>WUAM01000095.1:1008083-1019300 GCA_024336885.1 Actenoides hombroni | reverse complement strand
AGGTGAAACGCAGGAAGTTCCACCTCAACAGGAGGAAAAACTTCTTTCCTGTGAGAATGACAGAGCCTGGCCCAGGCTGCCCAGAGAGGTGGTGGAGTCTCCTTCTCTGAAGACTTTCCAACCCCACCTAGATCTGTTCCTGTGTGGGCTGCCCTGAGTGACCGTGCTCCGGCAGGGGGGTTGGACTCGCTAATCTCCAGAGCTCCCTTCCAACCCCTAAGATTCTATGATGTTATGATCTGGACTTAAGTTTGTGTTAACTGCCCAGTGTAGCTGGCTCAAATGCCATCTCAACTTCCTTCTTATCTGTATGAACTTACTTATTTCACAGCACAAATACCTGCATGCAAACTGCCTACTGGGAATGAACCCAGGATGTGCTAACCTCCAACAAATACCCAAGCATCACTGGGTCAAACCATGCTCCCAATTAACATCTGATGAGTGCATGCCCATACGCAGGAAGCATGCTCAAGGGCAGAAGTCTTGGCATTCTTTAGATTATCAGGAGCATTATAAGTCTAAAATCTGTAAGATTCATAGCTTATAGGGTCCTTTTGAAAAAAAAAAAAATTCATCAAGGGTCATATTTATTCTCCAAGTTCTGCTAACCTTCTGCTATGCAAAATTCCAGCTGGTTTGGGAGGTGTTTTTGTTATCCAAATAGAAAGCCTATTTTACATGACTGGAAAATGCTTAGAAAGGTCACGTGTCATTATCTGAACAGCCCAGGAAGTCAGAAGCTAAAGCAAATCACTGCTGGTGCAAAGAAACACAGACATATCATTGTGCTGTGTTACAAAAAAAGCCCAAGTTCATCTTCTGTATCTTTAACATGACTTACTGCATGACAGAGTACTCCTATCTTTAGTTGGTGTACTCTAAAATTAAGAATTTAAATGGATTTTTGTATTGTCTGTTATTTTCAACATCAAAATTTCAGTGCATTTTAAAAGGCACGGTGGCATCAGAAACCACCAAGAAAAAAAACACCTATCGGCTTACAAAATAACTTCTGATTAAGCAGAAAAACAATTTTCACTAGTTTACATTTTAGCATTCCAAGTCTGGCAGATTCAGTTACTTACTCTTTCAGACTTATTTCCCTAATAAATATGAGAGAGGAACTCAGCTTCCCTGCTTAGCCAAGCTCAGCTCCTGGAAGGGAAAGCCCTCAGCTCTCTGATTCTGCACCAGCCCAGTCCCAAAGAGTGGGGGGCCCTGCCCAACTGAGCTTATGTGGTCTGTGGCTCGGCTTACAGCTCGACGTTTGACATTATAACTAAGCAATGAGCTCACCTGGAGATGTTAAAATACCCCTCATGTGATCAGCAAACAGCCATGTGTGACTAAACGGAATGAAGCTCTTCCTTTCAAGTAACTTTCGGGTTAACAGACCAGCAGAGTATAGTGGTAGAATCATAGAATCATTGAATGGCTTGAGTTGGAAGTGTCCTTAAAGATCACCTAGTCCCAAATCCCATGCCATGGGCAGGGACACCTCTCACTAGACCAGGTTACTCAAGGCCCCGTCCAACCTGGATTTGAACATGTCCAGTAATGGAACATCAACAGCTTCTCTGGGCAACCTGTTACAGTGTCTTACCACCCTCAGAGTAAAGAACTTCTTCCTAATGTCCAACCTAAATCTACCCTGCTCTAGTTTCAAACCATTGCCCCTTGTCCTGTCACCACATGCCCTTATAAAAAGTCCCTCTCCATTAGTGGAGCTATCTTACATTTCAATTAAAAGAGCAATGGAAGAGCTATTTTTTTTAATCACGTGGATTTGAGCTTGCTTTTAAAGGTTATCTTTCCTGGGCTACATGTTTTCTGATTCCGGGCTCACACAAGGTCTACCTGAAAACCCCTCCATAGCTCAAACCTCATAGAGAATTTTACAAGCTGGGTAGTACTAATTACTGCTGCTAAAGATCAACCGAGGACCAGTTCAGCACAGTCATCTACTTACTTTCAAAAAGGCAGGTTAAGGAGGGACAATAGTTGGAATTCATCCCAACATTAGCTAAAAACTGAGCATCTGTAACAGGACAGTCAGCTCCTCTCATTGTCTTCTCCATCCCGTTACCCTCTTAGCACTTCCAGGTAGGCACTTCTGGAGGGCCAGTCATCCTTCCTGTCTTTAAATATGTGCCTTAGAACAAAAAAAAATACTGTCTTATGGAAGTGCTTCTCTCCGTTAAATGGAGCTGTGATGATCAGCTCTGGATGGATGCTGGTTATACACTGAATAATCTACTTAAAGATTGTGAAACGAGTCGTATTCAAGGACCTAACTCCCACTGACACAACTACCCTGTGCAGAGCTCTGTACTGACGTAAGTTCACAGCTTCCAGAAACGGTACTAGCTGCACCACAGGTACCTCTGGCATCTCTGCAGACTGCTGTATTGTGCCACGGAGACATCCCCGTGAACTAATGAAAATTCAACATTCATATCAGTATAAAGAAAAAAGTCATTAACTGCTATTGAACTGCCAATTACCCAGTGTAACTGCAGACCTCCCAGCACAGCTGTTTTACCTTCCCTCTCTGCCGCATGCAATATTACAGTCATATTGCAGGTTACATTATCACAGCAACCTGCAACCCGTTCCTAACTCCAGAGAGCACAAATTATTTTGCCAAAATTAGTGGTTCAAATCTGTAATAGTGAATAATGAATTAGACATGACTAGACTTGGGGATTTTTTTCCTTGCAATATCTGTAGCTATAAGGAACTGTGAAGTTCAATTACAAATATTAAATGAGCCCTCCTTGTCAAATGATTCTTCTCCCAGCTATTTTTGATGACTCTGTCTCATAAGGGAGAAAAGAAGAAAGTTTGTTCTGGATAAGCTAAAACCCCTAATGGTAGCTACATATTACTCAACCTCTTCCACTGAAAGTTTTTATTATCCTTCAGTATTGATGAATTGCACTTGATACTACCTGAGTTTATAAATTCTTCATATAATCAAATCCTTATTAAAATGAAAACTGTGGGGGAAAGGGTATCGTTACTAAATGGTCTCAATGCTCTGATGACACCTAAACAAAAAAACCACTCCAAGAGTCTTGAGACTCGGGAAGTCTCAAGTAACAAAACAAGTGATGTTGCAAGAGACCACTAGAAAAATATTAATACATGTGTATTTTATTCTTGCCTAAGCATCCACTACTGACCAGTTTCAGTCAGGACACTTGGCTGGGTGGACTTTTAGTCAAATTTGTCATGGGTGTTCCTGTGTTGGCACATTGTCTTCTGCCAAGCATGGTATTGTCTGCTGTGCCCTTATCAAATTGCTAAGCTTTCTGTATGACTACAGACATTAAATTATCTAAGTACTCAGTGCATGAATAAAAGTCTTCATATAAATATCACTCTTTCCTTTCTCTCTTTTCCTCTGTCTTGAAAGGAATGGGAAAAATTGCTAGGCATAGAGTAGGTATAAATCCATAAGGTTTCTGTGAATTTTCCACTCTTGTATAACTTAAATTAGTGTCTTTCTTCTTTACTTGGGTATGACAAAAGGCCGTCGACAGAAACAAAAATTTACTTACGGTTACATGCACAGAAGTCCTGACCCTGTAGTTTACAACTCTTTTATTTCTTTATGACCAGTATATTTGAAAGGACATATGGGCAATACCTGGTGCAATCAAGACAAAGATACTGAGAACATGATGAAGATACCTACACAATGTTGGTAACTATGACATGTTAGATGACGCGGCACATCCTTATGACGCTGGTATATATCACAAATGACCTATGAGAAACTCCTGGTTTTCTGTGGCATCAGCATGAGGCCAACACAGGAATCTGAAACCACATCAAGACACACTTGTGTGTACAACTCTGGGAAGCACTGACAGGAATAATAATTAAATCAGAACACAGACTCACAAAAATACAGTTCTGGAAATGACCTCAAAGCACGAGCTAGCCCAGTCTTTCCAGAGGCAAGGGCAACACCGTAAGAAGAGGTATTTTGCTAATCACTTCTTGAAAAACTGCAGCAAAGGAGGTGTTACAACAAATGTAGTTATCTAATCCGAAATCAATCAATTAATTTTTTTCAGGTCTTACTTCAATTCGTTATAAAGAGCAGCTGATCATCCTCCTCTCACCACCAGCTTCCTACATACTGGGAAATTTATGTCCTCTTCTCCATCCTATTTTTCAGTGCTAAACAAACCCATTTATTTCAACACCACCACATACGCCCTGTTTTCTAATTATTTTCATTAGAAACATTTGTTTCCCTTCCTTCCACCTCCTGTTCATTTCCATCTCCCTGAAAGTCAAGGCAAAAATCACTGGGCACATCATTCTTGCTCAGGCTTCACTAATGGCAGACACAGAAACCTCTGTGTCTTGTGAATGATGCTCTTATTTATGTAGTCAAGAGTAAGATGCATCTTTTTTCATTTGCATTGCCCTTGTGACTTGAATTAACTTTTTCACTTGCTTTAGACTCTGGTCCAGTAAAACCGCCACATTCTATTTTTCTGTGGTGCTGCTTTGCCAATTCTTCACATTTTAAATACTGGATTCTTCATTTATTACAAAATGTAGCACTTTGTGTTTGCCCCTTCTTTATTTAGGGCCATTCCTCTGCTTTGTAAGCATCATTTCAAAATTCCCTTTTTCCCCCACCCCCAAAATCCTCCATCAATTACTCCAGATTGATGTCATCACAGATTGCAACTATTTTGTCATCCAAGTCAGCATGATTTGAGGTTGGCAGCTGGAACTGGCTTTTAAAAAGCCTATTGCCACCTCCCAGAAACTTTAACTACCTCCTTGTCTCTGCATAAGCAGGTATTTCTTCCCCTCCACAGCAGCTGCTTTCCTCTGCAGATAAGCAGAGGCTTGTCACCAATTCCCTTGGCCAAACAGGAGTCATTCTCCTTATCACTCTGCTACAAGCACTTCTCTCTCTCTGTCAACAGGAACTAAGAAACATGGCAGGAGTGGAGAGACAGAGTGAGGCAGTCTGGGCGAGTTCACAGGTACTGTCCTGGGGAAGAAAAAACGGATGGGGCCAAGACAGAAGATTTAGAAGGAAAGATGCTGCTCCTGCCAGCTGGCGACTAGAGAGCAGGTAACCTGCTAAGGTGTCCTCCAGAAGCAGTAAGCGTTGCTGCTGTCTTCTAGTGGATGGCTGCTGGCTCCTCACCAGCACAGTGACTGCACTCTTTGCAGGGCTGTGCTGGTCTCAGGAGATACTTCCCTGTTTGGGCAGCATTCCTTCATTTTTCCTTTTTTTTCCCCCTATGTTATCTATCAAACACATACATAATATATACACAAAATTGTTTACATGGTCTATTTGCCATATCTATTTAGTATGATCTACTAGTCTCCCTACATACATTAAATTATAAAATACATAAAAGCAAAAATGAGTATATTAAGTTAGATATTCTATCTTATACTCTTGTGATTTGTGATCAAGCAGCGCACACAGGAATCTTTTAGCTAGAACACTTGTGTTTTCAATAAAAATGATTATGTAATCACTCTATTGGTACAACTCATTTAATTTCTCCATCTGAATCTTCAAAGCAAAATGTCACAACTCAATTATGATTTCCTGCATGAGGTAACTTCGAGATTCTGTTTGCGAAGTATTCGGAAAGTAGCTGTTTATGCCATGAAATACAAGCTGCATTTATGACAAGAAACATAGGTTACATTTCACTGCTCCTAGGTGCAGTCACTTGAAGACTAATCAAGTTGCCTTGGCTCCCTCCATGGCCATTCAGGGAACATGGACAACTCCCAGAAAGACAAATCTTTCCATCTTAGAAAAACAAACAAACAAACAAACAACACACCACACAGATGTCTAAGACACCTCTTACAAATTAAATTAGAGTCTGTCTCCTCCTCCTGATTCCAGAGGGACCCTGGAAGATGAGCTTTGGCTGGACACCTAGGGAACAATCCACTTACTTAAGCAAGGGTGTCTGGTGTCATTCTGCATAAAGAAGTGTCTTCTTTGTTTTAAGATAAACAGCTCTCTGGACTCCATCACTAGTATAGACAAGAATAAGACTCAGTCGTTCAAACCTTGGGAGTTGGTGTCATGTCTAACACGTGCACAGAGAAGACAGACAAGGCAGAGGACTCGCAAGAGATCTGCAGCAACCTGGACTGGGAATTGGAGGGCAAGTATGATACCATGAAGCCAAAATTACAGCAGACACCTTTGCCTAAGTGGCTACTTTCTGATCTAGATCTCCATTAACTGCAGTTGTAGAGCTCTGCAATTCAGCTCTCACTTAGACATCAAATTGTATACATCTCCATTTACATAGACTGAACCCCACTCCATTTTTTAAGACATCTAGAGCAAGAGGAGTAAAATGTGACAAATCTCATTAATGGAAGTATGAAGGTTCTGTACCTTCAGTACTTAAATAATTACTTTGCATTCCCCTAAAAATAATTAATTATGCATTGCCCTCCATGAGTAAGAACTGTAGTTGACCTCAGAGGAGCAAGTAAAGCACAGTTTCTCAGAAAGATGTCAAAATTGCTTTGAAAATCAGCAGGCACCCAATGAAGTCCACATGCATACTTGCGCTTTTTATAATGGAACACGTGTAAAATAAAAAAAAATTACAGCGTTAGCCTAGAACAGATTACATCTTTTTCAGATATTAAAAACTCGTAAGTTTTATGGCCTGACTTTATGTCAAACTGATTTTCTGAGTACAGTATTCTCGAAACAGCAGGATGACTATATAGCCAATGACACCTCCTGGGTTTGGCTGGGTTAATTTTATCGAAATTAGAGCCTTTGCAAAAACCCTGGACAAACAGCTCTGAAAGTCCCCTCTATATACAAAGAGAAGGCAGACAGCACTTCAGAGGGCAGAAGCACGAGTTTCCTTTCTTACAGGAGATCACGTTATTCTCTGCAAAACATTATGTCTAAGGAGAAAAATTTGTTTTAGTGACAATACCCTTGTTTGCTCTATCCACTCTATAGCTTTGCCTCCCATATGCTACAAAACACATCCTAAAATGATGGTAAAATGAAAGCACAGCACCTCAGTCTTCCAGATATAATGATGAGTTTAAAGAGGAGGTTATTTGGAGACTCAATATATTGATTATTTAACTTCCCAAGTATAAAAAGCTACAGGAGTATTTGGGTGCTTGAAAATTACATGCCAGGAACCAGCACATTTGATTCACAGATCAAATGTTGAACACAAAACAGACTATTAAAAAAAACACTTAAAAAAAATCACAAATTGTGGATACTGTCTGATTGGAAATAGGCTGACAGACTAGTAAATAGGACAAGAACTATTCCTTTTTTAATTCACATCATCTGAGCAAAACATACCTCTAAAACACAGAAAGTTCAGAACACAATCAACCTAAACCATGTAAAATGATAAATTATAAAGCTGGACTATTGAAATCTGACAACAGTAATCTTCCATACTCTTTATTTGTAGGATGACTTACAGTATTTTCTCAGTCTTACACCTGTTATTATTGATCAGTAGTTTGTTTGGAGATGTACATTAGTGTACAATTTACAGCAGCTTTAAATGCAATTATTGGAGGCGTGAAGAAAAACAGAGGAATGGTTAAGTACCAAATTACAGGTATAATTTGTGAAACAGGCAAATAATAATGGGAAAGCATGCACAGGTACAGCAGGGAAATAAGGCACATATGGAGTTATACATATGTATGCATATACATATGTGCAGGTCATTAACAGACTGTAGATCTTCCTTGGACAGTGCCCTTCTTACATGCAACTTAATTTATTCCTGCTACCATATATATAACTCAAAGTATAAATATCAAAGCGTATTATTTTTACTTCATAAATGTTTAGTATTTTGAGCACGATGTAAATAAAGATAGCAGAGTAACAATGTCAATAATGCTACTCAATATTTTCAATAGCAACTGCTTACTTAAAAACTTTCCAGTAAAATAATCTGATGCTGTGCAGTCCTGATACTTGCATCAGTCCTCCTGATGCAGCTTAGCATTTCAGCATTGAAAGTAAAGAAAAATATGAACATTTTCATGCGATCTGAGGAAGACACATATTACTATTCAATAAGTGTACTCTAAAAAGCAGCTACAGGTAGCCTGGATGTAAGGAGGACAAAGGATTTGTAATAATTTTCCGCAGAAGCATCAAAAAAATACACAAATACATTTTTAAAATGCTGGAAAGCCAGATGAATAACTAGTAATTGAAGATTCATAGAATCCTACAGTTCAATTAAGAAAAGAAAAGAGTCTGACACAAGCTATAACTCTTTTCACAAGGAATTGTCATCATACCACTGAAAGCTACATTACAAACTGCCCAGAAGGCAGTACAATAAAACTTGCTGTAATCGCTTTTTATTTATATTCATAACATTGAAGAATGTTAATTGTCTAGTTACTTTATTTTTAATATAGAGATGAATTTTAACAAGCTAATTTATAAAAGGTTACACCAAAGTCTAGATTTTAATCAAAGGAATTAATGTCCATACTAACAGAGTTCATAGAGCAAAATTCTTGAAAGATATTTCCATAGTTGATGAGGCTAAAGGTCAACGCTCACAATATCTACTTGCAACTAAATGAAAGATGTCAAAGATTAGAAGTTTAGTTGGTAACCAGCAGGAAGTTCAACAGCTGTACCTCAGGTCTTCAAACTAACTGTAACTGGGGTTTATTTCCCCCCTCCAAAGTACTATATTAGAAGGTATACTTCAGCAATCTTGAAGAGCTCCTTCTCTCCATCCTTATGCACCATTTATTGATATTTACTCAAGAATCTTTGCAGATCAGCATAAAGTTACCTAAAATAAGTGGAAGCAATCAACTCAGGCAGTACTCAAATATAGCTGAGCTTAGTCAAAGATGACTTCTTTCACAGGGAGAGGAGACAACCTCAGATGAAACTCCAGTTATAATAAGGTGTTCACCAACCAGAAGCCCTTTCAGCTCATTTTTCCTGAAGTAAAGGAATAAAGCTTTTATAACAACGGTACTTTAGCAACTCCCTTTAGAGAACGTGTATTTGTTTCTGTCGCAAGACCTGGTATTGATATTTTCCAGATTTTGCATTGCCTCATGAGAGGGCATGGAAAAAAAATATCTTCAGTTCTTTACAGTTCTGGCAACTAATGTAAAACAGCAGGCACTGGCTCCTGGGGCAGCCAGAAACTTAAGTAATTGGTACGTTGGCTCACTGGCTGGGAGAAAGGAATGGTACCCATCCTCTTGAGAAGCTCCTGTATCATTCAAGATCTAATTACCTAGTCTAGCAGCATAACAAGCAGTGTAATTACTTTCTTTTCCTTATACTCCTGCTATAGTGGGTTGGACAAGTTGTTATTTAAACCAAAAAAGGCTTTCCTGCAGCTGGGGGGGGGGACGGGGGACGACAAACAACAAAACCAAAAAAAAGCACAAAAAGCTGCATACAACCCCTCATATTCTTTCCAATCTCAGTCTGCTGCCTTTCCGTGGTATTTATAGCCTATGTGGCACCTCACATACACAAAGTGTTATATATTAATTGAATGTGTAATGGACTGCTCCCCTATGTCTGGAGCATAGCCAAAGGTGGGGAAGGTGGCAGGGGGGATAGTGAAGTCAGACTTTTCAATTACTCTTCAACGACTCAGCTTCCATATTTTATATTATTTTATTTGGGGAAGGGGGAGAGAAGCAATCCTACAGGTACAGAAAAGGCTGTGGAACATACAAGATGCCTGAATTTGCAGGAAGCCTAAAATAAACTCTTAGAAATACGACCTACCTCATTTGTGCCTCCTGAATGAGTAGAAAGGCAGGTATTTGTGGCACTTTTAACTGCAAACAGGTAACTGTGTCTGTGTTAAAACCATTTAAAGAAAAATTAAATAAATCTGAAGTAGAGTAAAAGTTTCTATCTCAGAAATTCAGCTGGAGCGGGTGAAAGAAGGGGCAGGATTAATGTAAATACACGGATCATGTAGAAAGCCAACCTATGCCAGCTTGTAACACTGCAACAGTGCATTGAAGGGGAGGTAGTGCAGTGTTAGTGTCATATTTACTAAAAGAGAGCTCAGCTTGCAAACGTGCAGATTATTTTTAATACCATAAATGTAACTACAGCAACTACAGCACTGCAGTCTAGGCTGGTCTTTTTTTTTAACCTCAGGCTTGCAAAAGGGAGAATAGAAGGAAGAACCTGAGATACAAAAGGAAGGAGTAATTTGCTCAGGAACATGAAACACCCACCTCAGATTGAGGATTAGGACAAGAAACAGCAATTTTAGCTTCCAACCTCAAACCGCCAAACTACACAAACCACGGGACCGAACGGCAGAAACACAGTGAAACACACCTCCCCTCCCCTCAGTGAACCTGCCAGCCCCCCGAATAGCATCACTTCGCGAAGCAAAAATTACAATTCCTCCAAAGTCCACACGCAATCAATCACGCCTGCTCTAGACGCTCGACGATAATTAGCACACTCGCACAGGTCAGAATTTATCCACCGACAAAGCGGGTTGTTTTCTTTTGGGATTTCTGGGGTTGTTTTTTTTTTTTACCTCGAACCACGCTAAAAGCGGGAGGATGCCACCAGCCACGGCCCTCTGCCACCCGCAACCGGCCCCGAGAACCTCATCGATCTCGTCCAGCCCGCACCGCTCCGCATTCTCCCGCCTACGAAGCCGCGGCAGGTGCCGGGGGTCCGGCGGAGCTCCGGTGGGGAACGGGAGAAGGAAGAGCGGAGCTAACCCCCGGGCTCGGCCGGGATGCACACCCAAACCCCGCCGGGAAGGCTGCTGCCGGCAGCGAGAAGGGAAAGGGAGGGAAGGGGGAAAGCGCGTCCCTCGGGGAAATAAAAGTTTTCAGGCGGAGGAAGCAGCGCTCGGCTCTCCGCGCAGCTCGGCAGCCGCCAGCCGAGGAGGCACCGACTTCGTGCGAAGCGAGGGACGGGGAAAGGGCGGCCGTGACCCGCCGGGGCTGCAGCCGGTCGCCTCCCCCCCCCCATCACTTACTCACCATGTTGACTTCGGAAACCATGTCGATGCTGGCGATGTCGATGTTCATCCCCACGCAGACGGGCGGACCTGCGGGTAGATGAGACCGTCACTCGCCGCCGCTCCGCGACCTGGCGACGAGAGGGGCCGCGACAACGGGGACGCGGGAGCCCCGGGGATAGGATGG
>WUAM01000095.1:992272-1004819 GCA_024336885.1 Actenoides hombroni | reverse complement strand
ATTAATAATAATTTTTAACATTTTAAAGCATTAACATTTCATTTACAGATAATAATCGCATTTTAATAGTACGGTTTTTTACTCACCTTGTGTCATAAATTGCATACAGTTTTTTGTTTTCTTCAACTGCATTCCTAAAAAGAGAGAAAGAGAGAATATCATTTGCATGCCCTGTGTCCACTGCCAAAACAAAACATAGTTTAGGGACTTTTAAGGTTTTCAGACCATCGTTGTAGAATCTAGGGATGAGGGGGAGAAAAAAAATAAATCTATAAATTGACTTGTTCAACCCCTGACATGACAAGATTGTAACAATCTTTTGGAAATTGCCTAAGTGGGTTTTTAATTATAGATCCGTGACTCTGTTGCCAAGAAATGAAAAAAGAGAAAAAAAAAAAAAATAGTCACTGCTTTTGTGAAAAACACAATGCAACAATATGGTCTCAATAGAGGTATGTGAATAATTTGCAGAAAAGCTTTCTAATTGATCCAGATGAACGTTATCCAATTCTGTTATTTCATTATTTTTTTTATAAGCCAAACTAAAAAAAATACATCCAAGACTAATGCAATGTATTAAATGTAAAATGAAATACTTTATCTCTCATGTTCTGAATACTTTTACGTGTATTTAAACATTGAGGTTTATATAAAAAAGGCATACTGAAACTTTCGAGCTTAAATCTATATTTTTCAGCTTTTTCAATTGAGATATGTATGACTTGGCTGAATACATTTTGCATTTTAATACATACTGCATTTTTTTACTAGGAAAAAAAAATTATTTTCCTGATCTTTTTTTTTTGTTTGTTTGTTTTTTGTTGGTCTGTTTCAGAACATGTGGGAACCAAGGCCTCTTCTGAAATACTGCTACTGATTTAAGGGAGAGCAAGAGGAGATGTTGTCTGAAATGTGTTGGCTCTGCTGGAATCAGCAATAAAATATAAGTTTTAGCTAAGTAGCTTCTGAGAAGGCGTGATGAGTGTAAGGAGCACTCTATAATAAGTATTGATTTGTATCTTGCAATCTGATTTATGTCTCTGTGCATTACTTTACCTGTCTGCTTAGAGAAGTTAAAGACAAGCAACTGAAAGCATGGGGCAAATGATCCTGAGTTTTAATGCATTAAGCCCCACTTACATGGGAAAGGTAGATCCTGGGTTCGGTCCCTGTTCCTGGAGTGATTATGCATTTTACATTAAATATGCACTGGCTAAAGGATGTTAACAGCTGAGTACCACGAGTGCCTGACTCCCTTGTCCACTGTGTAGGGAGAAGTGGGGCCTGTCTCATGTGTTGGATCCCCATCTAAACCAGAACCTGTAGGGTTGGGCAGGGCTCAGGTTAGATGCCACCATCTAGTGCATTTAAGATGCCTTGAGTTACTTCAGACACGACATAGAGCTGTCAGGACCTATGTGATATCCACGCTCTACTGGAGAGGTAACTGGAGTCCAAGGGGGACACCTTGGAGCATCCTGATGGCTCAGGATGCTTGTGTATAGGCACCGGGCTGAGCGTCTCACGTCAGATTCCACCCAAGAGAAGGATCCCCAGCTTTCTATACATAGGCTCCATTAACTGATTTGACTAGATCTCTGTTGACATAATGGGAGCACCCAGTTCTCATGTTGACACCTACAACTAATCTTCAGATGAACCCTATCCAAACTTCATAATGTCTTATGTTCTTTCGGTAGTTCTAGGCATCAACATTCCCAAGCCACATTTATCTGAATTTGCATGCCTGCAGTCATGCCCGAGCATGCTATTTGGTGGTTTGATTGATATTCTTAAGTACAGTTCTACCTAGTATTAACACTTCTTAGTTGTCTGGTCCACCATGACTCAGTATAGGTTTGGGGTAATTTCTTGAGCTCAGCAAAGGAGAGAGGATAGGAGGAAGAGCAGAGAAGAGTCATCTGAAGTCTCAACACTGGCCCAAATATATTCCCTGATCATAGTCACATATCCCATACTTGCAGAGTAACTATTGAGAAGTGTTCGTCCTTGACACTCATCCTTCAGATATTTGTAAACCTTAATAAGATCCCCCCTCAGTCTTCTCTTTTCCAGGCTACACAGTCTCAGGTCTCTCAGCCTTTCCTCATAAGAGAGATGTTCCAGTCTCTTCATCTGTTGGGTCAGTCTATAGAACCAAGTAACAAGTGATAGGACAAGAGGAAATGGACTGGATATAAGGATATAAGGAAGAATGTCTTTACTGAACTGGTTATCAGGCACTGGAATGACTTGCCCAGGTCGGTGGTGGAGTCCCCATCCCTGAAGGGATTTAAGAGTCATGTAGGCATAGTGCTGAGGGATATGGTTTAGTAGAGGTCTTGTCAGTGTTGGGTTAATGATTGGACTTCATGATCTTAAAGGTCTTTTCCAACCTATGAAATTCTGTGAAATACTGAGATGAGAGTATGGCTGGGCTCTTCTCTGAACCCTGCATGGCCACTCACTGCAAGGTATGGGAGCAAGAACTCTACATTTACAGAAGCTGGAACCAATGACACTTGAGTGACAGATGCAGCTCATCCTGTAACCATGACAACTGGCATGGGATTTATAACAAATTACCTATGGGTGGAGGAGGTCAACATTACAAAACGAACATGTACATTATAGGTGGCATAAGTGTCTGTTTTCAATCCCCTTAACTAAATACATCCATGCCCATAAGATAAAAAGAAACTTGCATATACTAACAGTTTCTGTTAATAGAATTATTAAAATTTTCAAAGGACTGCATAACATTCTGTATGGTCACCTTCTGTTTATAACATTTGACATCCATCAGCAAAAATGCCAATGGCAGGTTAGAATTAACTTAGTTCCTTTATTTATTTATTTAATTTTTATTTTTTGGAAGAGGTATCACAACAGTAAAGGAAGATCAGGAAAACAGTTAAGTACATACAACAAGGAATAATCAAATTTAATATTTTAAGTGTTGAAGTTTCACAATGAGATTTTATTCAGACTGATAATGCACTCAAATTTTTTCCTTCTCTTACAAAAATGTAGACACATCTCGATGTTGAAATTCTCTTGTTCAGCATAGTGGTAAAATCCTTTAGTCTCTGCATTGAAAAATGCCTTCTTGTGAATGATGAGTAAATGGAGTTCATCTCTTACAGAAGTCTCCTACTGCTGCTGTCTGCCTGGCACTAACAGAAGACATGCTTCTGAAAGTATTACAACAGTAATTCCCCCATCACAAAGGCACCACATTAAAAGTACTTCTATTAAAAGCACTTTGTTGTATAGGAATATCATTATATAATTGATTATTCCCATTAACATGCTTTGCATCCTTATCACAACTTTAATAAAAGAACAAAACTGCTTTGAATATTATACATGCACTTGCCTAGAGCCACTATTAGGCAGAGAGGTTCTGTGTGCAGCCAGGCAGTCATTGATGGTAAATCAAATGGAGGGCATATGGTTTCAGTGTTGCTGCTGGTGGAGTTTGTGTTGCTAGAAAGAGCTAATGTGTTGCATTTAGGAATATTAAAGTAACTAAATTAGTAACTCATATTTTCCCCTTTCTTTCTCTCCATCTCTCTTGAACACACACCCAATACAATACCAGAAACCACCAAGAACAACCCATACTGGAATATTTGGACTTTTCTGAACTGCAAAGTAAGAACCTTGTCTGCTTTTCTAATGGCCACACAACTTCTGGTTGATACCATGCTTCAGAATATCTCTGGTTGGGATTCCTCCTTGCTGCTGGGAGATTAAATGTGTAAGCCTGAGCCAGTAACCATGAGCTACTTTAATAATCCTTGAGGGGGGTGAGCAAGTCCAAAGACTGAAAGAAACCTCAAAGGCTGAAAAAGACTGAAATAGTGTAGATTAATCACCCTCCAGAAGTACTTAATAACTATGAGCATAACTTATAACTAGCCAGACATCTAAGTTTGGAGTATGTAATATTGCATAAGGTAAATCCCATTCATGGTGATTTAATGGGAAGGAAGGCTGAATATGTTTCAGTACATTGAGCATATTGCCCTCCAAAGGCTTATCAGACCAAGATGTCTTATACGTCTTTAAGTTGGAGCTCCATGAAAAATAAATCTGCTGATGTAGACAGCGAAGAAACAGGAAATCTGCTAAATTAGTATGACATTTCTGGAATTGCTGGATTCTTTTAACTAAATGCAAGTTCAACTGTAAACAACAACCATCACTTTTTGTCACCTCTTTAAATCCTACAACATCTTATAAAGGCAGAAGTTAAATATATTCATTTGGAAATAGTCTTGAGGAGTGTGAAATGTAACAGCTCCTTCTGGATTAAGGCCAGAAGACAAAGCAATGCTAGGGAATCACAGAATGCTTAACAAGTACTCTTGATGTTATGTATCTAACAACGTGATTCAGCATGAAAATATAATACATAGTCTAAAATTTATAGCTTGGAATATACTGCTAATAATAAGAAAGCAAGATATTTCAGCTTCAGATTCTGAAAGCACCCGAACACTACTGAGAAAAAATACTTTCTTTTTCTACTCTGGGAAGAACTCTGTCCGCCTGACATGAGACATTTATAACCAGGAAGAAAAGCAAACATAATGCTGAACTCCTTCTCCATAGGCTTGGAGATGCACACCTCATTATGTTTGAGCCTTTTTTTGTTTGGCAGTGAAGACAATACTTTTGTTGATTGATACACAACAGAGACCAAATTAAGCCCACACTACATGGCTTTGATGCAGTAACTATTGGTTGTAAAAGCTGGGTACAAAATCTCAGAGTAAATCTTCCTCCCTGGAAGTAAATCTTCCTCCCTGGAACGGCTGCCTCTGGGTTTCTACCTCGAGATTGTTCAGCTCACCTTACAAACTGTCCCTCCAGAAACTACAGAAGCAGAGAGGCACCCACACCAATGAGTCAGTAAAATTCACTTTCCCTTTTCCTAGGAGGTTCAACCCATGTTAACCAGGTTAGGTGTTCAAGGGCACCGCTGTCACCCAGCACGATAGGCACTAATCAATTATTTTTAGTACCTAGTAGCCTATCAAGAAAAGTAAGAAAGTACAGATGGAAATGCCAAATGCAAAAATGGGAAAGTGTGTTTAAAACTCCCAGGATATTATAGACACAGTTATTGAATTACCATTGTAGATCTGCTGAAACCTCAGTAAGCAGCAGGCGATGGAGATTTCTGCTATAAATATAGGATTCATATAGCTATCTCTTATTTTTTAAAGTATAAATTAAGTGGATACAAGCCAAGTTTTCATAAATAATGCCAAAAAATGTTTATTTATGAGAAGCTTAAACTATGTGACTCTAGCCGAAATAAATGTTTCAGTGAACATGATTTTAAATATGATTTATTCAAATGTTATGTTAAGTAAGCATTCAATATGCTTTTATGTAATGCTGATGCCCAAGTTACATGTAATTATGATGACATTATAGCATCCTTGATCTTTCATAACCTCTCTAGAAATTCATTTTTCCCAGCATCAAGCTCCACAAATAGTATGGAAGTGACAATGTCACATAGTATAAACAGTTACCAGAACAATACTTTTCAGGTCCAATTCTATGAGGGATAACCAGTCTTGACTCCCTTTGACATCAGCCAAAGCTGGGAAGTTTAACATTGCTCGGAAACATGCCAATGAATTAGCAACTCTACAAACCCGCGTGTTGGCATTTAAGAGCAAGGTAGGAAGGATGAAGTAAGAATATGTCAAGATGCAGGCTCTTGTTTACTCGCATGTTAAATCACTGAAGGTGATATTCTTGAAGGTGCCTGGTTCTAGTTCATAATCCAATAGGTTCTGTACCAATGTTTTAGTTCACAGAATTTTTTATTTTTATTTTTTATGTGCTCTATTTCCAAGTATAAAGAAAACAGCCATAAAGAAAGCTACCAGAATATAACAGGGGTGCATAAATTTGCCATTATCCTTACAGTGGAGATCTCAGAGTCTCTGCAGATAGTGCAGTGAAGGTCCCAGCTTCATGTTCAGCAGAGGTAAAAAAGGGTAAATAAGTGCTCAGACCAATCAGGGAATTAATTGCGCAGAACAGGATCAGTACAGTATTGTGGAAATCTGTGGTCTACCCATAACCTGCAAACTTTGTGCGGTTCTCTTCCATGTCAAAGAGCTTGAGAGCTTGATAAAGGTATAGGAGAGAGCTACAGGGATGATTAGAAGTTTGAAATGGCATTGGTAGGAAGAAAGATACTTAGTCTTAAGTCAGGAAAGTCGTTGGAGGAGGAGAGATATGATAGCTGTATATAAAGTCACGCTACAGGCTTGGGGAAGAGTGGCTGGAAAGTTGCCTGGCAGAAAAGGATCTGAGGGTGCTGGTGGACACCCAGCTGAACATGAGCCAGCAGTGTGTCCAGGTGGCCAAGAAGGCCAAGGGCATCCTGGACTGTATCAAGTTAGTCTCTTCTCCCAAGTAACTAGTGATGGGGTGAGAGGAAATGGGCTTAAGTTGAGCCAGAGGAGGTTTAGATTGGACATTAGGAACAATTTCTTTACTGAAGGAGTGCTGAGGCCTTGGAACAGGCTGCCCAGAGAGGGGATGGAGTCATCATCCCTGGAGGGGTTCAAAAAATGTGTAGACATGGCATTTTAGGATGTGGTTTAGTGGTCATGATAATGCTGGGTAGATGGTTGGACTGGATGATCTTGGAGGTCTTTTCCAGCCTTCATGATTCTGCATTTCTGCGATTCTGTTATTGCTCACACTATAAAAAACAGGCAAGCACTCAGACGATCAGGTAGCTCATTTAAAACAAGCAATATGAAGTCCTTTTTCACACAATGCATGATTAAATCGTGGAGCTCATTGCCAGTGGAAGCTGTGGAGGTCAAAGTTATAAATGGGCTCAAGAATCCATTAGACAAATGCATGGAAAGGAGCTCTATCAGTGGCTATTAAAATCAATGTTGTGAATGCACCCTCTGGCTGAGGAATTCCATAAACCTCAGACTGCTTGCTATTGAAAGGTTATACCTGGGGAAGATTTTCCATCTGTCCTGTTTCTTATGCTCCTCCTGAAGTATGTGCTACTGCCATTGTCAGAGGCAGGACAGCAAGCTAGATGCAACTTTGACTTGATTCAGTAGGGGAATGTTTATGTTCAATGCTATCAGAATTCCAAGTTTCTGATTTACCGTGACCCAGCAGTAAAAAAATTTCACATCTTAAACTGTCCTGCTGTTTCCATCACTACACTCTCCACAAATAAACAACTGGTTTTGCTTCTCTTCTTCAGAAATTCATTCCGTTGCATATTTTATTTCTGTTCTTTGACCTTCTGAAGCACTTGCATACATGCCAGGGTGAGAAAAAGTTTGCCAGTGTCCCTTCTAGCCCTCCAGAGCTATGAGAGGGTCATTGTAAAACACGTGCTTTTTTTTTTCCAGGAAGAAAAAAATCTCATATATGGTTTGTGCTCATAAAATCCTGTAGAAAAAAAACCCCTCTTCACACTTTCAGAGACCGGAATATATGTTTGGTAAGTGTATCAATACTACAAAAGACATGAGATTTACCTCTTGATATGACAATTGTGCACCTTGAATGTATATTGGAGTGCATTTCAACTTCAGTGGCAGGACAAATTAAGACTTGGAATGCCTTTTCAATCTTTATTTCTTTTTTTTTTTTTTGGTTTGGTTTTTTTTTTTTTGGTGTGTGTGTTGTTTTTTTTTTTGTTCTTTTAAGTATTTTTTTTTATTATTTCTAGAAAGAAAGTTAATTGTCTGGGTAAAATGCAAACTAATTAATGAAGAATAATCGATGCCGCTTCTACAAGGCTCGTGACTGAAAAAGCCAGAGGGTTTAAGGTTTCCATGCAAAGGCAGAAAAGAGCCTTGAGTTCTCATCCTGGCATCTCAGTGGGCTTTGTATTATTCAATGACCTGTAATACAAAATGCAGAGGTCACCTTGATCCAATGTTATGACAGTTTTGAATGAAAGTAGATGTCACCAACATGCTGAACTTGGTGCTGTTGTCTAACAGCCATGCCAACGAGCACATCTATTTGACAGGGCCCATTATGTTCTCCTCAGGTACTTATGCTGCAAGTATCTAAAGGTGTCCTTGGTCTCCAGAGAAGGTAGATTTTCTGTGGATCCTTCCTTGGGTTTTGCAGGCATCCACAGAAAACAAAAAAACGACTTTCTTTTATTTTGTTTCAAAAATAACATTCTGGAATAAAAATAAAGAGAAGGCATTCCCATTAAATACTGTAGTATTTCAGTCATTTGAAAAAAAAATGTCATGAGGAAGAATAATTTCTTGATTCATCCTAAACCTCATCAGTGTGTATATTGCTATACACAAATACATAAAATAGGTGTAGGATTCCCCCTGACACATACTTGTACTGACAAAACTAGAGTCCCAATTGTGCACTGAAAAATAATTTTAAGGTGATGAAAACAGGTATGAGCAGATGCTATAATCACCTGGACACGTAGATAGTAATACTTTCTTATAGGTTGCTACTGCTTGGTAAGTATAGATCAAAATAATTATTCTAAGTGATCTTTAGCTCTTTTGGTTGTTTAGATAGGAAGCCTTTAAAAATTGAAACACAGTCAGCCCACAGTGTGTCAGGAAACATGAATTGAATTGCCCAGCACTAACATTTACATTCCTAGGTTATGTTTCAGAGTTGGTTGTAGATGTTAAGAATATTGCCTTTGGGACCTTTAAGTGCATTGTATCATAGCCTCAAGCTGCACTTTCTTTTCTCCACAACTCTTCTTTAAACATCAAAAGTTTTGATTTAAAAGAGAAACGAGCTGATAACAGAGCTTACATGTCTCTGTCTTTTCCCTAATTCACGTCAAGAACGAGGGTGGGAGAACTGTAAAATGTAGTTAAATAGTCGTGGCAGTCTACAGAAAATTGGAAATGCTCTATGAATTGGAAAACATGGAAATGTTCTTTGCTTTAAAAATGAATCAGAAGAACTGACACCGCTTTTATTTTACAGGTTTTTGAGACATGAGTATGTACATTTAAACCATACTGAATATGCTGGGACATCCCACCATCTGTTGCAGCAGCGTTTTATCCTAATTCAGTGCTTTTAATAGGGCTCAGTTGAACTTTAGCAGCTGAAATTATTTAAATGGAAAATGAACATCCAGTGACACTGGAATACTGTCAGCTCTCCTTTGACTTTGATAAAAAAGAAAACATTGACTTTTTAAGAATGAAATGGTTTAGATATCTCTAGTCAAATGATATTTCAAAATTCCCTCTGTCTTTATTTTAAAATACCGTGAAGTTCCTAAGTCTGGAAAAAGACTGCTGAAATCCAAAGCTCACATTTCCGCACTTCAGCTTATCAATAATTTTATAAACGGTTTTGGATAATCCTGAAACACTTTTCTATTGCCAGTAACAGCAACAAAAATTATCTATTCACGCTCCTTTATTTCTTCATATTCATTCAGTGTTCATTCACCCGCTAGAATCTCCAAATTGCCTGGCTTTGTTCATCATCATCTTTATAAATTGTTCTATGCATGCAAACTGGCTAAAAGGCTCTAATGCAGTTTTTGTCTCTATTTGGTGTTTTTCTTTCAAAGTTCTCAAATGTTGTGCATACAAATATTACACAATGTAAAACTGGGGTATCTGACACCTCTGAGAGGAGAGCAGTTATTCATCTCCATTTAAAAATCCCACTCGAGGAATATGGGGCAAACACTACGGAATTAAGTCATTTATCACTGTCATGCTCTGAGTTCATGTTATAAGGTTTCCTTGGCAGATAGGAAAGAGAATGTCAGTCCCCTAAAACCCAATACTTTGTGGTAACTTGTAGGAAATATAAGTGGTATTTCTCCCCACTGAAAGTAACTCTACGTTCAGTGATGCTTTAGACAAAATAAATCAATTAGACATCCATTTCACAGTATTTCAGACATCCTAATGCCCTTCATTCTGGCATGCGTAGCTCTTATTTATAGATTTATTACATATGATTAAGTATAGATTAACTTTTGACACTAAATTGCAAATTGTTGGGACTGAGTTACGGAGGAGCTGACTTCCCACTGATTGTTGTGTTCCAGGGAATGTGATTTTGGCCCTTGAGAAAATGTGCTACTAATTCCTCTACTGTCGGATAGTTTCTCATTACTCCCAAACTACCTGCCTATTTTTATTTTTCTTTCCTTTTACCCTGTCCTGGTTTGAGTGAGAACAGAACTTATTCTGTTCAGTAATTTTACTTTTCAGTCTCAAGACGCTTGAAATTTTGGGATGGCAACCTCAGGCAGAGTGGGGACTCCGTTGGAGACCCAGAGCAGACTGGGGCTGCAGCGGGAGGGATTGTGAGGCTGGACCCACAAGGGAACTGCCCTCCAGTTTGGTGCCTCTGTAAATACTTGCCCTTTTCTGACTTCCTTCCCATAGGTCTTATGAGGAACCACTGAAACAGGACGGTTTAGTCTGATCCAGTGTTCCCATTCTTACATGCTTATAATTGCTACAGAGATTTGCCCTTTCACTAGGTGTCTGTACATTTAGCAGCCGTTTTAAATCTTAACAGAATCTCTTCACAGAAATGTCTACAATGGAAATAAGCCACCGCTTGCTGAACTTTAGACTCAATTTCCTTTCCGCTTTAAAAAGCAACATCATATGCTTTGCAACTTTGCTTGCTTGCTTTTCATTCAACGCATATAATCTAATAACTTGGAGAAAATCTAAAACCGCGTTCATTAAAACAGTAGCAAATTGAACAAAACACACACTTTGTCAACCTTTATACCCTCGTTAATGCAATCCCTTCAGTATTAAATGAAATCGCTACAAGTCCCCTGTAATTGATGGTGGACTGAAAGAGGAACCAATGGAGCTGACAGCTTCTGTGTTTCAGTGTGGTGTGTTCTGGTGTCTTTTCCAGTTTCTCTCATGAAAAAAAATAAATCTAATTCATGTAACATAAATAATTATTTTTTTTTTTAGTCATATTTCTAACCTGTTTTCATTGATGCTTCTGCATACAATCCACTTACAACAATAATTAAAAAGCAATAATCCTTAGAAAAAAGGAAATGTCGTTCTGAGTGACAACTTAGTCTTTATTTTTCTGATAAATTAAGGGGATTATATGAAACTATGGGCCAGATTGTGCCTCACACAAACATGCCTACTCTGGAGGTTATGGCAAGCTGCACAGCCCGCTGGGAGCTCAGGAGCTCCATCAGGCACAGCAGACATGTGCCAGATGCTGCACCTTCTCTGTGCCCTCTCCTAGGGATTTGACTAGAGTGAAGGATGACGAGGTTTTATTTTCTTCTCCTTCTCTGGAGACTTTCAAAACCTGCCTGGTTCTGTTCACGTGTAGCCTGCTCTGGGTGATCCTGCTCTGGCAGGGGAGTTGGACTCAATGATCTCCAGAGCTCCCTTCCAACCCCTACCATTCTATGATTCTATGATTCTATGATTCTGTGTTTCGTGTCTTGGAAGATGGTTGATAGACCAGAAATGGGAGTGAAATGCAGACACAACCTTTAAAAAAAACACACGACTGCCTCGGGAGAGCGTGGGAACACACATAGAGGTATGAGTGTGCCCTTGCACGTGCACACACACCTCACGTGTTGTAGTGACCCTCCTTGTGCTAAGGGCCAGCCAGCACTAGGTCAGACTTTCCCTTAGGAATTATCTCTTATGGATACTTATGGATGAATGAAAGTGCTTGAGATTCTCATCAGCTTTAAAGTGTGATAAAACCAGAGCGTTTAGGGCTTTATCCACATGAGGGTGGCACTGTTTTGAATTCAATGTGACTTCATCTGTTGATAGTCAAAGAGTATCTCAGATTAAACTGAGAAGTGTCCTTAATACTGCACCCCCCAAGCCCAGAATGCTGTCAGCCTGCATAATGCCATGGGGTGCACAGTTGAATCTAGGGCATGCTGGGCCCCGAAGCTTCCCATTCTCTAAAAAGTACGAAATGCCAGAGCACAACTTCTCTGCTGCATCCAGCTTCTGAGCGGTTGCTTAGCCCTGAACTGCTGCCTAAAACTTCAGTGATTAGAAGGGTGCTTAAGTAAGAAAATGCAGGGAGCATCATCGGTGATTAAAGAAAAAGGACACTTTCAACTGGCCTCTCTTTCATGGGGGAGCCTACGTGACAACTCACCTTCAGATAATCCACATTACAATCTGCTATGTTTTCGAGCAAGGAGGAAGGGAAGTGCTTGAGCACTCTAGACATTCCTGCACAGGGAGCTGGGATGAGAGAGCATAAGTAGCTGGTGATATCCCAAGTGAAAGAGAATTTGGTGCAAGTTTCTATTTCATCTCTGCAGCTCAGAGAGATAGAAGGGGTCAAAAAAATCTTTGTAAGTCCAGACTTCAGGAAAGTCAACATGGAGGACACTGAATGATGTCTTAGTGTGGTTATAAAAGCTATTTTGCTAATGAATTCAATAGATCACAGAATCACAGAATCATTTAGGTTGGAAAAGACCCTTGGGATCATTGTGTCCAACCATTAACCCTACTCTACA
>WUAM01000095.1:978643-992172 GCA_024336885.1 Actenoides hombroni | reverse complement strand
GTCCCTTGACCAGCTTCGTTGCCTCCTCTGCACCCGCTCCAGCACCTCGATATCTCTCTTGTACTGAGGTGCCCAAACCTGGACACAGTACTCAAGGTGAGGCCTCATCAGTGCTGAGTACAGGGGGACAATCACCTCCCTACTTATGCTGCTCACACTATTTCTAATACAGGCCAGGATGTCGTTGGCCTTCTTTGCCACCTGGGCACACTGCTGGCTCATATTCATTTGCTTGTCAATTAGAACCACCAGGTCCCTCTCCATGAGACAGCACTCCAACCACACTTCCCCTAGCCTGTAACAAATGGACAAATTTACTTTGCTTCTCCTTTGGAAAGAACCCCACCATGCTGTCGTACTGGATAGCAGCATCCACCAACTACCATAAATAGGTTGGTTAGCCTGAATTGTTGAGAACTTTGCTCTTCAAAGATCCTATTGTATCATCTAATATGGGAAAATTTCCCTCCTATAGAGTCATAAAATGGTTTGGGTTGGAAAAGACCTTTAAAGGTCATCTAGTCCAACCCCCCCTGCAGTGAGTAGAGACATCTTCAACTAGATCAGGTTGCTCAAATCCCTGTTGAGCCTGGCTCTGAATGTTTCCAGCTACAGGGCATCTACAGCCTCTCTGGGCAATATGTTCCAGTGTTTCACCACCTTCACTGTTAAAAATTTCTTCCTTATAAATAGTATAAATCTACCCTCTTTAACTTTAAAACTATTACCCCTTGTCTTATCACAACATGCCCTACTAAAAAGTTTGTCCCATCTTTCTTATAAGCACCCTGTAAGTACTGAAAAGCCATAATAAGGTCTCCTCAGAGCCATTCTCCAGGCTGAACAACCACAACTCTCTCAGCCTGTCCCCACAGGAGAGGTGTTCCAGCCCCCCAAACATTTTTGTGGCCCTCTTCTGGACCTGTTCCAACAGGTTCATGTCCTTCTTGTACTGAGGAACCCAGAGCTGGACACAGTACTCCAGGTGAGGTCTCACCAGAGCAGAGCAGAGCAGAGCAGAGCAGAGGGGCAGAATCACCTCTCTACCTGCAGGTCATGCGTCTTTTTGATGCAGCCCAGGATGCCTGTAAGTGCACATTGTTGGCTCATGTCCAGCTTTTCATTCACCAGCACCCCCAAGTCCTTCTCTGCAGGGCTGTTCTCAGTTCCTTCATTCCTCATCCTGTGTTGATACCAGGGTTTGCCCCAGCCCAGGTGCAGGACCTTGCACTCGGCCTTGTTGAACCTCATGAGTCTGACACGGGCCCACCTCTCAAGCTTGTCCGGGTGCCTCTGGATGGCATCCCCTCCCTTGGGCATGTCACTGAGAAAGATTTGGACACATTGCAGGGTGCACTGAGAATGAATCCATTGGTTCCTGCAAGATGCTTATCTACTTCCATATGTAGATGTACACAGTTCTACACCTGTTTGGTTTTTTCTTCCTCTCTGCTCCTATTCTGCTCTACTATCTAGCTATGTACTACTACTATTAAAGAACATTTAGTTCATGGTAACTGACATTTTCATTAGAAGAGTCTTAAATAGGGAGTAGATAATTCAATTGCCATCTAAGAAAAAGAATAATAAATAAATAATGCTGGAGCCATCTTCTTGTTCCTCCCTAATGGGACATTAATCATTAGACTTTTAGCCACTGGGGAAATAGATAGATAGGGAGGAAAATAATAATAACAACACTGACAAAAAAAAAGACTGAAATGTAATTACCCACATTAGCAAACCTACCAATATCATGGAGTGTCTACATGCAATAGAGAGAATGACAGGGAAGACATTTGTTATTTATGTAGGCATCTGAAGGCCTAAGAGCCATGTAGTAGCTGCCACATCTGTTTTTGTTTGTTTGTTTGTTTGTTTTTTAAAGACAGGAAATCTGTATAATTCAGGCCCTATATCTAACATGGAGCATTGCTGAAATTTCTGTGCTGTCACCTGAGTCCCAGCCTTCCAAACACGCTCAGCTGTCTCCTTGAGTCTGAACAAAAACACACAGCAAAACTTACAACATCATCTCCTTTCTTGCCTTTAAATTCTTGCCTTTAAAACCTAAACCTGCATGGGTTAAATAAGCCACAATTGCTGTCAGGTATCTTGTTGAGTTTAGGCATCATTCTTATTATAACCTTGCTTGTGGTGTTGGCTCACAACTTTACAACAGGTCCTGGAGAGGTGGTGGTGGATGGTACATTCTTTCTCAGGTTTTTCCCTGGTCTCACTATGACCTTTTCAAAGTACATTCTGGAGTATGAAAGATGACAGCGATCTCTCCTTCCCCCTTAATCTCTTTTCCTGACATCAAGAAACAGACATCAGTGCTTCAAATGGGTTTTGATTACAAGCATCAGGGTGTTATTCCAGGAGAACAAGAGTTTTATGTTTAACTCTGAGTATTGCCAGGTTACAATCATTTTGATATATTCTAGCACTGAATTCTTTATATTTAGCTGAAAGTCTGCTTGTTGTGGTTATGTTCATCTCCTACCTCTCAATAGCAGCATTATTTCATTGGCCATGTTTTTTTGTGGCAGACCACGATAGGAAACTTTTTCCAGTGAGCTCGTCAGTGGTTAAAGAAAAAAGACATTTTAAACTGGGCTCTCCCATGTGGGAGCCTACATGAAAACTCACATGCAGGTAATCCACATTCTGATTACTTTGCTATGTTTCCTCATATCTAGGTGCCTCTGAAGATGTAGACTTAGCCAACAGGAAACACTAAGCAAAAGATATTAAATGAAATTCAGGCCATCAGGTTCTGTCAGACAACAATGCAAAGGGCGAGGTACTTCTGGAAAACTTTTAGCAAGCAGTAAGGCTGCTGTGTTCACAACCAGCCAAAGATTTCTTCACTGAAATCTCTTTTACTGTCATCCTTTTCGTATGCAAACTATTTTTGAAACATTTTCCGATGTGAGACAGCAGATGTTTAATTCATAAGTGACTAGAGGTAGCAGCCACTGCTGACAATAATTCTGTGCCTATTGTTGTATCCTGCTCAGAGTTGGTAGCACCGCTTGGAAAGTGAAGAGTAACAAACCCGGAGGTCGGTGTGTTGCAAATATTTTGTCACTGAGTTAATCACCGCAACAACTTTGTGTATGGGTTCAGTTGCAACGAATTCACATGCTTAGAACAAATCCGGTGTGCAGTTGTTAAGAACAGGACCTCTAAAGACACATTTATGGACATAGTTGGCTCCAAAATAGTTGCTCATGAAGGTTCTCGATGTAAGCAACAAGGAGGAGTGCTTTTAAGATACAATTGTAAAATATACTTTGAGGTCATATAGTGCTTTGTTTCATGCAATATATTCTTATTATCTCAAGTAGATCTCAGATATCACAGAGAAGAATATCAAATAAATGTCTAGAAATGCCTGGAGTTAGATTACAATAAAACACGTTCCTTTATTAGACACATTGAAGGGCTGTAAGTATTACGCAGGGGATGATTCCCTTTTGTGTCAACGCTACTTCAAATACCACGATTCTAATTTGATGTGTTCTAATTTTAAATCTAGCATCACCAAACGAGGTGGAGATTAGACCAACAAATCCGTGCACGTGCTGTCTTGGCAGAGCTTAGATCTCCTTACGTGTAGAAAAGTGAGCACGACTCGAGCTAGACTCAAATGAGCCTCGTCAGGGGACCGCTGCACTGGCACATCGTATGCACAAATACAAAACAGAGAATGACAATAGAGATCTCTGAACCCTGTGGTAGTAAAGGGGTATTTGGCAGCCTTCTTTTGTGGATCGCATGATGCAATAGCAATGGCCTAACAAGCAGTTGAATTAGCAGGATAAACATGCTCAGGCTACTCTAATAAAGTTTGAATTGAAATGTTAGCATACTACCGTGTACAGCAGTCTTCACTGTTCTCCTTCCTGCTTTTCAATAGCAAAAATATACTTGTTAAAAGCGAAGCCCTTCGGGGGGATTTTATTTGTGCACAAAGAGAGACGCTGTCACAAATTGAACAGGGTCGCCTACCCTGCATCTAATCTAAGAACACAGAAAAAATGCAATATAAGAATGGGAATATGATGGTGTGATCAGAACATATTTTTATATATATATATATATATAAAAAATGCAGATTTGTTCTTCCTGGTTTTCAGACAGAAATAATTGCATATGAAGAACAGATACATGTGCGCAGTCAAAATGCTATTTTTGAGTAAAGCTCTTATGGCAGGGCACAAGTTACAGACCTGATCACGTGCCCGTGCAGAAAACAAGTACCTTAGAAGCACGTTATGATGGCTGCCAAAATCAAAACCTAAACTGATGATGAAATCCTAGTTGTGCTTTCCTGTACATCAGTATTAAGATTTTTCTTCAAATGTCTCTGCCTCCCCCTTTTTTTTCCCCGAAGGACCCTGGATCATTCATTACACAGGATAAGTAGGTACTGATTACACAGTACCCACTCAATAAGCAGCTACTTAGACAAGTAATCTTCACCAGACAGTTAGTAGCGCCTTATTTACTGCACACCCAAAGCCTGTAGTAAATAAAGAATTATTCATTTTTTTCATGGTCATTTCTTGGCCACTCGTCACTGTAGTATTTGCATGCCTCAAGAGCACAGATGAATTTATCGCTGCCGAAAGATAGGAAACCATTATTATTCCCATTTTACAGCTGAAGAGATAGGGACTTGCCTGGAGCTATGCAGGGAATTAGTGGCAGAGCAACGATTAAAATTCATGGCTTGCAACCCTGTGCACATTGCTGGAGACTGCACTGCCTTGCAGTCAGAGGTGCTGAGACACCATAACTCTCCACGACTTTGTCTACAACTGCAAGTGCTCTTATAGAGCCTTGGGCAGGCCAAGCTGGTCATCCATAAAATAAGACACACAGTTAATAGTCAGATGCCAGTATATTGGGTTTATCACCCGATCATCACATTAAGTGGCTAATGCTTGTGTCCAGTGTTTACAAAAGGGTCTTGAACCTGGTTCACCCACAGCTGGGTGAATGCCTTAGCTACTGGTGGTTCCAGGGTGGGTACTTTACTTTTCCATGGTGTAGATGCTGGAACTCAGCTGTGATAAAAGCACCATCATCTGTTTTCAACACAGTGGCACTGTATGTTGAAACACAGTAAGAGTGGAAAACTGACAGGCTTAAGGTCTCTTCTCTTGGCTTATTCAACTCAAACTCATTCCCTCCTTCTTTCTTGAACATACCCAGGGTTCTGCCCCAGCGCCGGCCACAGGAAAAGCATCTGATTAACATTCGATGGCTCTTGTTTTGTTCTTTTTAGTGAACTGCACAAACACCAGAAGATCAAACTGCAACCATTCCAGCAGTCATATTTTATTTAAGTCACTTTTTTCCCTTTGAAGCTATTCTTTTGATCCTCTTCTGTGCACCTGAGATGCTATGTTCATTGACCATTCCCTCTCCATGGTTGCTAAAATGAACATGGGTGTTTGCTCCCTGCATCCACAAGTGATTTGTTTAGACAGGCAGCTTAAGTTTCTTGTACATGATTGACCAGCAGTCTGTGATCCATTCAAGTATACAACCCCAAATTTGAGACATAGTCCACTAGAATCATAGAATCATTAAGGCTGGAAAAGACCTCTAAGATCATCAAGTCCAGCTGTCTAACCAACATTACCATGACCACTAAACCATGTCCTGAAGTGCCACATCTACACATTTTTTTAACCCCTCCAGGGATGGTGACTCCAACCGCTCCCTGGGCAGCCTGTTCCAACACCTCACCACTCTTTCAGTAGAGAAATTGTTCCGAATGTCCAATCTAACCCTTCCCTGGTGCAACTTAAGCCCATTACCTCTCGTCCTATCAGTTGTGAATTGGGAGAAGAAACCAACACCCACCTCACTCCAACCTCCTTTCAGGTAGTTGTAGAGAGCAATAAGATCTCCCCTCAGCCTCCTCTTCTCCAGACTAATAAACAATCTCAGTTTTCAGTTGCTGAAGGTGAAAGATACGGTGATAAATCCCTTTTACCTTCTGCAAGTACTCCTGCTTCTCCAAAATATGCAGCCAATGGCATTACTGTGGAGTTTAAAGAAGGACCAGACTCGGTAAGTGTGCAGACTGTGGACCTGGACAGAGTGTTCCTCCAGTTCATATGGCTGTTTGAGTCCTTCCAAAACTACAGCACAAGTAGTCAAGGGAAACAGTCTGCACCCAGGACTGAACTTGATTCTGCTACATCCTAAATACGGAGCTTGGAGGTAGGGTGCTTTCCTTCCTTCCAGGCAAAGCATGCCTTGGCAAGGGCTGCCAAACAGGTATTCGTCTGCACTGACAGCTGACCCACTGAACACTCAATCACTTCTTCAAAAGTGGAACAAATTATGAGAGAACAAGGAAAAAAAGCATACAAAGTTCCCTGTGTCCAAAAAGATAATGGATGCTCACCACAAAGAGTTAATACGGTTTTCTCACAGTCAAAGGGAAAGCTCTGAAACAGGGGGTCATAAGATGATTCCTCACAAGTGTTCTTAACTCCTTCTATAGCCTTCACTTCCAGCTATAGAGCTTCCAGCAGCTATACCCTCCTCTTCCACCTGACTGACTTTTTTTATTTTTTAAATATTAAACCCAAAATGCTCGATATCTCTAGTGTTTTACTCTGCTTCCCCCCCCCATTGACTAATATAAATTGGCAAATTTTAGCCAGATCTGCAGTTGCTTTGTGAGCGAGCCACCTGCATTTTTCATTGAATAAATTATTTATTAAAAAAAGGGGGGGGGGGGAAATGCTCCTGCTGAATATGTGTGCCAAATCTCATTCTTCAGATCCAAACAAACTCTCATTGACTGAATCATAATTACTGGGTCACACTCGAGGCATAACTTCAGCTGATGTGTGGATGTAGTTCCACTGCCCTTCACTTAGCTAATTTATACTACGTGAAAATCTGGCTTGTCGACTGATATACATAATGTATATTATTATTTTTACCTTTCTGGGTTCTACTGCACTGGAACTGACAAAATATTTTTGCACAAAGCTGTAGGACTGGCATCACCTGCATGGGTGTGGTATGCTGTAATGTTTGCTATAGTTCAATCATTCATCTTTAACAACTCATAGAGTTATATATAGATCATTGTGAAATCTCCATCAATATCTTTTCCAAAACAAGGCATTTCTTTTTTTTTTTTTCTTAGCAGCTCAGTCCAAATTCTGTAAATGTTAATTCTAGATCAAACAATTTAAAAACTCTTTCTTTTATTTTTTCCCTTGAAATTTTATTAATTATACTACATGTATCTATATAACAAGAGTTACATTTAATGGGACTTGGAACTGCTGAGAACACTTATTCCCACCTAACCCTTGCCAATAAATTCATCCTGAAAATCAGTATATTTCAAATCCTAAAATAAATGTAATTTCTGTCTAAAGCTTTCCAAAAGGTTTGTATTCATGTTTGGGGTTTTGGTTTGTGGTTTGTTGTTTTGTTTTTGTTTTGTTTTGTAACAACAGCTAATTATTATAATGAATCATTACAGGGTGACTTGAAAGCATTTGTAAAATTTTACGAAAGTGGAAACTAATATTTGTTGATATCTTTGACAGTTACCTGTGTTGATTGGAAACAGAAATAATGAGTTCTGTCAATATGCCCAGCTCACACGTAAACAACACAGAGCAATGCAGTAAATATGGAAACTATAGCAGCCAAAACAGAACTGAGTTCATCACAACAACTTAAAACATGCTAATCCAATCCTATCTTAGCATTTACATAACCAAAAACCCAGTTGGCAGGTAGTCTGGATATGTACATACATGTATTGATAGGCGTAAATATTTATAGTTTATAATCTAAGCATGAGAGAGTGATATACATATGTATGTATAATAAAATTCGGAGATGTACCATCAGATAGATTTTGGTACCTTTTGTCTGTATTTAACCAGTTTCTAAGCTTGAAATACTCTGTCCTTAACATCACTAAGTATATTAGATTACTATAGTCCTATACTGTCCATGAAGACACTCATCTTCCTTCCGTCCATTACGAATATTTGAATATATACTTAATGAAGAATTTATCAACATTGATCCTTCCATCCTAGTTCAATAAATTTCTGTGTTGTTCCTTCTAAGATTGGTTCTCTCCTTCCTGTTATGAAAGAATTACATGTACAGTAGCATATGCATAAACCTTTGAATATTGATGCAGAACTTATATGCGCTAGTTTAAACCTGATTAATCTTTCCTTATGAATCATATGTTTGAAACTGAATCACTGTGCTTATTCTTCACAAAGTGCTTTCTGACTTAGGTGCTTCAGAATACAGAGTAAGTTGGGTTTTTTGTGGGTTTTTTTTTTGCTCAGCTGTATCATTAGAGGTGAGTTCTGCCCTCATAAGGGGCACTCTGTGCAGCATCGTGCTTACTTACACTCATCGCCAGACAGGAGGACTGAGGCCTTAAAAATCATATACAATGCTACCCTCACGACCCATTATTTTTCAAATCCAGATAGAGCTGCTAGTCTAGAAAGTGAAAATACTAAACAGTACCTTTAGCCATTTTGAAGAATTTAACTAAATGTATTTTATATACGATAGCATCATAAAGCTCCAGTTTGGAGTCTTTCTGAGTGGGTGCTCACTTATGTGCAATAAACCCCCCTAAGTTTACAGAGAAAACTGTAACATTTTCGATGTTTAGATGATCTTTAAGGTCCCTTACAACTCAAGCCATTCTATGATTCTGTGATTTTATGATTCTATGATTCTATAGTTATTCCTTTCTATGCAAAAGAAGTTTCTACGCATCGAAATTTCTTTCTATGGTATTTTTAGTATTTCATGTTTAAAAGTTAAATTCTGGAGAATTGGAAGATCCACAGACAACTGCCTAAGAATGTCAGGATACAGTGACTGCCATTGCTGAGTAAGCACACAGACTGAGAAGACAAAATGTGTTTCTGTTTGTTAACTTTGGCTGTTGAATAAGCCTGCTTCTCACTAGGCCTGCTAAGAAGCTTAAGCACCTCTATCTGCACCATCGTTCCCATACTATAAGCACAATATCTATGGTTGCAAAGCAGGCAACCTGTAAATGGTCCAGCTCAGAGGTGGGCAAAATCTGAACACATCTGTGGCCAACATCTCCATATAGGTACATTAAATCAATTTCTAATTTGGCCCAGGACGTCAAATCTAAGGGATCTTCAGGCTGTTAACTTTGACTGAGTGACACCCTTAGTTCAAATATCCTTCTACTAGCAGTGCCAATCTCACTAGTCCACAATCTTACCTCTACTAAAAACACTGTGCCAAGACAAGAAGAAACTAGGGCTAGATTCAAGGTGAGATAACAGCAGGTATTTGTTTATGGGATGCAATACTCACAGAGGATGTTACTTGTGCAGAGTTCATGGAAACTCAGAAAAAAAGCAGCCTGTATTCTCACAAAACAAAAGGAAAACAAACCAGAAAGTCACAGTTCATATTGCTAAGGAAATATGTGGACTGCGTAGTGCAGGAAGGATTGCTGCTAGGTAGCTCCTAACATCCCTTGGATATTAACATCCCTAAGACCATCATCTTAGATTTCTAAGACCATGAACTAGCTCGGCTTTTATGGTTCATGCCTCAAGAGCAGATTTTGGCAGACTCTAGAGGAACAGGGAGAAGAGCTCACATCTAAAAATGGCAAGAAGGTGAATAAAACCTTGGTTCTTCCATGGGAAAAACTATCTGCAAGCACATTTGACCCCACACTCTGACTTCGTATTGCTGTCCACTGGTATAAAGGAAATTCTCTCTTTTCCAGGATAGAGGAGAAAAGTGCTATCTCGCTGACAAGTTGAACCGATATGAGCAAACTATCAAAACTCTCTTGTGCACAACGTTTCCCTGCAAAGGAACCTCAAGGGCATTGCTGGGGCTGAACCCCACCACTGGCCCTGGCCCCGTGCTCCTCACTGACCAGCTCCAGGCTCTCAACAGTTACAATCATCGCAGCCACAAAGGGAGAATTTAAACTGTGCAAATCTGACCCAGCTGGGTTAACCTGTAGGGAGGGTAGGATGTATAAGGGAGAAGGGCATTCTAAGTAGTCAGATAACAAGGTGGGTTGAGGGAAAAAGATGTAGCTCCTTTATGTGTCTTTACACAGAAAGACGGGGACATTGTTGTAAGTAATGGACAGTGTTTGCTTTAATCCTCTAATCAAAGGATTTTAAACCTTACAATAGATTGAAAAATGTTGGCAATGTTCTCCACTCCTTCAGGGAGGTATCTAGATAACATTTCCCTGGTCTAATAGAGCAAAGTGTCTAATACAGATCCAAACTCATCTAAATTTCCTCCCAGCCACTTCTGAGAAGGGTCTCGTCTCGAAGTAAGGAGCTCTGTGAGGTGCCTAGAGTGGTTTCCCAGAAACACTGAAGCTTAGGGCACGCAACAAATCCATGGCAGCAGCATCCAAACACACCCTCAATGTTCACTCAGCTGTTGGTCCGACATGTGGAAATGGACTGAAGCGTGGTTGCCCATAAGAGATGGGATGAACCGTCAAAGAGAAAACATAGCCTTTCGTTCACTTCTAAACTGAGTATGTGGAGAAAGCCACCTGCTCAGGATTAGCTTGGGGTGAAGTTTTCAGACCTTTGAACCTGCAGGTCTGTGAATCACAACAAACAACACACAGAAGTATCAGTGTCACTTGCTAAAGGTACGGCTTTTCACAGCCAGCTGGAATTTTGCTGGGACAGGGAGAGTGGTCACCTGCCTCTCTCCCCCAGTGACACCACTGATCTGCTCCGTGTCACACCACAAGGAATGAACTCTGCCTCTGAGCAATCCTTCCCAATGTTACTGTGCTCCCAGCTCAGTTAAGCAGCTCTCTGTTGCCACCAGGATGCACAAAACAAACCATCAAAACATCAGGTCTGAAATGCAGCTCTGTCTGCAGCGTGGCTTGTCAGGCGAGTGAGATGCAGGTCATGTTTTATGGGTGTCCACAGCATTGTAGCATGGGGATGCCTGAGGGAAAGTAAAGGCTTTTAAATGTTCCTCCTTATCATTCAGAAACACAACAAATGCTTCAAAGTCTATCAGACTCTAATTCCTCTCGCAACAGCAAGGTTGTTTGTATGATTTCACTATCAGATAGTTGTGAAATAGGGGAAAGTAACAGAAAGTTTCACGGGATGACACTGTGTTTTCATAGCTTACAGGATGGCTGAGGATGGAGGGTACCTCTGGAGATCAGCCAGTCCTACCTCCTGCTCAAGCAGGGTCTGCTACGGCAGGTCTCCCAGAATCATCCCCCTGCAAATTTTGAGTATCTCCAGAGATGGTAACTTCACAGCCTCTCTGGGCAACCTGTTCCTAAGTCTGACCACCCTCAATGTAAAACCATATTTTCTTCTGTTCAGATGGTATGTCATGCTTTTTAATTTATGCCCACTGAACCTTTTTTGTGGCAATTGGTAGTGCTGAGCAGGGCCTGTCTCCCTCTTCTTCATTCCCCCGCCTGAGCTTTCTCTTCATGCTGAACAGTCCCAGCTCTGCCAGCTTCTCCTCATAGCAGATATGTTCCAGTGCTTTCACAATCTTGGTCTTTCACTGCACCATCTCCAGTATGCCTCTCTCATACTGAGGAGCCCAAAGCTGGACTCAGCACTGCATTTGTATCTCACTGGAAATGAGTAGAAGACTCTTGAATGTCATGCCTAGAAATACTGAGACAAAAGGGAGTGGAAATGACTTTCACCCTTTGTTGAAATCCAGTCCGTGTGTTGAAACTGGCCAGGCTGGCGTTAGCTGATGGTTAGAGATTCATGCAATGACTGATGAATTCAGACTGCTCTCTACTGGAAAAAGATTTGTACCATCAAAATCACTGTCCCGAGTGCTACCTTTTGTGGAGTCTTAGCTAGAAGGCCAAAGAGAAGGTTTCAAGAAAACAGGCAATCCCCTCCACCTAGATGTTGGAAGTGAAATGTTTTGGCAGAAGAGAATGCCTCTAAAAAGCCTACAGCTTGGGTCAATACCCACAGCACAACGCACCTCCACACAACTTCATGAGCTTTCTGTAGCACAGAGGAATGGTTTGGGTGATGACAGAGATGCCTTTGGCCACTGGGGAAACAGGGTATTTTCCAACAGAGAGTGTCATAGAACCCTAGAATGGCTTGAGTTGGAAGGGACCTTAAAGATCATCCAGTTCCAACCCCCCTGCCATGGGCAAGGGACACCTCCCACTAGAGCCGGTTGCTCAGAGCCCCATCCAGCCTGGTCTCAACCACTCCCAGGGATGAGGTGTCCACAACTTCCCTGGCAACCCGTTCCAGTGCCTCCCACCCTCAGAGTGTCCCAGTGGTAGGACTTGGTGCACATTTCTTGGTGAGCTCCCAAGTGTGTAAGTACTCTTAAGTGCCAAGAATCACACCACAGTTTGCCTGTACTACTGTTTCAATCTCTTGTAGAGGATGATCTGGCTCAAATGTGTTTACCTCTGTAAATAAGCGACATTACTTAATGATGTAGTGAGAAGTGTCAGAGGGGGAGCATGCAAAACTTTTCCCAAATACAAAACAGCTTCCGATAGGCTGTTTCAGCTTTTGCTAAACACCAGTGCAGAAAAGCAAGCAAGCAACCAACCAGCCCATTTCCTTGACTACGATAAAACCCAATTGCTTCACATACTAAATTCAACACATCCTTTAAAACCAAACCCAGAGGCTAAGAATACAAACGGGCTACGCGTGAAATCCCAAGGGAGGGCCTGAAAAAACACACAGCGGAGGACTTGTACAATACTGGTGCCTTCAAAGCGAAGATCTCTCTATTGCTTGTAGTAACGCTGCTGTCAGGGGTCAAAGCCACCATCCTGCTGGGACCCAACTCGAAAAACCTCCTCAACTGATGTCTGACAGCCTCTCAAGAAAGCACCTTTGCCCACGAATTCCTACCTTGCATTATAAACAACAGGTTTCAGATATATTGCGTCATTAGCTATACTTAGGTGGCAAACAGACCCAGATCTGTATTACAACACGTAGACGAGGCTATAGAATAAAAAACAAACACCCGTCGCTGCTTCGAGGGGCCGGCAGATGCCCTTCCCTGCGGGTCCCACCGCCGTGCCCCAGACACCTTTTCCTCCCCGCCGCTTTATTTTCGGCACACTTCATCCACCTCCCCGACCAGCGGTGCCTTCACCGGGTACCGTCCTAGACAAATAACCCACCGGGTCCCGGGTCCCATCCCCGTCCCCCCCGAACCACCGACCCCCACCCCAGGTCCGCCGCGACCGGGCTCCGGGTTTGCGTGGAGCTGGGGCGGCCCCTGGCGGCAGCACCAACGGCAGCTCCACGGAGCTGGGGGTGTGGGGATGCGGGAAGGGGTGTCGCCCACCCGGGAGACAGACCCCGGTGGTGAAGGGCTCGGTGAGGAGTAGGAGGTGATGGTCACGTCGTTCGGCGTCTACACCGGCACCCATCGGCGAGCCCTGTAGCTCAGTCAGGCGCCTTCTC
>WUAM01000095.1:951830-971171 GCA_024336885.1 Actenoides hombroni | reverse complement strand
CGCTGCACCATTCGCACGCTGCCTGAGGGCTGAATTTTGACCCTGCTCAAAAGACAGAGGATGCTCCAGCACTTCTGTTCCGGAGGCAGAAGCAGTTTCAGAGTGTAATTTGCTAAGTGCTTTGGGACTGACTCTTCAGGACAGAACGGTACAATTTACATGTAGGCTGGTATATTAACTGCAAGAATCTAATAGCACTAATACTCGCTGTTGCTACCAGGTTCTGCGTTATTAGCTTCACCCATGTTTGGACTGCACTGTTACATTGCAGTGTGTTTTGCAATGTGCTAGATAGAAGTGATTGGTCAAACGAGCATGAGTTAAGAAAGCAAAATACGGGTAAAGGGCATTACAGATGAAGGCAGACGCTTGTCTGCGATTCTCCGTAGTCATTCCATATTTATATTAAATCATAAATACAGGTTTTGCTGACATAGCCAAAGCCACCTTGGGGGATTTTGGATGCCTGGTAAAATAAACAGGAGTTATGTATCTCAGTCTCCTAGGCTACTTCAGAAAACTCAGCAAAAGTCTGTGATTAATGTTTAACATAAATGTGGAATGAGTATCGAGAGTTATCCACATCAATAGGCGGTAGAGGAGGACTGTAGGCATAGTTGGTAGAAGTTATTTAAAGGAAAAAGCACTGAATTAAAATTCAAACATAAAGATGAAATGAGAAGAGGATGTGAAGCCCCCCCCCCCCGTTGTTGGTGTAACAGTTTTATGAGTCTGCTTTGGCAGAAATGGTCCAGTATGAGTCAAGGCTTTTTCAAGCCTGCTTGAATTCAGCCTTGAGTTGTATAATGCTTTAACGAGTTAAGATGTTTTACTGAGGCATTGCAAGCTAGCTCACAATCCCTTTGAAAGTAAACATTAATCATAGAGCTGGAGAATAATTAAAAGTCAAACGTAACCGTGAAGGCCGTTTCCAGATCAGACACGAGTCCAACTCCTCGTGGGCTTTCGGGGAGCCCACGTAGCGGCAGCCCCACCAGGGTTGACGCCGTGGGTCACTGCCTGCACCGAGACAAGGTAGCCAGTGGTCAGCCCCGTGCTGGCCAATTTCCCTGCATCCTGACTCTTTTTTTTTTTTTTTTTTTACCAGCCCCAGACCGTCCATGTGCGCAGTCCCCTTTGCGCTTGTCTTTTGGGTGTGCAGTTTCAGAAATCTGTCCGAGAGCCAAACCCAACGGGGACGGGTGTTGTTGGTGTCCCCACAGCTTAGCTGTCATCTGCTAATAATATTTATCGTAGTAGAAACACAGAAAACAGAAGATCCCAATGAACCGTGGCTAACACAGGACTTCCCCGGACGCTGTAAGAATTCAGCCCGTGGCGTGGCTGTAGTTTCACATATTTTTCCACTGGCTCCCAGCCCTTATCACTAAGACCATAATCCTGCTATTTAGGTGAAACATACCTCTCCTTCGGGCTCTTATTTCAAGTTAGTCTCTGCAACCCTAAGCAGTTAGCTCTGCTGGGTTATCCCTTTCCAAGTGCTTGCAGATGCTGGGGAGTTCCTCCTCCTATTTTTAAGACTAATTTTGTAAGAATTGCCATATCCTTATGCAGTCGTGCTTGTCCATTTATTTATTTATTTATTTACTTACTTTAGTCCTGTTTTCCTTTCCTCCTCTGTGCCTCCAGGTAGCTTTTTAAACCCGTTAGGCGATTTTAATAATGGGGAAACTAAGTGGCTACCTGAAACTGCTTGGAGGAGGCAGACAGACTGTTGAACAGAAAGCTACAGCTTCAACATCTCCGGTTGGCTTGCCCTGCCAGCTGGCCAAATAAAAGACGTGTACCTGCAGGCCATCCAGCACGTGCTTGGTGCGGGACCAGCCCTGGCACGAGTTGCCTCCTAGAGAAGCTGCAGACCAGTGACCTGGGGAGCTGAGAGCACTGGGAGGTGTTTAATGACCGTGGGAGAAATTCGGGATATTGAAAGGGACATTCAGGTGCCAGGAGGTGTGGACAACAAGACATTGCCCTACCAAAGCCAGAGTTTCATCGCACTGCTCACAATTTGCTCGTTCCCAGAACGTACTAAAGCATTGCTCTTGCTAAATCAAAGGATTAAATTATTCTTTAAGGATCTGCAAAGACCGTTACACTTCCATCATTTTAGTCAGTCTCGTCCTTCATCCTAACCCGATGTGAAAGAACCGAATCTTCTCCCAGATTCACAAAACACCAGCATTTTTAGATCTTGAGAATCTGTAAGAAAGGGATGGCAAGAAGCTGACTTAGAAAAGTAAATCTATTTCCTTTGATATCTGGCCAGCTGGCAGCATCCAAAATGGTGCGAGTGGGTTCTCCACTGTCTTTTCCACAAACTGTTAATTTCTCTGAAATTCTGGTATAATTCCAATCCTATTAAAGCAAGTTATTGGAAACTCTACTCTTAAGAAAGAGAGAGAGAGAAATATGACTTTCAATAGCAAAATGCCCAATTATTTTTACAGCCTGTCTTAATTTATTTATTTTTTTAAGTTTTGGGAAAATCATGAAATATCTACCGTAAGTTTTCCTCTTATTAAAACTAAGCTATGCACAGTACCTGCCATTTTTTATTTATTTATTTATTTTTACTAGATGGCAAAAAAAATACAACGATGTTTAAAACGGCAAATGATGAACTCATCAGAAGAGGTAGCTGAGCATCTTTAGAGAGTTATTACATTTTATGCTGATGGGCCCCTTTTGGGGCTTCTGATTTTTCCAGTCACCCTGAAATTGCAATATTAAATAAATGTGATGAGAAGTATTCCTGGTTGGCTTAGTTTATGTTCAATAACGAGCCTTAAATGTAATTGTCTTTGAATTTTCTTAGCATTTTCCTAAGCTTCTTTTCTATTTTTATTTTTATCTGTAAGTGGAAATGACTGCTATGAAAACATTTTTGGTTGCAGAGGGGCAATAATGTGCTTACCTACTAATTTGTTGATGAAACCTAATCTTTAGCTGTGTGGAAATGATTAATATAGGATATCACCTGTTTTCTCTCTAGTCACAGAGCTATAGTGCCTAATGCACGCATGTAACTTTGCAAGTACGGTTTGAAGGTCTTGTGTCATAACAGGCAACCTCAGCGCTTACTTCAAAACATCTACTTCACCAGCAGTTGCAAACATCGAAACGAAACGCTAACTTTTCTGTGAAAGGCAAAGTAACGTTTGCACTAACGGCAGCAGAAATCCATCTACAAACGTAGCTTCACAGAGCACTGACATTTTGCCGAAATTCAGCATCAGATGCCTTCTTTTTTGGGTGAAGCGATCTGCCAAATCTAAATTGGATTGCAGTTTTACAGATGAAGTGCAGGCTTTGTTATGAGTGTTCACCCTGGTTGTTTCTCCATCTTTTTTTTTTTTTCTTTTTTTTTTTTCATCTATTAATCAGATTTCTCGTGGAGATATGAAAGTATTTCGGTATTTGAGGCGTGTATACTATTCTTGTGAAAGGTGTACGTAGCTGAGGTGGGAGGGAGCAGCACCAATTACTCTGGTTAGATTCAGAGGAGCAGTTATGAGAGCTAAGTATATTTTGTCCCATCCCCACAAAAATGGTTCAGTGGAAATATTCCCTCTGAGTTCCGTTGGCTTTGAATTCAGCTGTAAGCACTAAAAATAACAAGCTTTTTTTTTTCGAGAGCAGAGAAACTAGTGATGCTTTGTAGCCTGTGCCCCCAGCACAGTACCATTGCAATAATCCCAGCTCTGCATTTGGCATCCCTTGTTCCCATCTCCCACTGCAACACCTACATTTTACCTCTGCGGTCCTTTCCTCCCAGGATCTTTCCTAATCACCCTGCAAGTCTCCTCCATATCTCTTAATTAGCAGAGAGGAGGTGGGCTGGTTTTGCTGAGGCTGTTTCTGAGCTGTATGTGTGCTGACTGGCCCAGTCAGCGAGCCAGAGGGAATAGATGACTGCTGACCTCACATTTTTACTTAATGAGGCACTAATTTAGATCGCTCTCCCCTTGTCTAGTCACTGCTTCTAATAAAACTTGTAGGAATGAAAATGAAGTTTGATCTCTCTGCTTCCTTGTCGGATGCACTGGAAAGTGAAAACGGGTGCCTACGTTGATATGGTGAAGCAGCATGATGCTTATCTCTTATTTAAAAAATAAAACATAAAAATTAAAAAAAGAAAAAAGAAAAGCTGAAATGAATGAGAAAAGCTTCAAATCGTATTCTAGGATTTTACCAACATGTTAGTTACGGTCACTGCATATGAAGAACCTCTTGTAACTTCTGTCTCCTGTTTGTATTTGTGAGGCTGCTGCTTGTAAATGTTCACCTTTACATGATGAATCCCTTTGATTACGACTGACAAAAAACCGTGCAGGCTTTTGTCTTGAATGGGCTGTCGTGCAGGGATGTCTCGTGTTCGTGTTATCATTTTGCATCTGCTGGATTAATTGTCTTGCGTTATAGTCAAACGCATCAGCGACGTCCTCTGCCTCAGTTACTCGCTAGAGGTTGTGGTCACAGCATAGAAAACAGAACTGATTTGGTTTTTCGACCACAGACAGATGGGATGGCCTGAAACACGGGTGAGATGCGTGGCTGTGCCCTCACCTGCAGTGAAGGGGAGCTCCTTGGTGGCCAGTGTTTGCAGGTGCTTTGGTGTTCTTGGGAATCAGACCTGTGCTCCCACTGCCTGACCTCGCTCCCCTTTCCTGGCAGGCTTTGCAATCCTTTCCTTTCCCAGCAGAAGCACACACAAGCTGTTAAGGGAACAGGAGCAGGACTGGTGGTCCCCATGTCTGTGAGGAGCCACATGGCCACCAGCAGCTCGTCCTGAGCCAGGTCCCGTGTTACTAAAACTTCCAGACACATTAGAGAGGCATCAGCAAGGTCCCATTAGTGTAAACTTCCTGCAGGTAAAAACAGGCTGAGGTTTCTTGCCTTTCTTTGTATAAATCCTGTTCTGTTAGGCAAGCCTAATGCTTATGTTACAAGCATTCTGCAGAGCGAGCTGTTGAGAGGGATGCTCGGAGGTTCTCTCTTTATTTGCTGGTTTATTTCCCTGGGGATTGTTTGTAAATAAACATGGATTTTTTTCAATTTTTTTTTCTTCTCTCTGGGTGACTGGCTCACGTGGAGTTCAGGTTGTTGGAGTGTAAGTGATTCCTGCCTGCTGGCAGGGTGCACGAGGCAGGGGATGGTTCCTAGCGGGGTGATGTGCCCTGTCACAGCTGGAGCTGTTGTTGGCAGTTTCAGCAGAGACTGGAACTTCAGGAAGCACCGAGCGTGAGCAGACTTGCTGTCTAAAGAGATGCTCATTGCTTGCTGCAGGTGAAGCATGCTAATGGATATACATATGTGTCTGTACTTTAGGTAAGCAGGGGGATTAGCAGGCAGGGGATTCTCCTAAGCATCTTTAAATGGAAATCAAACAGACTTAATGAAACGCGAGTTATGGTTGTGCCGCGAGCTGTGAGCAGCTTCCTAGGTCCGAGCCGTGGATAAAACGATGACAAAGAAAAGAGTTCAGAATAAAAACAAATCTGGCCCAAAAGATTATGGAACGTGGCACACTACACGTTGCCAGTATTTGCATACTACAAGGAAGGACTAATTTATGCAAAAGGAAGAGGAGGAATGAAGAACTACATTTTCTGTACTGCAGTATGGGTTGTTTTTTTTTCAGATACCCCAGTGATCTGGGGTGGGAGTTTTAAATGCAGTGGGAGCTTGTTATCCTAAATAAGGTTAGAATCCAGCCTTTGTTCTGGCAATAAATTACATAAACTGTGGAATTTAGAAGCTGTTTGGCAGGTAAGGATTAAAGAGCACCTTCAGGCAGACTGGAAGGAATGTCCCCGGGCAAACCCACACTGCTCTCCTGCCAGCTGATGCAGTTGCTAAAGACAGGAGAGCTAACTTGGGGAAAAAGCAGTAGCAGCTTTTGCTGGCCCAGTATGCTGACTTTGCTCCCTGCCAGGGAGCCGGGGAAGTGGTGGGGCTGAGGTGGGGCAGCCGGGCAGCGTGAGGAACTGAGATCTCCCTGTGCATTATAGCAAGAGGGTCAGTGGGTTCAGGTGTCCCCCAGTCCATCACCCCAGGGCTGTATCTGCATGGCACGGGTCCTTCCTTGGGTCCTCCCTCCAGGTAGAAAGCTCTTGGTGACTGCTTTACAGCAGGGATGGCATGGCTGCTCAGCTGGGACATGAAGAGAGGGCAGAGGCTTGGATGTTCCATCGCAAAGTTCCCTTAAGACTGAAACCCCTTGAGGCTGACACGGCTTTTGACGCGTTTCTTTCCGTTTGCATAAAACAGCTTCTCACAAACGCCAACGGCATCGGGGAAAGAGGACGCCAATGATAACATCACTATATTCACCAGGATCTTGGATGGTCTGCTGGATGGGTATGACAACCGACTGCGCCCGGGACTGGGAGGTAGGAAAAACAATTCACTCTGGCCAGTTCCCTGCTATGCAGGACTATTGTCTATGTGATGACCTCTGGAATGGGTACCCACCCTCGACACGGGCTTTGACAAGAGAGTTGGGTTTCACTAGCTAAACGAAGCCCAGAAAGTAGATATGGTCTCCTGGCAAACAGGGTACAATACAAAGGTCACTGGAAGTCACCTACTTTCAATCACTGAGGCCATCTGAGGTTGGGTTAGGAGAGCCCGTGTGATGCATTTTATTTTTTTTCTGTAATTGAATGCAGTTTGGGTTTCTTTTCTTTCTGGTACTCCCTAAGGTGAGCGAGACTGGGGGCTAGAAGGTTGCTGCAAGGTTTCCTCACCGGTCAGCAGGTATAAAATTATGCCAGTGACAAAAATCCCTGTTAAAAACAGATCTCCAAACCATCCATTTTTAGACAGCTATAGCAGATCTGTATTGATATGTCATTTTGATAACCTCTACAGCAGCTATTTTAAGACCATAACATGTGAATAGTTGCTTGCCATCCTAACCTTGTTGAGCCCTCCTCCAGCTCTGTATCCCCCAGATTTCTCTCATCTTCTACCCATGTGTAAACCATCTGTTATGTTTCTTCCCGGCCCTTTTTTAATCTGGCTACCCCCACCCCTTCCTCTTGTGAGACCAACACATTGCTTTCATCCCGTTCTCTCCTTCTCCTCTCACTTTACACAGAGATGCTTGAAAATAGGGCTTGATGCTCCTATCTTATGTAACGAACTTCTGAAATTTCTGCCCTTAAATTAAATTAGTCCTGGATTTGAAAAGATGCCAGAAGGTCCTAGAGTTTTGAGGGTAGAATTAATTTCACCTAACTTTGGACATCTATAATATAGATGTCTGAAACTGGGCAGATCACTCAAGCCAGCCGACAGGAATAGGTCCTTCCAAGATACAAAGTCCCTCATCCTATAGTAGGTATCAAATATATGCCAGCAATGTGCACTCACAGCCCAGAAAAACAGTCACATCTTGGGCTGCATGAAAAGAAGTGTGGCTAGCAGGTTGAGGGAGGTGATTATGCCTCTCTACTCTTTTCTGATGAGGCCCCACTGCATCCAGCTCTGGAGTCCTCAGTGGAGGAAAGACATGGACCTATTGGAGTGAGTGCAGAGGAGGCCACAAAAATGATCAGAGGGCTGGAGCACCTCTGCTGTGAGGAAAGGCTGAGAGATTTGGGGTTGCCCAGCCTTGGGAAGAGAAGGCTCTGGGGAGACCTTATTATGGACTTTCAATACTTAAAGGGGGCCTAGAGGAAAGACAAGGAGGGAGCCTTTATAAGGGAGTGTAGTGATAGGATGAGGGGCAATGGTTTTAAACTTAAAGAGGATAGATTTAGATTTAGATTAGATATTAGAAAGAAACTTTTCACTCTGAGGGTGGTGAGACACTGGAATGGGTTGTCTAGAGAGGTTGTGGACACTTCATCCCTGGGAGGGTTCAAGGCCAGGTTGGATGGGGCTTTGAGCAACCTGGTCTAGTGGGAGGTGTCCCTGCCCATGGCGGGGGGGGGGGTTGAAACTAGATTAAACTTAAAGTACCCTTCAGCCCAAACCATTCTGTGATTCTATGATCAAAACCTGTCAGTCAAAGGAATTGCACCCTTGAACTGCCTGTTTCTTTCCCCTAATTATAAGAAGCAAGCCTGGGGTCCCAAAGGTCGATGTCTGCATTTGATTGAGGATGAAATTCCTCCTCAAACATCTTAATTTCAAGCTTTTGGGTACTTTTGAGTGATTCAGAGATGCATCACAAGCAACGTATTTGCATCTTACAGCAATTACTAACGCCGAGCCTGTATTTATTACAGAGCGAATAACTCAGGTAAAGACAGACATCTATGTCACCAGCTTTGGTCCCGTGTCAGACACAGAAATGGTAAGTCAAGAGCGCGTGGCTGCCGACTCCGTTCTATTTACTTCGCGAAAGTCATTTTTGGAACCATCGCTTCCGTTCAGCTCCTGCAGCACCTTGCCTGTTTCTTTGTGCCAGGAATACACCATTGACGTTTTTTTCCGGCAAAGCTGGAAGGATGAGAGGCTGCGATTCAAAGGGCCTATGCAACGCCTCCCTCTTAACAACCTGCTCGCCAGTAAGATTTGGACCCCGGATACTTTCTTCCACAACGGCAAGAAATCCATTGCTCACAACATGACAACCCCAAACAAACTTCTGCGCCTGGAGGATGATGGCACTCTGCTCTATACCATGAGGTAATAACCAGGATTGGTTTCTTCTGATGCCCGTTCCCAACAATCCCTACTTGTGGGGAACGTCCTCCTAAAGCTGGGTGATCAATCTTTCACTCGTATTTATGTGAATATCAAAAAAACACGCCAACCCACAACAAAAAAACAAATGGAAAACATAATCGCTGCCTACAAGTACCAATTAATTTGTAGTTTCTGAATACTGCTAGTGCTTAAATATTTCCTTTGATTAAATGGAGGGCACATTCTCAACAGACTTGATGATTCAGTCCAGCTTTTTTATGAAGATCTGTTCTCTCTTGCTGTTTGTATTTGCAGCTGCAGTGCTGGTTGCAGAAGTGTCTCCGAGGCCAGAAAGTGAGATCTTGTTCTGGGGCAGTACATCTTGAACCCTCGGAGCTTTTATTATTATTTAATGTTTGTTTTGTATTTCACTAATAATGCTAAATGGCAAATCATCTTAGGGATAAAGGAAATAAGGTAGCAGCACTGTGAAGCTGCTTTAGCCAGTACTTTCCTGGCACGTTATAGTGGCAGAGAAGCAAATTGATGTCTCAGATCTTCAGGGTCATGCTCCTTATCTGATTAGAGGATACTGTCAAGCTTTATTATTGTGTAACCTAGATAGAGGAAATTGTATCGATGGTGTTAGAGGATTGTCTGAAATTCTTCTCAGGCCAAATCCCACATTGATGTACGACAATTTGCTCATTAAAGGTAATTAGCCTGTAGTAATTAAGACTGCTGTCTATCTTCAACAGGGTTTTCTCCCAGTGCAGTCATATGGACAGCACTTGAAAAAGACATGAAAGGAAAAACCTAACAAGCAACCAAGTGTTCTTCTGAGCTTTTCACATATGAGCCCAGAGTGGTGCCTGAGACCCAGCCAAGTGCTTGGGAGCCCAAAGTTTGGTGCTGAGGTGCCTGGGTTTTCAGCAGGCAATGAGGAGATGGGGGAGCTGAGGTCCCACTGGTGCCCCATCCCCTGTCTCTGTGGCGCAGAGCCCGACAACCACCTGGTGCCACATGTTGAGAGGGCAAGTCCTGAGCTCACTCCCAGCACCAGTATCATAGAATCATAGAATGGTAGGGGCTGGAAGGGACCTCTGGAGATCATTGAGTCCAGCCCCACTGACAGAGCAGGATCACCCAGGGCAGCTCACACAGGAACACATCCAGGTAGGGTTTGAAAGTCTCCAGAGAAGGAGACTCCACAACCTCTCTGGGCAGCCTGTTCCAGGCTCTGTCACCCTCACACCAAACAAGTTTTCCCTCACGTTGAGGTGAAACTTCCTGCGTTTCACCTTGCTACCATTACCTCTCGTCCTGTCCCAGGGCACCACTGGAAAGAGCCTGGCCCCTTCCCCTTGACACCCACCCTGCAGAGATTTGTAACCATTCCTCAGATCCCCTCTCAGGCTTCTCTTCTCCAGGCTCAACAGCCCCAGGGCTCTCAGCCTTTCCTCACAAGAGAGATGTTCTAGTCCCTTCAGCGTCTTTGTAGCCTCCGTTGGACTCTCTCTAGTTTTTCCCTGTCCCTCTTGAACTGGGGAGAACAGAACTGGACACAATCTTCCAGTGGTTAAGACTTGTTGGGAATCAAGGGGATTACACTTTTGTATGCACCTGAAGCATCCCAGATCTTTTTTTCCCCCCAGGTGTTTTTAACCTGGTTTATTTTGGCCCTGGCCTTAAACGCCTTGTTCTGAAAGGAAAAGGGTTTTCAGAGAAGTAAGGTATCCTTACGTAAGTGTTTTACAGCTTTCGACTAGCACAGTTGTAACTGCATTAGTACTAAAAAGACGTAGACATGATAGAGATCATGTTTAAATGAAGGAAAAAAAACCCAACCTTCTTTTTCTTTTCTATTATGTGGTATTGAAGGCTTTGCTATCCTTGAGTTAGTGATCTCCACGACAATGAGCTGGAATGGGGTGAGGATGCACGTACATGCTTAAATGAATAAAAGACAGCATAACTGCCAGAGAAACTTATTTTCACAAAAAACGTTTGTAACACCGGCCTTAGAACCAGCCTCTTAACACCAGACGAGGCTAATAGCACTCCAGAGACTGCTGCGGAGGCAATTCCTGATTATCTCTGTGTATTACTGGTGTAAGTAAAGTCCAGAATGGGCTCACAGGGAGCCTGGAGCAAAACATTCCGTGGTGTGGTGGATCTGCAGCTGGTGTGCTATTTTTGTGTGAGCACCAAGTTTTTCGTCGTTAAAGGAAATGGGGCAAAGCACCGATTTGTGAGGCAGTGAACTGAGCCGTCTGAGGTAGAAGGGAGGCTCATGGAGGCGAGCTCACCTCTGAGTGAGTTACTCCATGGAGGTGCCTCTCCCATGACCATGGCAGGGTATTGTCACATTAGTTGTCACAGGGGCTATAGGTGTATTGAGGGAAGCACAATGTCCTGCTCAGCATATGCAGCTGAAGAAAAATTAGGGTTTGACCCCTGGGTGTGGAGGCCCCATCCTTGGAGACATTCAAGGTCAGGCTTGATGGGGCTCTGAGCAACCTGCTCTAGTTGAGGATGTCCCTGCTCACTGCAGGAGGGTTGGACTAGATGACCTTTGGAGGTGCCTTCCAACCCGGGGCATTCCATGATTCTATGATTCCATGATTCTATGATCCCACAATTCTATGATTCCATGATTTCATGATTCTGGTTCCATGATTCTGTGATTCTAGGATTTCATGATTCTATTCTTTCAAGATTCCATGATTCCACGATTCTGTGATGCTATGATTCCATGATTCAGTGATTCCATGATTCTATGATTCTTTGATCCTATGATATCATGATTCTATGATTTTATTATTTCAAGATTCCATGATTCCACGATTCTGTGGTTCTATGATTCCTTGATTCTATGATTCCATGATTCTACTATTCTATGATTTCATGATTCTGTGATTTTATGATTCTACTATTCTATGATTCTGTGACTCATTCCATGATTCTATGACACAGACTTTCTCATTGTCCCACTCAGTCCCTTTTTCCCCTGGTTTTTGCAGGAGGAAAGCTCTTTGGGATTGGTGTTTTTGTAGGCTACAGAAAGAGGCGAAATGCTTTCGTAACCTAAAAAAACATGCAACATATATATATATTTTTTTTTTTTTTGGGGTGGGTAGGGTATTGTGGGTGTGGGTGTGCATCTGTGTGGAAATAAATTCCCACTAACCATGGTGTATGTGATAAGAAATGGAGTGCAAAGCTTTTTAAATAGCTCAGCTTCCACTATTGCAAGTAATAACTTTAAAAATAAAAGGAGTGTCTGTTCTATTCTGTTTAAACACAAGTCAGGAGACTGCTTTTGTAACGTGCACAGAGCTGTGCTACTTTAGGGACAGCAGCTTTCGTGATGGGCGTTAAAGCAGTGTGGGCAATGCTCTGCCCTGAGGTGCCTCGAGGATCCCATCCCAAACTGTGCAGAGGTGGCTGTGATGTGCAGCCAGGCCCTTCAGCTGCCTTTGCGTGTCCGAAGGAAGGTAACAGGTCAGCAGCACTACCTAGGATGGCCTTCCCTGAGGAAATAGGCAGTACTGGGCTTTTTGAGGGGAGAGCTGCTTGCCTTGGAGGTAGCACACTGCTTGAAGGTGTGGGGTCTTGGCCAGGGCTTGAGCCCCACCTCCTGTAGCTCCCATCAGGCTTACTTGGTTCTCAGGATCTGGGAATGTGGAGACAGCCCTCTGCTAGCTCTGCATTCCCCTCATTTCCAAGGAGGAATTGCGAGCTTCCCAGACTGTACGTAGGAGTAATCCGTGCGGGTAGGATTGGACCCTCTGTCATTGACAGAGATGCTTGAATTGCTTTTGCAACCTCGCATCTGGCTGCCTGAATGAAGAGGAGGAAAGCAGCTGAGCCAATGCTGACCTTCCATCTTATTTGACTTTCAAATATACCGGGTATGATCAGCTGAGTAAACTTCCAGCTTTAGCACTTGGCAGTACATACATTTCCATGATACATGTGTTTGCTTATAACAAAAAATACATTCTTTGCATATTGCATTTGGTGATCTGCCGTCTAGGTCAGAAGGTAATGGGATATATGTTGCTAAGGAAATCTGATCAATGGGTTTCTTTATACATGTAGTATCGAAACCCTTCTGCGTGAATATAGGATCACAAACACGCTCGTCAGACAGATTTCTGAGGCAGCAGCATTCTCTGCAGGGAACAGCTTAATAGTTCTGATTGTCTTTGATTTGGTTGGGCCTATCTGTTTTATTTTGCTACTGTGGTTTACGAATGATGCGCTGCTGAATGTTGCAAATTCTGTTTCTGCCCCTAGAGGGGAGTATTGTCTGCATTTCCCTTTGAAATAGTTATTTTTTTTTTTATTATTTTTTTTTTAGTAAGAGCACTGTGGTAAAAAAACCAAAACAAACTAGCAAATATGTTTCGTATTTCATTAATCTGTATAGAAAATAGTTTTGTAAATGGGGGTGAAAATTTGATTCTTTCCCGCTAAGAATTAAAAAGATATTTATTTTGTCTTATCTGAGGAATCAATGTTGTAAAAAGCCTGAAATTTTTCTATTCCATTAAACTATTCTGAAAAATAGGGATAAAAATTTAAGCAAAGTTTTCAGTCTGAGAAGAGAACCAACATGTCTCCGTGAGCTTAATTTTTTCCTTCAGTGGGAATTGGCTGTAAGGACAGAAGCTCCAATAAACTTTTCTGTAGAACGCTGGGAAAAAAAAGCTGTGAAGAAGCCAAAAATTGTACGAAGTAGAGTGTGCTCACTAGACCTAAACTTTTGGACCATAAATTAACTTGTTGCTGGCAGCTCGCAGGAAGTTTTTTAAATGATTTTTTCCAACAGCTTGTAGATATTGAAAAAGCTTTGTGTCATCACAAGGACTGAGCTCCTTAGATCCCCATTTTCATTGTCATTTTGAAAGGACCCCCAACCCCCTTTTGCTACCCTTGTGGCTGCTGGGCCTCTGCTATAATTTGGGATTTTTAAATATGACATGGTCATGTTTCTGAAGAGTTTACAAACAGGTTTTTGGGTTTTTTTTTCCCGTGTTATTCTGCTGACTGAAGGTTGCCAGAGATCCTGAGGGTGTTTACAGCAAAATCTGTCCCACGAATCCGCAAACGCATCATTTATCAGCTGGAGACTGCAGAGACGTGTCAGTATGGTGTTAAGAAACTCCAGAATTTTTAGTGTGGCCCTGAAATGCAGTTATTTTTACTCCTTCTTGGAAGGGGTTTCAAATTCAGCCATGTGTAGGGTGGCTGTCCACTTGATGGCAGCAGAACCACGTTGCTCGCTGGTCTATTCCAAACAGGCTTGTCTAGGCTGAAAAAATATTCTTTCTTACGTTAGCACCGAGCGTAAAAATTGTATGTGCGAGCGTACACATGTCCTGGATACACGTTAATACAAAATCTTCTCTTCTATGAAGCAGTCGATAAACAAACAGGCTTAACCATTTTGTGCTGTATTGATTATAAAACCAGTCGACCAGAAGATGCGCTGCTGCTTTCAAGGCTTCCAGTGGGAAGGCCAGGTTTTGTTTACCTGGTTTTTTTTTTTAAAGGAAAACTATTCTATGAAAAAGGTGTGGGTTCTCAAAGGCCGACTTTGCCAGGAGGCAGCCTTTCCCAGATGCAGATTTGCTTGCATGGCCCTGAGCGAGAAGTGACTGGCAAATCTACACTTGAAAATGAACCCTTAGTTTTCAATCAGCCAGTCACACAGAAGCACAGAATCGCTGTAGTTGGAAAGAAACTTTAAGATCGTCAAGTCCAACTATTATCTAACTCTGCCAGGGCTACTACTACACCATATCCTTGAGCACCATATCTAGACACCTTTTCAAGACATGCAAGGATGGTGATTCAACCACCTCCTTGGGCAGCCTGTTCCAATCTTTGATAACCCTTTTGGTAGAGAAGTCATCCAGACAGGAACATTTCGGTACAGTCTGAATATGTTGTTCTTATTTCAAAGGGGAGGTTTCCTTTATGCATCTATTTATATTTCCAGAAAGGGATCTCTCAATGCTTTTGGGCATTATATAAATATTACAAAACTAATTAGGAGCTATCAAGCCATACAAATACGCATTTCCTTTCCCCGTGCTAAACTTGCTGCTTTTTCTTTCATATTCAAGCTTCAGATGGCCTGAGGCTGGAAGGAAAAGAAATAATAATTTCTTCACATCGGGCTGAATCTTGCAGAGTGATGAAAAACTGCCGTGGTGGCAAGGACTCTCAGCTGCTTTTCATCAATTCAGATTTTGACAGAGTGAGGGAAAATGGGGCTATATGAAGTGAAGGGCCCTTCCCTGAGGATAGCAGCAGGATCCTTGTTTTAACACCAAGCCTATCAGTTCCCGTCTCTCTCCTTTGATTGCACGTTGCCCTACTTCTCAAAAGCTGTCCTTCAAGGAACTCAGATTTGTTGTTTTGAAAATTCCACGTCTGGAGTTACCAACAGGGAGAGAAAGGCATCAGAGGAGACTGTGGTGTAATACATTCAAAAAGGGCAATTATGACCTGACCAAATATAGTCCCTATGTAGAGTATGTGACAATAGCTTATTCTGCTGGTAATAAAAGTGGTCAGAGCCCCGCAGAGATTTCCATCACAGAGATGGGAACTCACACAGCAAGGGCAGAATTGATTAAAAGACAAAACTCCAGCCCGAAGCAGCCCATCCTTGGATAAGGGAGATGCTTGCCTGAACTTTGAGGGGTTACAAAAGGTCTAACTTTAGTTCCAGCTCTGCACTGAGCACCAAGGTAGACCCAACTTTCTTTTTTGGGGTTAGGCTGGCACAATATCTGCCAGACGTCCTCATGCTGCCCCTTCTTTAATAAGGATGAACCGGGAGGGCCAACCTGATGTCCTAGGTGTGTGCAGGGGGGATTGAGGTGACTGAACAGGAACTGGAGGGAAGTAGTACCCTGACAGGTAACCCCCCCAAGCACCCCCAGGAAAGCACAGCTACAGTGGTGACTGCCTTTGCCCAAAGCTGCAGATGAGTCCCAGCTTCTGCAGCTAGGGGCTTTGGAAGGATCTGGTAGATGCTGAAGAATCGTTATGGCTACGCTATCTTGTTGTATTACCAGGGGAGGATAACAATACAGTGAACTCCCAAGTCATTTCACTTTTGACTGAAATTAAAATCTTCATCTGCCTAATCGGAAATACCATCCCCTGAAGTACATTTATGTTTGTGCTGAAACATCAGGCTGCCAGTGAGTAATCTAAAATGGTCTGCGGTGGAGTGCACCAGGCAGGATGGGTGGGATTCACCTCAGCTAATTTTACTCATCTGTAATGTTGGTGGCTGCAGCTGAGCCTCTTGGCTCAGAATTGCTCCCAGGGCAGGGGAGAGATTTTCTTGAGGAGTTAGGTGGCTGCGTTTTTTTCAGATGTCTGCTTTAGTATGAAAGATGCTTATTTCTGTTCACTTAATGCTTTAGAGGGTTCCTCATTTTTTTTTTTCACAGTGGCAGAAAAAGGAGCATGGGGTAACTGCTGTTACCGTTGATGCCCATGTTTAGTCACATAGAGTCCTATTCCCACTTATTTATTTCCATTGGTGTTTCCCACCCCCATACTCATGTACCCTGGAGATGGGTAGTGGGTAGTGTGCCAGCTGCCTAAAGCTATGGGATGTTCTGGCCTGCAGCTGGTCCTGAGGCTGTGTTTGGAGGACTTGCACAGTTTCTTCTCTATGCAATGTAAATCCAAGGTTGTGCAAGGGTAGCATATGTGGTGAGACACTGGAACAGGTTGCCCAGAGAGGTGGTGGAAGCCCCATCCTTGGAAGTTTTTACAATCAGGCTGGATGGGGCTGTGAGCAACCTGCTCTAGTGGGAGGTGTCCCTGCTCATGGCAGGGGAGTTGGAACTGGATGATCTTTAAGGTCCCTTCCAACCCTGGAAATTCTGTGATTCTATGATTCTATGTGAGTGCACTAAAACTAGTTTCAGTCCTCCACTTTTGTCTAGGTGGGAATATAATGCATCTCAGGAGGAGCTCAAGAAACCCCAGTAAATTGCAATCTTGACTTTGCTTGTTTAGATGAAGAGCCCACAGAATGTTTGTGAGGAAAGGGGTGTCTATCAAGGGATGCCAGAGGCCAGCTAGCTGCTGGTGGGTGCCGAGTACCTGTGGCTGAGTCAAGAGTGGAGGATCAGAAAGATGGATTTGAGGGTTTAGGTGAGATAGAGTTTTGCAAGAAATGGGGGTAGAAGTGTTTGAGGATCGGGATACTTAGTACTGGTAATGGTCACTCAGGAATAACTAGAAGATACTGTAGGTTGTGACATAGGTATCTGAAGAAGTCAGGAAGTAAAAACATGTGTTGTGAGGAATAAAAGGCTTAGGGAGGCTGGAGATTGTCTCTAAGCTACTTCAGAAAAGAAGACAGGCAGTGCTTGGTCTAAAATGCTTTAGAAACATTTGATCAGATGAACGTATTATGGGGGAGTGAGAAATGAATCCTGGATGATGTTATACCACAGTTACCCTGTAGGGAATTCTTGGTAATTTGCCCTTCTCTGAAAGTTTCATCAAATCAAAATACCAATATATATGTAGCTGAGTAAAGTCTTGCAACGGACGTGGGTAGGAATAGTCTTCATTGTCCCATTCCATTCCTTTCTTCTTGGCTTCTTCATCCATTCTACAGGAAAGTGTCTTGGTGTGATGGTGCAGATGAAAAAATTGCACATGGCTTGTCATTTAATGAGTAGTCCACTGGCATTATATGCAGTATATATCCAGTATATATCCAGCATATAAACCTAGGAGGAATTTCTGCAAGCAAGGCTGGTCTTCTCTTTGCATATTCCTGTCAGGAATTTGGTCCAGGAAACTTTGGGATCAGAAAGGACCCTGGGGTATTTTAATGGCTCAGTCAGGCTTTGTAAGGTTGTCTCATTGCTCCACAGCCTTATCTTCAGTGGCCAATGCACTCACGTGTCCTAGTCGTGTAAAATACATGTTTTGACTTGGAGATTCAGCTAAAAGATAAGGTAAATAGGCAAAACCTCCTTAGTCAAAACAATAAATACTGACTATGCTTTTGTCGGTAACTGCGAGTCTTAAAAACATCAGTTATGCAAAATTATTTCAGCATCAATTAAATTCGAACCGCTATCTCTGGGTATACTCGGTCCAGTGGTGGAATATGTATCTCACCCATTCTACCTGCTTTTGCTTTTCTGTTTCTTCAGAAATGTGTCACCAAGCTGTCCCTGTTTGCATGCAGGGGCACAGGAGTGTATGCCATGGGGAAATAGTATACCCCCTGATCTTGATAAAAACAGGGAGCTCCCACCCAGCTGCACACCTGCATCTTCATCCTGGGGAAATCTGGGTGGAGAGAAGGAGCCAAGCCCCATGGTTTAGCATGGGGACGGTCACAGAATCAGAGAACTGTTGGAGTTGGAAGGGACTTCTAGAGATCATCTAGGCCAACCCCCCCCACCAAAGCATGTTTGCCCAGAGCACATTACACAGGCTTGCATCCAGGTGGGGTTTGAATGTCTCCAAAGAAGGAGACTCCACAGTCTTCCTGGGCAGCCTGTTCCAGGCTCTGACATCCTCACAGGAAAGAAGTTCTTCCTCATAAATAAATGTAATCTCCTGTGTTCCAGTTTGTGCCCATTGCCCCTTGTCCTGTCCCTGGGCACCGCTGAAAAGAGTCCAGATCCATTTTCCTTGCAACCACCCTTTAGATATTTATAGACATTGATAAGATCTCCTCTTAGTCTTCTCTTCTCCAGGCTAAATAGTCCCAGCTCTCTCAACCTCTTCTTGTAAGAAGAGATGTTCCAGTCCCCCTAGTAATCTTTGTTGCCCTCCATTGGACTCTTTCCAGTAGTTCCCTGTCTCTCTTGATCTGGGGAGCCCAGAACTGGGTCAAATGTCACTAGGAGATTCAGCCCTTCCTTCTCTCAGGTTGCACTGTAGCAAACAGGTGCTAGCACTAATGGTGGTATAATTTGCAAGCAGATGGTAAATTGAAGCCTGTTTAATGAATGTTTATGGTGTGAAACAGCTGAAGGATCAGAGGGCTCTTTCCCTGGAACAGCGAACATCCACAGCTTGCCCCTTTACCTGGTCCTTCACGGCTGTATTGGGCAGGAGCGAGTAGCATTTCAGAAGCAAGGCCAAAAAACCAGGTAATAATGTCCTGCTTGGATGGCTAAACAACCTCCGCCGTGTACTGATGGAGGTACATAAAAATAGATGTGTGCCCCTGTTTCACTGTGAAAGAGTGTGTCGTCCAATCACTTGATGCGTGCCCTTTTCACACAGAGGCATGGAAGAGCATTGAAGTTACACAAAAGGCAAGAGGTCTTGATGAGATGACCTCGGGGGTGGGCATAGAAATCACAGAATCTTAAGACTGGAAAATACCTCTAGGATCAAGTCCAACAGTTGACCCAGCGTTATCATGACCACTAAACCATGTCCTGAAGTGCCACATCTACATGTTTTTTGAACCCCTCCAGGGATGGTCACTCCATCCCCTCCCTGGGCAGCCTGTTCCAAGGCCTCACCACTCTCTCAGGAGAGAGAGTGTTCCTCATGGCCAACTTAAACCGCCCCTGGCACAACTTAAGCCAATTTCTTCTCATCCTATTGCTAGTTACTTGGGAGAAGAGACCAACCCCCACCTCCCTGCACCCTCCT
>WUAM01000095.1:905848-917058 GCA_024336885.1 Actenoides hombroni | reverse complement strand
AGGAGAGCAGGGAGCGGGAGGCGATGGGGGCGAGCGGAGGGGGGGGGGAGGGAAGGGGGGGGGGAGGGAGGGGAAGGGAAGGGAAGGGAAGGGAGATTTCCACCGCTGCTGGTTGCATGGGGCTTGGGGTGGGGAAAGGGGACAGCCTGCAGCAACACGGCTGGGAGCAATTCCTGCTGGTAAAGCAGGACAGAGTCTTCTGGTGATGTACCATGTCTATGCTGAGAAATTACAGGCTGAGACAAAGGCAGGATTGTAGAGGCTGAGGTACAGATGGAGTTAGGAACCCGTTACTATCCGCAGGAAATGGAGGAGGTGTGAAAACAGGTACCCGTACACTTGCACATGAACTTAGCTGGACCAAAACATGAAGGCGAGTAAAGCTTTCTGCTCAACCTGTCCAAACACGGCAAATAAAGAGAGGGCAGCTGTGCTTGGCCCGTACTCTCCAAACAGGATGCAATGCAAGGGATGGCTTGAGTCGGGCAGCACAGGGAAGCTGCTAAACATAAACCATCATCTCCATCTGATAGAGCTTCACCCCCTCCCTTGCCCATTTCAGAAGACACAAAGCTGTTGCTAAAGCAAAGATACCTAAAGTCAAGAGAAGCTCATAGACAGACAGAGCAGCCACCGCTGCAAAGAAAAGGACTCTCTCCCATTAAAGAGCAAAGACACTTTTTTCCTTACCAGTTGACCATCATAGCAGCGTTGTTTTCCGCGATGAACGGCAGCTCCCCTCTTGCCTTCATTGCTGCCAAGAAAAAGATCCAGAGGATGTACTGGGGCATCTCCTACAAGCTCGTCCTTCTCCTCAGAGCAGGAAAACCACCCAGTCCAGACAGTGAGTGCTCCAGCGTGTCAGCTCCAGGCCGCTTCTGGTTTGCAGCTTTGCCTGTGAAAGCTCCTTATACTCCTCAGCCCAAGGAAACAGGGGACTCTTCAGACAAATCCCAAAGTTTTTGCCCAATAATGACCTCCCTCCTGTATTTTAAGATTTAGGCTAATAAATGCTTGTTTTCTAATGTCAAGATTTTATATTAATGTCCGGGGTTACATCTGGGCTGGCTGGATTCTGATTGCAGGGTGGATCACAAAGAGCAGGACACAGATTGTAACCAGGGATTAGGAAAATACAAAAATCCGATTTTGCACAGGGAAAGCATCAGTCAGCGATGGATTTTCTGGACTTCATCAAGCTCGTAGGAGTGCAGTAATCAGGGTTACTTATGAACGTCTGTCTAAAAGCATTTCTTCCTTCTACTGAATTGTTGAATGTGAAAAAGAAAAGCCAAATAGCTATTGCACAAATCAAAGTGCTTGGATCTTCTGTTGGGTTTGGGGTTTTTTTTGACACACAAGCCAAACTACACAGCCCTTGCAGTTCTATAGCCAAAATGTTTGTGTATGGCATAGGACATTTATCCTCTCCTTTCTAGCAGACTTGTTTTGTTTTTTGGTTTGTTTTTTTTCAAATGGAAATGCTGGAACTGCACCAATCCCTTGGGATTCTGCTGTTTTTTGTAGGCAAGCCACTAAATTTGTCTGTCTTCTCAGGAAAAAAAGTGTCCTGGCACTCCAAATTCACCTATCAATCTTGAAATTTGGAACATTTTAGCCATGCCACAGAAAATAGCTCTGACGTGTGCCACCCTTTTGGGTTTTGGTTTGTTTTGTTAGTTTTTTCTTTTACTAACGTCCCCAAATGTCATTCCCCAAAAAGAGAAGCTATTTGACTACTCACACTGCTTCTGACAGGCCCCAAATCTGTTGTGTTCTGGTGGTACAAGCGCTGAAAATAATCAGATATGGGATTTGAGTCCAAGTGGATCTTGCTGCTTTCTGCGAACGGTTGCCCAGTTCTGTTCCCCATACCCAGAATCTCTCATGGCTAACATAGGATCTGCAGTGCCACAAAACAAAGCAAAAACCCACTCTTTTATATTCTGCCAGCTGGAGCCTGAGCTTTGAAATATCTGAAGCCTAAATAATGAAAGAAGCATTCAACCCTTCCTTCTACACCAAATAATTCTGATTTTTCCTTGAGATGAATCACTCCCCTGCGTCACTATAGGAGGGACACAGGCATTTCTCATGGGCCAAAATATTCTGGATGTCAGCGTGGTCAGGGATGCGGTGTCACAGACCTAATGTCAGGATCTCACCCCAACAGCCATTGATACACCTGAGTCCAGGTATAGCCAGTAAATAAACAAGCCTGGGGGCTGGTCCAGCCTCATTAAAATACTCTATCAAATCCCAGCATAATGGTGATGGAAGAATACATGAAAGGTCCTGGAAAATTTGCAAGCATGATCTTCAATACTCCATCATCTAGATACCAAAAATACACTGTAGCAGCTTTTAAAGCATTAAAAAAACCCCAACAAAAACCTTAAGACCAGCAGCAGCCCAGTAGCATAGCTCTGTGAAGAAATGCAGCCATTTCCACTCTAGGGCTTTTCATTTGTGCTGGATTTGTTATTAAAATTGTTTTGTGATGAGATGACCCCCATCAGGACCAGGTTTCTCTTTTAAGTGCTGCATAAACCTGTAACAAAAATCAGCTCTTGCTCAAGAAAGCTTATGGTCTAAGGATAAACAGTGTTCTTACAGAAGTAAAAGGGAGCTTTGCCACTCCAACAGAGCCAGGATTTTGTTCGATAGAAACAAAAGGGCAACTCAGGCAGCTTTTTGCTTTACTTTAAGCAGTGCTCCAGGGCATTAAAAACGAAGCTGTGGGGTTTTCTTAAGCCTTAAGTCTTCTAGAGGAAGCATTCCTCATGTAGGCATTTTTGAAAGGGACAGCATGGGAAATCAGAGAGGGTATCGATGGGAAGAAGAGCAAGTACAAAATTGAGGTCATTATTTCAGTGGAGACAAGAGCTTTGATAGGTTAAAGAAAAGGAAAAGGTAAAAATCATCTGTGGAAGGGCATCAGAATGTAGGCATTCATTTTCTGCATTTTAAAAAGGACAAAAAGGGGTCCTGTTGCTCTGCTGAGGTTTTTTTTTTATTCCAGCTCCAAAAGCACACTGTCAAAATCAATAATGCACATCGTCACTCCTTAGCAAGCAGGGAAACACTGACTCAAACACATCCCAGTGCAGCAGCAACTCAGAAACAAGATTACAGGCATAAAGACCCTGCTGCTCCTGGCGTATTTTTTATGGGTAATCCAAAAACTAAATGCTCCTAAATAGAGAGCAAGTAGGATTCCTTCTGAGACCACAGCATGTTCAGCATCCCTGGTTCAAAATTACACTAAATGGAAGGAAATTAGACATAGCTTCACAGGGATTTTCTCCCCAGTTTCACAGCATTCCCTGTCCATCTCCACATCCCTCTTCAGGGAACTGTTTCACCAGAAAATCAGACTCCAGAGGAAAGTCATAAAGATTGAGACAGGCTGTCAGGTAAGGTATTTCTGTGCTATTCCAGTCTTTCTGTCTAAAATCCTCAGCACAAACAAGGTCTGTAAACTTCATCCAGAATAACACTGCTCCTCCAGCATGACATCTCAGCGCAGCTATACCTGCAAAATCCCTTCCACTGTAGACCTATTCTCCACTAATGAGCCATATTGTCACTTGGAAATAATCTGCCCAATCTAACTCCTGAGCGATGCTGGCTTGCGGCTCAGCTGGGGCTATTCACTCAAGGCAGAATCAGTCTGTTACAATTTTCCTTTTGTGGCTGGTCTGTAGGGACTAACAGTCAAGTCTTGCAACAGAGATTATAGCTATATTGGTTTTATTCTCAGAGGACAATCTGTATTTCAGAGCAGGCATTACTCTGATTCAGCAGGACCCAACTGAACCATGCATGCTTTTCAATTAATTTGATATCAATGGAGGATCTGTTAGTGCTTGAAGGGGTTGTTTGGGGTTTTTTATTCTTTTTGGGGTCTTTTTTTATTCTTACATTTTGTTTTTTACTCTTATTTTTCCTAGGCAAATAGTAGCCTGTTTTTAGCTAGCAAGATTTTGGCTTTGGGGAGCAGTTGCCATCAATGAATAGCCTTCAGTAACAACTATATGGTTTCCCAGGAACAGTCTGAAGGAACCAGTTAAGTTTTGATTTTTTTCTGAAACATTAGGGAAGGTGACAGGCAGCTGGTCTGTCGATTTTGAAGTGCATTTATTTAGGCCTTTATTGAAATTCAGAGGACCTGACAAAAGGCAGATTAAGGCAGCGCTGTGATTTTGGCATATAAAAAAGACATGGAATTTAGCACTGCTGTGGCAGCTTTCAGTGAATTCTCCATGCGGGAAGCACAATATTCATTGCACAAGAGAACAAGACATGGCACACTGCCTACCCAGAAACAGATTATCTTTCCAAGGCCTAAGGTATACCAAGTTCTACGAAAACTGCATGCACTAGTGGGATATTTTTTTTTCTTCTGGAGGATGGGTTTGGGTACTCAGGTCAGTAAGACATCCCAGCACCCATGTGCAAAATCACAACTTGTACGGCACCGACACTGGGATGGGCAGTCCCTAAAGTGCAGTGCAGGAGTGTCTGGACCCGTTCTCCTTCTTGAAAACTGATGGATTGGCAGTAGCAGTCACCCTAATGAGGTTAAGTCCTGCTGCTAAATCAGGTTTCTAAGAGTAGGTGGCCTTAATTTAACTTCGGTAAGGCAGTTTGTAGGACTGAGTCAAAACCAGGCAGTGCCAGCAACACAGATTTTTTTTTTAAGCCTGTAAACATCAAAACGTCCCAGGCTCATAAAAGAAAGAGCTTCAGCTTTTCAGTGCATTAAGAGTAGTCGGGCCTTGTCTTCTACTTTTGGGGACCAAATGTGAAGACTACCAGAATCTAGCAGCACCTCTGTCTCAAGTCCTGGTTTTCCACAGGGCAGAAATCCAGACATCTTTTAATGCAATTAAGAATGGTTTGAATGGTATCCTTAAATGGGAGGGGTGGTGGTATCCTTAAACAGGAGGGGTGGAGCTGGCCGGCTTAAGTCCCTAAAATCAGCAAGCCTCCCTTGTTTTACCCATGCGTTTTTCTCCTTCTAGGCGAATATACCATTATGACAGCCCATTTTCACCTGAAAAGAAAAATTGGGTATTTTGTCATCCAGACCTACCTTCCTTGCATTATGACTGTCATCTTATCGCAAGTGTCGTTTTGGCTCAACAGAGAATCTGTCCCTGCTAGGACTGTCTTTGGTGAGTATCCTGCTTTATTCCAGCACGCAGGAAGGATTGGTCTGGCTTGTGGAAGTGATTTGCTGTTAACAAAACCACAAGTGCACTGGTGCTTATTTCTGCTTGATGTGTTCTAGGCGTTTCCTTGTTCTCTTACAGTTTAAACTCAAAAATCAGTTTAAAAACACTGCCCGGGATTATTTGGTAAAGTTATGATAGAAATTGCTTCAAAATCAACTATATGAAGGTTAAAGGCACAAGACAGAAGAATCATATTGGTGTGATTTGTTGTTTAATTTTCTACTCGGATAAAATATTGGATGGCTTAGAAGAAAAAAAAAAAACATACATATTATCATATTTAGTGCATAGTCTAGCCAAGCATTTGAAACGGATTTCACTTCAAGACATTTTGTTTATCTGTTTTAAGCTGTTTATCTGGGAAAACCATGTAGAGGTTAATTAGTGACAATTATCTCCATTACCATCAAACAAATTAATATGATTTTGCATTTAGAAAATGTATATTTACTGCAGAAGTTGTCATGGAAAAATCCTTCAGGGGTCTCTTAAATTACTCGATTTCTCACTACAGGATTGCAGAAAATAAACAGAGTCTGAAGTGAAGGTTGATGAAATAACAGATTTTCACTAGATGAAAAATGAGGGGAGAGGGAACAGTTTATTATGTAAAACTTCATTCATCTGTTCTTAAAAGAGTCATTCTTCTGTACAAACCTGCTGAAATCAGTTGTCAGCTTTGATCAAAAATCAGTTCAGTGAGCTGTATGGGGAGATTACAGGTGCCAGCTTCGCTTTCCTGAGTGGTGGTAGCCATTCCAGGTCTACAAAGCTGTAACTAAGAGACAAATTTTGTCCTACTGGGGGCAACAGTGCCAGCAATAATAGACCTTATAGCAGCAGCCTGTTTAAAAGGGCATGTAGAGAAGGGATGAGGAGCAATGGTTTTATACTAGAGCAGGGTAGATTTAGATTGGACATTAGGAAGAAGTTCTTTATTCTGAGGGTGGTGGAACACTGGAACAGGTTGCCCAGGGAGGTGGTGAAGTCCCCATCCCTGGAGACATTCATGGTCAGGCTTGATGAGGCTCTGAGCAGCCTGCTGTAGTTGAGGATGTCCCTGCTTCCTGCAGGGGGGTTGGACTAGATGACCTTTGGAGGTCCCTTCCAACCTGAGGGCATTCTATGATTCTATAACTTGTTCAGGATCTCTTTAGGACGACCAAACTGATCTTTGCCTCTTTTTTTTTTTTTTTTTTTTTTTTTTTCTTCCCCCTTCTTTACAGGGGTAACAACAGTCCTCACCATGACCACCTTAAGTATCAGTGCCCGTAACTCTTTGCCAAAAGTGGCCTATGCTACTGCAATGGACTGGTTTATAGCTGTCTGCTATGCCTTTGTATTTTCTGCATTGATTGAATTTGCAACAGTCAACTATTTCACCAAGAGGAGTTGGGCATGGGATGGCAAAAAAGCCCTGGAAGCTGCTAAAATCAAGGTGCTTACCTTACATTTTTTAAATACCTAGAATAAAAAGCAGGTACTCAGCATAGTTCAAACAACTGAATGGACAATTTTCAGCTTCTTTGTGAAAAAGGGATTTAATTACCTCATGACACACTTTCACCTTCCTATAGAGGAAAATTTGCAAGGAAATAAGCATTCCTCTCTTTAAAGAGATAGAATATTATTGTCTACCACATATATGAAAAGGATTGTTTTCAGAAGCATATATGGCATTGAGTACATGTCAGATGGGATTTCAGTGACCAAACTTCTGAATAACAAGAGACATATACTACAAAATTTATCTCTGCAGAGCATTCCCTGTGGGCTTTCCCAAAGCTCACATTGAGCTCCATGAATCAGGGTACCACCCCAGTATCCCCAGAAAAAAAAAAAAAAAAGAGACAAAAGAGCTGTTCTGGAAAACAGTTTTGTGGAAAAAGACCTGGGAGTCCTGGTGGACAACAGGATGACCATGAGCCAGCAATGTGCCCTTGTGGCCAAGAAGGCCAGTGGCATCCTGGGGTACATCACGAAGAGTGTGGCCAGTAGTTCAAGGGAGGTTCTCCTACTTCTCTGCTCTGCCATGGTGAGGCCACATCTGGAGTATTGCGTCCAGTTCTGGGCTCTCTGGTTCAAGAAAGACAAGGAACTATTGCAGAGGGTCCAGCAGAGGGCTGCAAAGATGATTAGGGGACTAGAACATCTCTTTTAGGAGGAGAGACGGAGGGACTTGGGTCTTTTTATTCTGGAGAAGAGACTATTGAGGGGGAATCTTATCAGTGCTTATAAAAACTTATTGTGTGGATGTCAGGAGGATGGGGCCAGTCTTTTTTCAGTGGTGCCCAGTAACAGAACAAGAGGTAATGGGCACAAAGTTTAAGGTAGGAAGTTCCATTTAAACATGAGGAGGAACTTCTTGACTCTGAGGGTGACTTAGCCCTGGAACAGGCTGCCCAGAGAGGTGGTGGAGTCTCCTTCTCTGGAGACTTTCAAACCCCACCTGGACAATGCAATCCTGTGCAACCTTCTCTAGGGGAACCTGCCTTGTCAGGGGGGCTGGACTTGATGATCTCCAGAGGTCTCTTCCAGCCCCTGTCATTCTGTGATTCTGATTTTCACGCTGAAATGAAAAATTTTGAATGGGTCTGACTCTTAGCAAATGAGAGAGCTTGGACCTGTAGGCATCCTGAAAGAGCTGTACAAAGAGGGCAAGCTGTTAGGGTCAATGAGCCCTTCACCACACTCCTTGCTGCAGCCAGGAGAGGGAGGTTCACATCTGGGCAGCTCAGCAACCTCTGCAGGTGTAGGACAGCATCATCCTGATGAAAGAAACTGATAAAGTGCACACTAGGTGGGAGCTGGGTCCAGTCAGCCGCTCTTCGCTTTCTCTGGCATCAGGGAAAGTTCAGCCTGAGTTAGAGGCATAAAATCAAGGCAGAAACAGCTGCGTGGTAGTCGAAGCCAGAATAGCCAACAGGCATTTATTAGCATGATTGATTACGGTACTTAGATTTTTGGGTTAATAACTTGAGAATGTGTTTCCACTTTCTGGTCCTGCAGTCTAACGTTTTGCTCTTTACGCTGCAGAAAAAAGAGCGTGCGTTACTGGCAAATAAATCAACTAATACTTACAGCACTGGGAAGCTGACCCCCGCACCAAACATGCCAAAGGACTCGGCCCCATCTGTCATCTCAAACACTGCACCTGCTCCAGTGAAGTCCGCAGAAGAAAAGCCCGCTGAAAACAAAAAGACTTACAACAGCATCAGTAAGATTGACAAAATGTCCCGGATAATTTTTCCAGTGCTGTTTGGAACTTTTAACTTAGTTTACTGGGCCACGTATTTGAATAGGGAGCCTGTTATTAAAGGTGCCAACTCTCCAAAATAAACTGAAGGACTCTAAAGCCACATGTGAGCCATACTTACAAAGCAGATGCTACCAAGGAAAAATTGGGATCCAGACAACTTTCTACATTTGGGCAATATTCTTCAGGAAGTTTTTTTGCATGTTTAATAATATGTACAAATAATATTGCCTTGATTGTTTCTACATGTAACCTCAGATGTTTCAGAGACAATTATATGACTTACAGCAACAGATCTTTATGAAAGATCAGAAGACATTGAACATGGCTTCTTTGCTGCTGAGTATCTTGCATTGATAGTTTACAAATAAAATAAGTTATATTTTTTAACTGTTCAAGTGTACTACATATCGTGGTTTTTATACTTCAGGTGTACAGTCATACAAATATAGGCTTAACCTATATTTTACAGAAGAGCTCCACTATTGTCATCTGATAAGTTACTGAGTAACGCCAGTTGTAAATGTGCCAAATTATTCAGCGTAGGGCTATGTTTGAGCACCTTTACTTGTTACAGGTATTGCATTACTCCACAGGTAAAGCTGCTCAGCCCAATTTTCATTGGAATTTAATACAATGCAGTAAATCCTAATGGGGCTATACCTTTTTTTCACTGCTTTAGCCTTTAGCTTGCAGTGAAATAGCATAGGGAGCGGGATACAACTTGTGTAAATAAAGGTGGTAGAATCCTGCCCTTTAAAAAAAAGATGATAAAAAAAAAAAGAAGTTTGTTTGGATTTTGCATTCCAAGGAATTTTCTCATGTGATTCTCAGTATTTATTCCAAAAATTAGAGATATATTGCATGAAATTAACATAGATTAGGAACATACTTGTTCAAATAAAATTTTCAACAACAGCAGTAGGCATTTTTATTAGGGTAAAGTAAACGAGGTTTGGACATTTTCCAAAAAAAAGAAGAAGATTGCGTTATATTAGCAGAGATTAAGAGTAAAGGATTACAGTAAATCTGCAACAATTATTACTTGTTTCCCACGGTGAAAAATCAATCAGACAACACTAAGAAGTGATCAGAAAACAAATAAATAAATAAATAAAAGATGTACTACATGACAGCAAGGTGTTTCAGTGACAATATTGACAGAAAGGTCTTTGTACTGTCCATCTGAAACTTTTCTATACAACGCCTTGCTGATGCCAATGTGTTTTGCTTTCACAATGAATGAGAAAATGCAATCTGAGTTTTCAGCTCTTTCCTCCTTGGCATCCTTTCCTTGTTCCGGAAGCTTTTGTAATTTAATCTTAATGTTTAAATAAAAAATGCATTCAACGTTGGATTGCAAAGTGTCGTTCTTATGCTGGTTGTCCTTTTAGAGAAACCAAAAAACCACCACAAGACGTGGAAGAATTAATTGGAAAGCACACATGCACTCACTCAGTCATGTGTGTGCACAACGTTGCATCCTCACTCTTGTCCAGAAAGGTACATACTGAGTGAAGTCAGTGAATTGAGATGTTTCAAAATGAGGTGCTGTCTTGCTGTGGACCATCAGCCCCATGTTCTGTTTGGGACAGAGAGGAGAGTTTGTGCTTCACTTTGAGGTGAGAATCTGGTCTGGGACTGGGGAGCCGTCTGGGTTTTTTTCTGTGTCTGCTCTTCGTCCTCTTCATTCCTAAACATTACAAAGTAAAAATTCTCTCACACCTATTCCTTTATGCAGCTTTTTGTTTCATATTGTGGAATTAGAAATTTTCAAATTCTCAGTGGCCACGGAGAAGCCATGGGACCAAGAGTGTGACTGGAAGCTGGTAAAGAGGAGCACGGGAAGGAAATGCCCATCTATTAGTGCTGTCCTGAGCCAAGATGAGGATATGGATCTCTGTTTTCACATAGGCTTTCCGTGTGGCTTTAACCAGTCACATGCCTGGTTCATCATTTATTTGTTTTGAGAAGTGGAATAAAGGTATCAGAATGCAATGAATCTGGTCCTTTAGGGATTAAAAACAGTGAAAAAAAATCCAAAGCAAAATTCTATACATTCCCATGGCAGGTTATTCCCACAAAAAGGCTGGAGCCAACAAGACCTCCTATTTCCCCAGTGAAGAGCACTTAGCTTTGCCAAGTCCAACAGGGATGCAGTGCAGTGAAGTGAGCACACATTGTTCTGGATCTTCCCAGTGATTCACTCACTGAGCACCTCTGAAACAGATAAAATCACCTGGTGACTGACAGAGGAGAACATATGCAACACAGGCCATCTCAGTTGCAACCTCTTCTATCTCTTCCTATGGCCACAGAGGTGTACAATGAATGCCATGCTAAGCTCCAAGAAGCTTGGTATCCACTCAAGGAGAGGTGAGCCAAACATGCTGCCAGGGGTAGCAAACATGATAACTCCTCTTAGTCGGGATGTGCACACTTGGAGAAATTTTCTTCTAAGCATTTCGTGAGAGCAGCCATGCAGAGAAGGACGTGTGGGTGCTGGTTGATGAAGTGCTGAACGTGAGCCAGCAATGTGCAATGGCAGCTCAAAAAGCCCCAGCTATAACCTTGGCTGCATCGAAAGAAATGTGAACAGCAGGTCAAGAGAGGTGATTCTGCCCCTCTCCTCTGCTTTGGTGAGACCCCACCTGGAGTGCTGCATCCAGCTCTGGAGCACCCAACACAAGGAGGACAAGGATCTGGCAGAGAGG
>WUAM01000095.1:806104-881414 GCA_024336885.1 Actenoides hombroni | reverse complement strand
TTCTTCACTGTGAGAGTGACAGAGCCTGGCCCAGACTGCCCAGAGAGGTTGTGGAGTCTCCTTCTCTGGAGACTTTCCAACCCCACCTGGATCTGTTCCTGTGTGGCCCGTCCTGGGTAATCCTGCTCTGTCAAGGGGGTTGGTTGCAATGATCTCCAGAGGTCCCTTCCAACCCCTACTATTCTACAATTAAATCCTGGAAGCCTGAAAACATGGAAGATCTTGTGATAAACTTGCATGGATGCAACCACATTCAAATACCTTTGGATGAATGAATGCAAAGGCAATGTGGACTGAAGGGAATGAGTCTGTATTGAACGGAGAAGAGTTGCTGAAGTTTAGCTAAATGGATTTCATAGAGATTTTCCTTTAGGTTAGGATGATTTCAGGGCTGATGAGATGGGAAAATCAGGAAAGATTTTTTGATGTGGAACAGACATGCTAAAGGACCTGCATGTTGAGGTAATCGGGGAAAAAATGATGTGCTGCTTTATTTCTAGTTTCATGTCAGTCATATTAGGTTTTGACTTTGAGGTACTGTGCTTAGCACTGAAAGTTTCTTTAACAAATTACTGCTGAGATAAATGGGGATCACAATGATAAAGTGGTACAGGCTGTAATTTATGGCAGTTTTTGTTGGGTAGGAGGAAAAGAACCTTGTCTTCCTGAAAAATACCCCATCCTTATTTCTCAGGAGTTCTACCTGAAGAGTAGACCTTACAGTTACTGATAAAGAAAATATTTGAAGTTATTATTTATAGTTTCTGCAAAATAATGTTACTTTTTTTTTTCCTCCACAGTAAAACCAACAGTTATTGATGTTGACATATATGTCAACAGCATTGGTCCTGTATCATCAATAAATATGGTAAGTGACTTGCGAACGGCATCAATACCAGCTTTTGAAAAAGACAACAAGTACCACTGGGATAAGTTGTTTTGATTGCTGATTTAGTTCTGTTTTCAGATATAGCTGTTTTTCTTGTGACTCTTTTGTGTCTCTTCAAGAGAAAAATGAACCTACATATTATGCTCTGGGTTGTCTGCCATAGAATGCTGGTAAATCTTGAATGGTAAAATAACCATCTGAGGAAAAAATAAGTATGATCAAAGCTGTTGTCAAGAAAATTCTTGAATTAATGATTAAAGAGTCAATTGGATATACAGAGCTTCATCATGTGGAGTTGGTGAGAGTCATCCCATGCTATCAGTATATTTCTTTGAAATTCATTATCTCTTCAATGGTTACTTTTAGTTCACTAAATTGTCAACAATCTTTAGCCCGGAAGTTTAATTTTGAAGAAGTTATACATCATTTTACTGCATGTGTAAAACAAGAGAAACTGAAAGCGTCCATGTGATAATGTGACAATAGTGAATCTAGCAAAACATAACAGTTGGTCAGTTGTGGTCTTAACTTCAGGACATTCCTCAGTTCTGCAGCAACACATTCAGATTTAGAAAGCAAGCTCAATGTTTATGTAACTATGGAGTTATGGGCTACCGTGGCTGCTTGTGCAACTTGGAGTTTGAATTCAGCACAGTATTCATCTTTGTAAACTTTATAACTTGGAAACAGTGGACCTCTTAATATCTTAATTTATTTAAAGCTCTTATACTAACTTCTTCAAAGCAAAGACTTTCTCTTGCTCACAGTGACATTCAAAGGCTGCTGTGTGCAATGGTCATATAAGAATCTAATAAATGCACTGCATGTATGTTTTGTAATTTTGGAACAAGTTTCTGAATTTGAAAGGTGGTCATTCAGCCTGATTGGTTTCCCGGTGTATATAGGAGAAAGTTAAATTATTGCAGTGTGTCCAATATTGGGTGGTCAGACACTTCTTCACCCCCTGGCAATGGGAAATCTGGCAATGACAAAAACTATATGCTGGGAATGAGTTGGCCATGTATTCAAACAGTGTGAAATATATTGGTCGTATTTCATGTGAAGCACTGAATGTCATGTAATTGAAGTACCTGCTCCATTCTTGAACTAATAAATAGCTAATTATCTTGCCCTTTCCTGACTGTGTACCAAAATGACTTGTCCAGGGAATGATTTACTGGAAGATCTATTCTACTTATGGTCCTCTGGCTTGCATTTATGTATACTCTAGGAATGGGTACTCTGTCCAAAAGCAAAGGGGATAATGGTGAGGATGCTTTTTTCCAAAGTCTTTTTGTTCTTTGCCCCTCTGAATTAGCTCATAAATAGCATTTTGGGGTGCTGGAAATGTCTGTGGAACAATAACTAAGAAATCATTTGATTGGAACCATTTTGGGTAGGAAGAAGGAAAATATAATAATAGAAGGAACCAGTAGTTCTTGGAGGATTATTATGGCACAGTCAAAGCACGACTAATTTACTTATCCCTTAACTTGAAGTTCAGGATATCTTATATTGCCAAGGTGGAAAGATGCACCAAGATACCAATTAAAAAAGTGCATACTGTATCTGTTTAATTATCCTGATAAGACTGTCTGCTATTAATGAGTGTATGGTGTAGAGATATTTGTTACAGATGAACGAAAGCTATGCATAATCTGTAAGGGCAGAATGACAAAACAATGATGAAATATGATGTGTAGGTATCTGAAGTTTTAAGGGCTCAAGTCTGCTTAAAGCTACATTTGATCTTTTGACTAGAAATGGACATCATTTCAGATATGCTTGTGGAAAGTATATCCCACTGAAACAGATTCTGAACTAGCTAAGCACTTCTGAGTTTTACTTCTATTCTCAAACCTAATTACCAATATAGGAGATTAAAGTTAGGACCTCATAAGTAGCAACCTTTTGTTCAAAAGCTCTGTTACTTTGGAGTTTGTTCAAACTTATATGAGAGAGCAGAAATGAGCTTGCAGTCTCAAATTTACAATGAAGATGGGAAAGACTTCCTCACAAACCCTCAAGCTATATGGTGCTCTGTGCTAACTTGTCTCTCCAGTGGCAGAACTGATTGAGGAGCTACTTCTTCTGTAGTAACTTGTGTTACTTCAACTGTCTGGCTACTGTATACGGTAGCTTTGTGATGCTCTACTAGGGTAAAAAAAAAATAAAATATTAAAACAAACCACTTTTTGGAATTAAAAATAGTAATTAAAAAAAATATTTTTAAACAAACAGTTTTTCATGTAGCTTGTGAACTGCTGGTGCATGGGTACACAGAGCTGAAGAGAAAGAGTAGCTGGAAATTACCTGTGGTAGAGGAAGTGGAAAGGGACCATCTTCAGCCTGACTCCTGTCATATAGCTGAACTCTGAAAAGGAGAGGAGTGTGTGTGAAAATCATGTACAGAAGTTAGAATAACATTCTGGGAGAGAAGAAAGAGAAAAGAGTATTGTGCAAATCTACATATGCTATATTTCTCGTCAGGGCAGGAACTTTCAGCTTTTCTCTTCTAAATTATTATTAAAAGTTGAGCTATTCTGTCAAGGCAACTCGGCAAGATGGTAGCTGATTGAGCAAAAGGAAAGATGATTACATTGATTTCCATTTCTTCTATTTCAAGAGAGATCATCAACAAGTACAAGGAGGTCTTCCCTGCTGTGTACTTCCAAACTTAGCCCTTAGCTCTATCACTTTTTTTTCTTAATCTGCAGCACTTCTGAGTGAAAAATCATGTGGAGCTTCTCCAGAGATCAAACTCTGCAGGTATATTATCTTATCAGTTTTCATCAGCGCTTATCTTTCTGTGGGTGAAACCTAGAAAGTAAAATAATTTTCCTGAAGTTATCCATTTAATGAGTGTTCAGTTGAATGTTCAAGCCGATTTTGTAGAGCAGAGCATTTCAGAAGTCAATAACTTTGTTGTAATTATGATTAGATTTGAGTATGAATGTTAATATATCACTGTTTCTTTGTCAGGGAAAAGACAGTTGCTACCAGGCATCTGCCTGCAACAAAGATAACCTCGGATAAATTGTATGTGAACACTTGTGGCCCCAAGGAACAAGAATCCCTAGACTGAGGCTGGAAGTGTCACAAGGGGAAGAAATGTGAGGAATCCCCTCAAAAAGGCTTGCAGTCTAGGGAAAAGTAATGTTTTCTGTGACAAAGATGATGTAGTCCACAGGAACATATGGCTGACCCTGCCTTCCAGGCTGTTTGCAGAGGACTTATGTCACTTCCTCTAAGGTCCTTACCAGTGTTTAATTTCTTAGTTGCTTTCCCAAATACCTGTTTAGAACCACAAGAGTTCCAGATCCAAACAGGAGTGATTGTAAGAAGGTAACATAGATGCTCTTCTATTAGACACTGATCTTTATAACATCTTCATGATGATAGTAGAAACTTATTCTCTGCATAGACAGTGGTGACTCTTCCTTTCTCTGTGACATGGAAGATTTCTTTGGGGCACAGTCTAAAAAAAAAAGCTCATGTTAAGTAGCAAGAAATAGGAATTGTGTAAGAATGAATAAGTAAAAGCAGGCTGAATAATGAATGGAGTGATACTAGGAGGTAGCATCAAGTGGCAGTGGCTTTGAAGAAGAAAGTAATTTCAGCATTTTGGGCATGATGTTATGAAATGACAGAAATGACTGGTGCTAGACAAGAGTATTTTGAAATTTAAAACTCTGATGTTTGAATGCCCATTCAAAAATTTTAGGGTTGCTTTTTAACAGATAAAAGCTATCTATTGTATGAATATCTTGATGCCTATCTTTTATCAGAAACATAATAGGATATGATCTTGGACTGATTTCAAAGAAGCATAAGCTGGTTGATTTAAAAGTAAATGGATGTTCTGAGCCAAATTAAATCTTCCTGTGTGCATATTATCTTTTTGTCTTCATTTTCATCTCTTCATAAAGTTACAGAAATCTTCAACTTGCCGTTTCATGTTGCAGTGTCATTAGAGACTCTGACTTGTAGGATGCACAGTGTTTGTATTTATATTTATCATAAGGTTTTATTTTGACCTTTTCTATGCTTAAAAACTTTGTTATATCTGTAATCATAATGAACATGCTTCCACTGCTGTTAGGGATCTTCTAAATAGGTTATTTAAATTTAAATATTCATCTGCAGTCCTATTTTTTATTTATTTCCTCACGTGTTATATTGTAAAACAGATGTATGAGTTCTAGATCACTCAGGTGTCTTTGTTTTGCTTTGTTTGTTTTTGAGTTTGTTTGGTTTTGGGTTTGTTGTGGTTTTTTTTTAAGCACCTTCCCTTCAAAATGATGTCAAGGAAGCATATGCTTTTTCATTAAAATCCACGCTCCGATTTTTGTCAAGCCAGTTCTTGTCAACAACAGCAAGAATTTGTAAGTTGCTTTATAAAACTTAGATCATGATGTGGTTTATTGTAGCCTGGTTTTCTACAGATAAGCTGTGCTGTCTCGTGTATAAAAGAACAGACAAAGGAGAGAAACCATGGCAATATGTGAAGTGAGAATCAGATGTAACCGATGGGGGGGAAATATCCCCTAGAAGTAGCTTTGTGAGACAGAAATGTAAACACACCGAGATGACGTAGACTATTAAATCTCTATAGCATCGAAGTCTGTGTGTTTGTGTGTACACACGTATGGTCTTAACTGGGTAGCTTCAGGAATCTGAGGCTGCAGCAGCACTAGTTGATGGAGAAGAAGAATTCAACTGCTGTATGGTTTTAGTGACTGAAATCTCATTTTCATGCAGCTCTACATCTAGTTTTACTCCCCTTCTACTCTGCCCTAGTGAGACAACGTCTGAAGTCTTGTGCCCAGTTCGGGTCTCCCCAGTTCAAGAGGGACAGGGAAATACTAGAGAGAATCCAGCAGAGGCTATGAGGATGATGAAGGGACTGGAACATCTCTATGGTGAGGAAAGGCTAAGAGCCCTGGGGCTGTTGAGCCTGGAGAAGAGAAGCCTGAGAGGGGATCTGAGGAATGGTTCCAAATCTCTGCAGAGTGGGTGTCAAGGAGAAGAGGCCAGGCTCTTTCCAGTGGTGCCCTGTGGTAGGACAAGAGACAATGGGCACAAACTGGAACACAGGAAGTTCCACCTCAACATGAGGAAAGACGACTTCACTGTGAGGATGATGAAGCCTGGAAGAGGCTGCCCAGAGAGGTGGTGGAGTCTTCTTCTCTGGACACTTTCAAAACCCACCTGGATCTGTTCCTGTGTGGGCTGCCCTGGGTGATCCTGCTCTGGCAGGGGGGTTGGACTCGATGATCTCCTGAGATCCCTTCCAACCCCTACCATTCTATGATTTTAAGTATATTGAAGAGACAGCGTGAGAAGTAAGGTTATAAACCGTACTTACCTGTTCATAAAACTGTTAATTGGTTATCGGCTGGATGTACGCTCATCTTTATTCTCAGGCAATCCCAAAAGGTAATTCGCAGAGTGTTTCTTTTGTGTGTTTCATCACTTCAGTCTTTGTGTCCACTCTCTAGGCTTTGTCATATATCTTTATGAATGCTTTATTTCTCTTTTGTTCAGGTAAGTGTTGTAGATTAAAAGCAATCCTTACTCTTTTTTTACTCTCATTTTGCTTCTCCACTAGACATGATAGGTATTTAAAAGACTAACTGTGATGTTGAGAGTTGGCTAGAATATTACTCAGAACTTATACTTAAGTCTGAATTTCTTGCATATATCTAGGCTATATCTGTTTACTTGATAGGTAAAACTATTATTGGAGCATCAGCAATTATAGAAACATAACCTGGTGAATCTTTCCATAATAAAGCAAAGCTAGTTGTAATCAAGATTTATTTGTTTTCCACCACACTGTATAGCCCTAAATATTTCCTTTGCAGGTTTCTTCTCAAAGATAATGCAAGACACTATTTGAGCACAAGCCTGATACCTTGTTGCTTGTTAACTTGGATTGTTTTCCTCTATCTCACTGTCTTAACTAATGTATTTATAAAGCAAAATCTTTATTATAAAGCAATAAAGTGTAGAGAGGTGGTTCCTGTTAATTTTGAGGGTTGAGTTTTCCAGTCAGTGAATTCAGATCATCTTTAAAGTAACAGAATGCCTCGGGATGTTTGTATCTTTCCCTGCAAATTTTATATGCTTCTTTTTGCTCTGTGACCTAAGAGAACACTCAAGTCTTGGATTAAATTTTAGTTTGAGTGGGTCTGTTCATTTATGAGGACTAAGATACTAATCATACACTTAACTTGATTATAATCTAGAGTAATGTTTATTACTCTTGTTTCTAGAACATACTTATATGCTGTCATTAGGTTCAGTTCATCATGATTGAAAAGGTATGAATTATAGCAAACTTTCAAGCTGCATGGATTTTTGCTGAGAAATCAAAATCAGACTCATTCTTGTTGCTTCAAGCTCTGGCAATCAATGCTTCACTATTAAAATGTTCCTGGGAGGTAGTAGTAATAAGATGAAACTTGCATCTATTTATGACGTATTTCACCATTGAGCTTGTGAAAGGATAACATCATCTCAAAAGTGAAATGGAGTGGAAAGGAGGAAGCTGAAGGGAAAAAAATGAGCCTGGATTGATTTTTTTTTTCTCATATCATTTTGGCAGCTTCAACTTCTGTGTCCTCTAGAGCACCACTTTGTGTAACTAAAATAGGACCTAGCTGATGGACACTTGGATAAAGGCCTTAGGCTGCCTGTGTTTGAGGTACATGTGGATGGACTAGAATAGCAGTAAAATACTTATTGCTATAATTTACTAAGTTGGCAGGAAATCCAGTCTGCTTCTTGGAGAAATGGAAGATTTTGTCACAAGTCTTTGGTAATGGACTGATCTTCTGCATGATGCTTTGTCTTCTCAGAGTTCAAGCAGGTTGCCAAATCTGGATGACTTAGTCATAATGTTGTCTCAAAAGGTGTATTACAAATGAGCAGTTCACTGTCAGTAGCATAGGAGAATGCAATGTCTCCTCTGCTTGGTAGCGGGCATTGAAAAAAGATCTGAAGAACAGCTGGACTGAACATCTTCTCCATAGCTGAGCAGTGTTATGGTATCTAACAAGTACCTGAGCTTTGAGCAAAAGAATTGGCCTTTGTACAAAATATGGGAAGAAACTTTCCAGCCTGATGCCAGCTCTTATGCTTGATGTCTTCCACTTCAATAACCTGTTTCTTAGACCTATAGGTCCTATGATTAGAAGTGTCCACACTGTTACAGTTGTTCTAGAAAGTAACAGTTTCTTTCCTCGTCTGTCCAGTGCTAGATTAACTTTCTTTATTGCTAACATTTGAAAACGTTAATTTAGAAAAGCTATGGCTAAATTGTTGCAAAGAATATCAAATTAGAGTAAACTGAGGGTCTCTTTGCTGAAATCAATTAAGTTTTTGAGTGGTCAAGCATTTTCAGTTTCATTTTAGAACTTCAACTCTGCATGATTGCTCCATGAATGAGTAATTACTTTTGTGTTGACCTGTTTATTAGATTCCTGCATGATACTGACATAATTTAACACGTGCTTTTGAGAGTTTGATCTTCCTTAGTTCTTGGATTGGTGGGTTTACCCAAGAAGCAAACAGATGTTGCTGATCGGTTCCATGAAAAATAAAGTAGTTCTAATGACAATTTGTTGCAAAAGTTTGTAGCATAAAGTTTTGGGAATGCAGACCCAGCCATGGAGCAATTCCAGTGGCATTGTAAATGTGCTTGTAGTTAGGAAGGAACATATGAATACAATTCGACTCCCTATAATCCCTAATTGGGTCACAGAAGAGTCTTCATGTTTCTGTAAGGGTTTTTTGGCTGGTAAAGAATGAGTACTATTCATCAGTGTCATTTAAATATCAGAAAAAATGCCCTTCATATTTCACACCATTCTTACAATGAAGAGAATTCAAAAGAACCCACATACCTTACATATATATTTTTTTTCCACATGAGAGTTTGTCATCAGTCTAATTGCACATAATTTTCTTTATTGTCTCTTTGCTGAAAAATAAGGTTTAGAGTATTGTACTTCATTTCCTTTCATGCTTTTTCAGTGAACATGGTGTCCCTTGGCTCTTAGGTACTCTCAGACATTCTTTTTCTGGTACAGACAAGGTATTTCTGCTGAGTGCCTATGCAGAAGTGAAGAATAAAATAAATGCTTGGTTTCTGCAATTAAAAAAAGTCCACAGACTGCAGGGACATATCTGTTTCCCAACATCACATGCTTTTTTTAGCATCATACACTTTTCTCCTTTTAAATCATTGTAGTCTTCATTTATCACTTTCTTGATCTGGAAAAGGGACTTTTGTGTGGTGAAAAATACTGATATTCTAGGTTATTTATTTGTTTTCATAGGTTTCTTTCTCAAAGCTGTCTCTACCCCTGTCTTCTTGTGTATCTGCTTTTCATTAGACTTTTAAGATACTGCTTGTTCTGCTACATACTTTGTTGGATAAGTTGTTTTCTACCCTTAAAACTGCTGTCTCTTTTTCCTACTTCCACAAATGAAATTTGCAGCTCTTGAATGCTGAAGAAATTTAGTGAGAGGAAGAAGGTTTTATAACTATCATTATCTTTTTGCATAGAGTTTTGGATGTGTTTTAGTTAAACATCTTGGGTATTACAGTGGAGTCACTTCTTTAAAAGTGGCAACAAACATTTTAATGTTAATACAATGATTTCACTAAATGAGGGGTTTTTTTTTAAGTTTTAAATGGCAAAGACAAGGAAGCTGTCCAGGGGTCTAGGAAATTAAATTCTCAAGGCTGTTGTGAGATTGTTAAACCAAGGAAAATTCTGCCTTCCTTTCTGACTTTTCTGAGCTTCTCCTGAGGCTGGCTGTGTGTGCTTGGAGCTTATTGAGGAAACTCCATTCCTTGGGAGATTTGGGAGCAGAGATGACTGATTCTTGCCTTCTATGACTTCGGCATATTTTTCAAGGAGAACAGAGTTTTCAAAAGTTCTTAAGGAATTTAGTCTTGGGGGGGGATATTAAATACCTACCTATAGTAACCTGTTGTAATTCTCATACATATGACTTGACAAATTTAGGGCCATGTTCACAAGGGTATGAAGCTGTCAAGCTCTTTCTTACAGTGCCTAATTTACCAGAAATGCCAATGGCTGTTAAATACTTCAGTCTGAGTTCCACTGATTATTTTCCTTGCATGGATCATGAATGCTTGATTTAAGTTGGATTAGAAATTTAGAAGAAATCTGTATAATTCCTAGTATATTCTGTAAGTGTTCTTCCATAGAAATTCTGTTCTTAAAATAATATATTGTAACAAAAGGATCATTGTACCTGTTGTGATTTGAGATTTTAAAAAACAAGGTTTGAAGGAAGGAAATGAGGCCAGCTGTTACAAAGAAGGTATATGTGGGAAAATGGAGGAACCCTTAGTTGTGCAGATACTTCATCATGTTAGACACAGACACAGTGATGATTTCGCTGTCCTGTAATCTGCTTCTGGATTAATAGTCTTCTGTGAAGCCAAAAGTTTCTGTAGTAATATTCTTCTACGAAGCCAAAAGTTTGTGCATTCATATTCTTCTCTGAAGCCAAAAGTTTTTGTGAAGACTGTATGGGGGCAACAGAACAAGTGTGATGCATCCCAGTTCTCTGTAACAGAGGAGGAAAGACAAAAATGGTTGGCGATTATTTTGAGAACATTTGATAAGACAGCCATGCTATTTCAGACCTTCTGGTCCTTATCCTTGGGAGAGATTATTAAAACCTTAGAAAGAAGAAGCCTGGAAACTAAATTTCCCAATTCTGTTGAATTTGGAAAAGCACAAGCTCAATAGTGGCATGGGGTTTATGTCTCTGTACAGCTTGTGCTCCTGGTAACCTCTGCAAGTGGTTACTTGTGACCTTTCCCAACTGTTGCACCATCTCCTTATTCAGTGGTACATATTAACCTTTACCTTGATTGTCCCTTGATTAACGTAAATTATTTCCCCCCGCAATATATTAATCTAAACAGGCTTGAAGTTAACAATGTCTCTCTCAGATCACAAAAAGGGCATGTGTGGCCAAGATTTTGTGGTTTCATTTTTTTTTCCCCTCCAGGTGTATTGGTTACCCAATGAGAATAAATTGCCTGTTTTCAGACATTGCTTCTGAAAATCATTCCCAGAAACTATCTAGAGGACTCAAGGGATAGCGAACTTTGGCGGGTAGCTCATGTTTGCTAAAGTGTGTCAGCTAACTGAGGCAAAGAAATAACTGTCCTCTGCTTGCACACTCTCCATATATCAGACTCTGATAGTTCTGTGCTTTTAAGTGTCTTTTCAGGGGTATATTTCCCTGAGGTATATTTACTGGAGTCTACACAGTATGTTTCTTTCCTTACCTAGAAGGCCTGTAGATTGAGGCTGAATTACAAGGCAATCAAAATTGTGAAATGTAGCGAGGTATGACCTTATTCTGATAATTCACAGAGATTATTATTATTTGTAATAAAACATCTTTTTGTCTAATAATGTCAGTTACTAATTTTACTGCTTTTTGTAATTGGAGAATAGAGATCACCAAGCTGTTTGCTGGTATTCCAAGATGCAAATGGAAATAAAACATTTCCTCCTCTATTCCTTACCTGTCTCAGTCTTGGTCTTCATTTCTTTGGGAGAAATTGTCACTTGATTACATACTCACTAAACATCTGGCCATCTTTAAGGCAAAGCAGTTTTAGTTTTCTGAAATTGGACTTCATGCATTATGCAAACGTTACTTCATTAGACACTGAGATGAGCTATCAAGCTATATTGTTTGGTCAGAATAATGTAGGCCTGCCTCTCCTCTCGATGCTGGTTTGAAATCAGACGCATAATTTCGGATAAATTCAGTGCATGCAATCATTTTTGCTTGTGATTCAATTAGGGCATACACAGGGATCTGGGTAAATGCAGTCAATGATTTTTGTAGCCGTCCCTGACTTATGCTGATACCTATGTGCAGTGTGTGAAACAGCATAAACAATGGAAGAGCTAAATTAATCTCTCGGGGAGTAAATGGAACTGTACCAGGCATATATTTGAGCCACATGCTCCTAAAATATCCCCTGCTGAGAGGCTAATAAGATCCAAAGTAACCCAAAGTCCATTTTGAAGTAGGACGTAGGAAATCCCTCTGTCTTTTCTTTTAATTTGCATTATTGTGGAAAGTACAAAGTGGAACACAAGTAAATTAGTTGGTTTTGGAGGTTTTTTTTCCTGTGCTAGATGAGTCTAAATAAACAGGTGATGTGTACAGCAGTGAAGGATTTGACTGGTGACTGATGTTGTGGTCTGGACTCCACAGAGGGTCCAGGTTCTCACTTGACATAAATGGCTGGTTGCATTCACACAAATGGAAATGTGCTAATCTGTGCTACTCCGTAGGCTGCTGCTTTCATATTTCTTTTTTTTTCTAAGGACTTTTAATTGTTTCCAGATTAAAAGGTTAGGTATTGGGAGTTGTTTGTTTTGGGTTTGTTTTTGCATAATATTATAATCTATTACCTCATTATTTTGTAGTGTATTGAAAAAACAAAAACAACCCCCCAAAAAACCCAACACAAAAACACTTATAAAAAACACAACCAAGCAACCAAAAAAACCACACACACACACAAACAAGAAACCCCAAACCAAAAAAAAACCCAAAGAACCAAAAACCTGCAAGATTTTCTGATTGCACTCACCTGAAAGCTGTTAAATTAATCTTCATTATTTTCCCAGCAATGTGTTCTGTAACTCTCTGGTGTCTGAAAATATATTTATGTAAATAAGGCTGAGCATTTTTGTGCCATCTGGATGGTACTGTAAGAATGATATAAAGAAAAATAAAGTGAAAACAAATGCAATAAGCCTAGGGGAATGCCTTAAAAAGGGAGCTGCTGAATTGGACCAGCAATTTTTGGCAGATTGTGGCACAGCTAGGTTAGCAAAGAGGCAGGTTAAAAAAATTATTTAGGAATTTCTTTTGGGTTTTCAAAAAGTCTGGCTAAAGTGGTGTTGTGTGAATGTTCTAGCTGATGAGAATGATAGCTGATATGCATTGAAGGGTTAACGTGTGCTGCTTCTTTGGTTTAGCCCACACTTGTGCATGAAACTTTTGCTGACATAGCAGTGTTTGGAGCTGCAACTTCTTTCAAAATAGCTCAGCAGAAAAGCCACCAGCTAGAATATGGAGTAAAAGTGTTTTGCTCATAAAGCTGACTGTGCTTGGACAATCTGCAACTGGGTACAACTGTGGGGAACAGAAGTACCTGCACTGACAGTGACATTTGCTGGAATTGTGGAAGTAAAACTTTATCGGCAGGTGAAAGCCTAAGTTTCTTTAGTAGGAAAAATATAAACATCAATTTACTTCTCATACAGAAAAATCTCCATGCTTTCTCATGTGTGTGAAATGCATTTTGCTTTGTTTTCTGTTACTAGTATATCTTAGCTTGTACATATATGTCTAGGCTGTGATAACAGATTAGCATCTCTTATATTTTAAACTCTCCATAGGTCTGAAGTTACAAGAGTCTTCATGAAGCTCCTTGAATAAAATGCCAAACAAACCAGTAATCATACCCTTAATTAAATAAAAATGAGGCACATACCAAAACTGTCAGCTTCTAAATAAATGACCTGATTTATGCTGAGTATCGCACAAAAGCCAAGGTCAGGAGCTGGATTTGAAAAAGCTCTTCTTTTAGTACTTTTCTCTCTAATTGAACTTTGCAAAGTTCAGACTCAGATTTTCATTCAGAATCTGAAGCACTTCCATGGGCTGAATTTCCAGTCGTTTAAATGGAGTATTTTCCAGGATGAGATGCAGGACAGAGTCAGCTTTACTTAGAAAACTGTAAATAATTTTAACCTTACCTAGTAATTTGTTTCCACTGATCTCTCCTAGATTATAAGCTTACAATAAGAATTGTGAAATAAGAGTACAAGTACTTGGAGTTAATGTTATAATCTAATTGAACATCTACGTGATATATATATATTTATAAATACTTGTTTTAAGCTGAGTATTGCAGAGATTTGGGGTAAACTTTTCAACAGCAGATATCCATCACAGAGCTTTTTTTTTTATTCCCAAAAGCTGTAGGCAGTGGTTCAGACAGCGGTATGGATATTTCTGAATGAAAACTAGGAAGAAGCTTTTTTTTTTCCACACTCAAAAAAGTGAGCGACCCTCCACTTCTCCCCAGACTTTGCTACCTCATGCTAATTAGAAAGGACATTACATTTTAAAGCTTTGGGACGGAGGCAGGGAGAGAATGGTGTGTTTCCTGTATGTCAGAGATGCCTTCTGTTGTCACTGTGAAAATCTGCCTGCAAGTCTGCTTTGCACATGCTCCACAGAGGAAAAAAACTATTTTATCAGCTTAAATGTCTGATTCCACCTGTGCTGCATATGTTTTGGTGTGAGTGCGGGCCAGATTTCCTGGAGAGCTTACATCTGAACTACTGCAGCTGATGTGAAAGGACAGTATCTGTGCTCCTAAGGGATCCTGCTGCACCACAGCAGCATGGAGGAGAGAGTCACCCGATTGCAGTGGACAAGGGACTAAGGGTAATGTCAGGTGGGGGAATGTATGAAATAAATGTAAGAACTGACTGAGACATGGGTGTGTTGAAGAGAGTAAAAGACTGAGGACTGTCTGAGCCTGATGAATAGGAGTAGATTGAAGATTTGGGGTATGGAGAAATCAGGGTTGGAGGTGAAAGGAAAGAGCAGGGTGAAAAGAAAAGGGGCATGTTCAGGAGAATGGATGGGAAAATATTAGCAGAGTCCTCATACTCCTGTAAAATCTAAGAGAGCATTCAAGGCCATGCTCATATTAATTTTCATAGCTGTGTGCATGTTTGGATATAAACATTTTGATTGTTATATTCACATTGCCTATGTGGATAGCTAATAGCTATGAACTAGTATCCATCTATTGTGCCTTATCTGGCTACCCAGCTGAGTCACTCTGAAGGTGGAGTGAGTGTGTGAGGGTGGGTGCATAGCTGGAAAGATAACAACACTATCTAAGACTAGGTCTGGATAAACTTAATCTGAAAGAATTTTGCAGGTGTGGCCCCAAATTCCTTACCATTCTGGACTTGATGTCAGAGGTCTTTTCCAGCCTCAGTAATTCTGTGATTCTGTGAGTCCAACAGAGGTTACGAGGATGATGAAGGGACTGGAACACCTGCATTACAAAGAAAGTCTGAAAGACCTGGGGGTTTTTAGTCTGGAGAGGAAAAGACTGAGAGGGGATCTAATTAATGTCTATAAATACATAAGGGCTGGGGATCACGAAGGCAGGGACAACCTCTTTTCACTTGTGCATTGTGATAGGATGAGGGGCAATGAATTCAAGCTCGAGTACAGGAAGTTCCACCTCAACATGAGGAAGAACTTCTTTACTGTAAGAGTTGTAGAGCATTGGAATAGACTCCCCAGAGAGGTTGTGGAGTATCCTTCTCTGGAGACTTTCAAAATCTGTCTGGATGCATTTCTGAGTGATCTGCTCTAGTTCTGTCCTGCTCTGACAGAGGGGTTGGACTCGATGATGTTCGGAGGCCCCTTCCAACTCCCTAACATTCTGTGATTCTGTGATTCTTAACATTAAACCCTTGTGACACTCAGTGGCAAGCTCTCCTGGTCCTTGGAGGTGATGGCAAGCAGCTGTTTACAGTTAGTGGGAACTAAGATGGTCTTCCAGCTCAAATGTGATGGAGCTTCCACTGTGATGGAGCTAATATTCTGATCTCTTGTTTATTTATCTACAGAAATGACAATCTGGTGGCATGTAATAGGTTATTTTGTATACAAAGAGCTAGGAAAACATTTACAACAGTTATATTAAAAGACTTTTGGGGGCGGAAAAGCCAACATCACGGTCAATTTTTTTTTTCTCACTCAAGCATGATAATACAGTACTGCGTTTCTTGATTATCTACTATGTTTAGCAAAACTAATTCCTCCTTTAGCATAAAGTTGCTCTTGTCTGAAACTCTTTGTTCAGTAAAGGAGATTTCTCTTTATTGCTACTACAGTACCAGCTGGTGTTTGTAGGGAGACAACAGAAGGATCTTGGGGTTAAAGCAGCAGAATGATGATCCAGTAGAAGTGGATCCTGCTTCTGCCAACGAAAATTTGGTAGGATGTAGGACAAGAAGTTTACAGTAAACTTCTCAAAATAACAATTAGTTGGATGTTCCTTACTTTAGAAACCTAAGTTGACATTCTGTAACCTGATAGACAGCAGTGCAATAGATACTGAGCAGTGTTGAATGTAAATCCTATGGCATTACATATTACCCAATAGAAAATACTCTTTAAAAAGACCCAAGAAAACCTTGCTTTGACCACCAAAAATTTCTGCAAACATTTGACTTAGTCTCAGAGACAAAGATTATGATGAGACTTTTCTGAAGCTCCTTTTCTGAGGAAACATCTAGAAAGATGAGTGTGTGTTAGCACACTTGACATGTATTTTTTGGCACGTATTAAAACTAAGTGGATGGAAAGGACTTTCATGACATTCTGAATTTTCCTTACATTTGTTTCTGTACAATATCCTTAAGTGCCTGGTTTCTTACTGTAAATTTGCATCAGCTACAAACTCCATCATCTCTCCTAGGAAAACTAGAAAACAGGGACTTTCCAGTCGGCCTTGCTTCCACACACAACTAAAGACCACTCTGTCTTGTCCTCATTTCACCCTCTTCTGCCTGCAGCTAAGGTATAAGCTCTTCTGCAATGAGGCATGATTTAGGTAAGGCTTAAAATCTTGTTGCTGATTAAAGAAAGTGTTTTCATTTCTTTAATAACTGAGTCCTGGATTTCTGTGTTGGCCAATGAAAGCAGCTTTGAGACTACAGTTGTTTGGCTCTGTTTTTTCCCTTGGGTAACCAGAACTATCCAATCCATAGCTTAAAGGCAGGACCTGAAATACAGTATGAAATGCTGTTTCTTTTCTGCTCATTCTCTCAACAGAATCTCAGCAGATCAGTGTTATTTTTCTCTTCATCTGACTGTTCCTCAACCCATTTTTTTCTTCTCAAACATTATGTATATTTTTAGAAAGCTTCTGAAGTAAATATGATGATGTTGTTTTAGGGTTTTTGATTTCTCTAGGGGACAATTGTATGGTAAAGTTGATGTCTCCATGGCTTGTCATTCCCTAGCCTTGCTTCAGTTCACTCTTTCTTTTCTTTCTTTTTTTTTTTTTCCTTTTTCCTTCATGGCTAGTTTCTCTGTGGCTAGCATTAGTCATTACATTTCAAGCTGTTACATGTAAACAGTTGTCTTTTTCCTCCTCTGTGGAATGAATTTCAGGATGAGACCATTACTGTCTTGCTCTTGAAGAACACAATGCCATTCAATCAGGTTCCTGTATCTTTACATGTCATGCTAAGCCTGACAAACAGGTTAACTGCTAAAAGCAGGAAGAGGGATCGGATTGCTCATGAATACTCCCACTTTAGGTCTTAATATAGATAGATAGTTGAAGTATTTTCTGGAGTCCTGAGGTGATTTTGAATCTTTTGATTTTTTCTGATGTGATTCAACTGTGCAGGCCAGTGGCTTGATTCCAGTTTTTAATGGATCAAGTGCATGGCAACACAGTCCTTTCCATCCCTATAATTCTGTTAAACTAACAGACTCCAAAAGCCCTGCTGTGAGGATTTGTTGATTTGCCTGTGTATGGTGGAAGGAAATGACAGAATCACTTTGTACCTGCAGTCTTCCACCTCTTGTGTTGTAATAAGCAATTTTTTGCTGCCAATTATTGCCTCTGTAGGCTGTAGCCATAAAATTTTGTCAGACATTTCTTCAGCAAGGAAAAACTAGTGGGAATGTTTGAGGCTATTCTTATGTCACGTACGCAAAACACAGTGCAACCTTTTAAAATGATTCAGGTAGGAAGGTGTCACTGCTGACTGAGATAAGTCATGAATGGAAAAAGTATTGGTTGTTGTCCTAGATATAGTACAGATAATGCTTCATGATGGAGGGAATAAAAGATATGCTATAAAGAAAAGAGTGTAACCATGACTGTGGGATTGCTAGATGAGTCTTCAAGCTAAAGGATATTTGTGCACCTTGAATGCTCTGACAGTCTCAGTTGACTTTGTGACCAGAAGGACCTTTCTATATCATGGTCTTATAAAGACTATAAAGTTGCAGTTATTTTAATATGTAATTCACAGACCCTTGCTTTACAGACCACAGAATCCTGTGTTTGTTTGTAACAGCTCCATATTGACTGACCAGGTCTTTGCTGGTAGTGAATGTTGAATTGAAGATCCCTGTGCTCTTTGCAGTGCTTCCTACACTGGGAATCCCTGCCTGAGGATAGTTCATCTGAAGACAATAAGACAGCTCTGCTAAGAGCAAAGAATAACTTGGTGCCTGAGTGTTAAGTATGTAATGGAGATAACCTGAGCTAAATTAATTAAAAGGGAAGAGAATTTTCTCAATAATTACTAACTGTAAGAATTTTGTGGGAGAGATGGATAGTAGTCCAGATAAATGGCCAGGTTTGCCTAAAACCTTAAACCTGTGCTTGAAGATACTGTTTCTTCATGCAGAGCAATAAAAGCTGAAGTTATCCCCTCTGTCACTGAAATGATTCTGTGGTGCTGTAGGAATCTATGTAAGCTAGTCCTTTTCATGTGTCCTCCTTTAATGTTCTTACACTTAAATAACTGTTTTCTACTTCTGTGGATTGGCTGACCAGAATTATCAATTTAGATTGTTGGGATGAATGCAGAGATTAGCATCTCCTGCTTCTGCTGGGCTAGTGAAGAAGCACATTATACACATTGTAGAAAGTCAAATGGCTTTTCTTTGTATTTCTTGTATTACAGAAGATGATGACATCTAAGCTTCCAAATGCAATGTGCTGGATACAGCAAATGAACAGAGGAAGAGATGATCTGTATATGCAAAATAAAAGGTGGGGGGAAGCTGAAGGGAGAACTAGACTCGGAGTTTTAATTCATACAGTCTGTCATTGGTACAGGGTGGAAATAAAACCCAGACACTCTGTTTGTCTGTCTTATCTCTCTTAAGGGCTACGCCTGCAAGATGCTGGCCTTACAAGGGTAAATGTAAATATAGTTTTATTTATCACAGAAAAATAGGATCATAGAATCATCAATGTTGGAAAAGACCTTTAAAATCATTGTGTCCAACCATTAACTCTACTCTACCAAGTCCACCACTAAGCCATATCCCCAAGCACCACACTTATATGGTTTTTAAACACCTCCAGGGATGGTGACTCCACCCCCTCCCTGGGCAACCTGTTCCAATGCCTGACAACCCTTTCAGTAAAAAAATTGTTCTTAATGCCCAGTTTAAACCTCCCCTGGTGCAGCATGAGGCCATTCCCCCTTGTTATGTCAATTGTGACTTGTGAGAATAGACCAGCACCCACCTTTCTACAACCTCCTTTCAGGTAGTTGTAGAGAGCAATATGGTCTCTACTCAGTCTCTTTTTCTTCAGATTAAATAGCCCCAGTTCCCTCAGCTGCTCCTCATAAGTCTTGTTCTCCAGGCCCTTCACCAGCTTACTTGCTCTTCTCTGGACCTATTTAACATAAGCATATAGTCGGGATACCACGTGGAAAGAGTGAATGAAAGCTACTGAAATCTACTACTGGTGGCATATTGCATTAACAATATTTTAATCAATGAACTAGGCAAGGGGACAGAGGGTACCCTCAGCAAATTTTCTGATGATGCAAAACTGGGAGGAGTGGTTGATACACTGGAGGGCTGTGCTGACATCCCGCATGTCCTGGACAGGCTGGAGTCTTGGGCAGGGCAGAACTTCATGAGGTCCAACGAGGGAAAATGTAGGGTCCTGCACCTGGGAAGGAGCAGGATTCTGTGATTACAAAGGAAGGATTCTGCTCTGTGTTCCTCTGGTTTCTTTATCCATCACTGCAATTCATCTTTACTCCAGCTCTTTCATAATTTCTTACTCTTTTCCCTTACTCTCCTTCTGCCTTGCCTTTCCTTCCCCATTACCTTATCCTGCCCTAACTTACATGACTCCGCATCTTCATAACATTGATTACTCCTTTCCCCTAAAACTGTTGTACAGTTGGCTGCTCTTCTGCGACTTATTTTGTGCAAGAATTTGTGCCTATTTTTTGCCCTCATTCTGTCATACCTACTAATTCTTTAGGACATGGAACTTTTATATCAGTGTGTACAGCAGAACCGTAGTGGATTTCACTCTTTGTATAATTGCTCCCTAATACACATGATTAATATTAAATGCCTGCTATTAACCTAATATGCGGTCTGTACTGAAATCAAAAATTTGAGGAATACTTGTATAAATGTCAACTCTTAGAGTTGTAACATTTTAAGATTGAAAATGTCAATGTATGCCATGTAATGGTGTTTGCCTGTCTGTGAAGTACATTATAATCACTGACAGAGGAATCTTAAAATTTTCCAAAGTTCACACGTGTTAATCAATCTAAAGTTTAGACGCTTTTACAAACTACTGAATTTTTTTTCATCGTGCAGATGGAGCAGAAATATAGGTGGGTCAGGATTAACCAAGAAAATGCCGAAGCAGTCCAAATGAAAGTTCACACGCCAAGTAGTCTTGGGGGTAAAGCATTGCTAAAGGTGTATGATTGAAGATTCTCATCAGTTTTGACATCCTTTCGTGATCATGGAAAAAATATTGGCAGCAGAGGCCTCTGATTCATTACTCATGCAAAACTGGCATATGGAAAGGGATCAAGGAGGGATCATTTTGACTAGTCAAGTGAGCTAATTGAAAAAGACTGTGACGAAGTTCAGTTTTCCCGTGTTTATGTGCTCAATTTCTTTCTTCTTAACTGGAAATCATTAAATCATGGTTGCAAGAGCCAGGAGCAGACCTTTTCACAGGCAATATTTTTCAGTTTTTAATCCTGGGCTTTTCAAGCGATAGATCAAATATTGGAAACCTTAAAAAATCATAGTTAAAGCAGAGTGTGTATCACAGAATGTCTATGCTTGGAAAAGGCCTCTAGGATCATCAAGTCCAACTATTATCTAACTCTACCAGAGCCACTACACCATATTCTTAAGCACCATATCTAGATGGCTTTTAAATACATCCAGGGATGGAGATTCAACCACCTCCATGGGCAGTTAGTTCCAGAATTTGAGAACCCTTTCAGTAGAGGAGCTTTTCATGATGTCCAACCTAAACCTCTCCTGGAGCAAACTGTTGCCATTTCCTCTTGTCCTATTGTTAGTTACTTATGAGAACAGACTAACACCCACCTCACTTCAATCTCCTGTCAGGTAGTTGTAGAGAGCAATAAGGACTCCCCTCAACCTCCTCTCCTCCAGACAAACCAAGCCCAGCTCCCTCAGCTGCTCCTCTGCAGACATGTTCTCCAGACCCCTCACCAGCTTCCTTGTCCTTCTCTGGACCTGCTCCAGCCCCTCAAGCTCATATTCTGCAGTGCCCAAAAATGACCCCAGTGCTCAAGGTGCAGACTCCCGAGGGCCGAGTGCAGAGGGATAATCACTTCTCTACTCCTTCTGGCCACACTGTTCCTGATACAGGCCAGGATGCCACTGGCCTTCTTGGCCACCTGGGTACATGCTGGCTTATGTTCAGCTGGCTGTTATATCAAACATAAAGAGAAACTTTTTTATCATGAGGGTGACAAAACACTGGAACAGGCTGCCCAGGCAGGTTGTGGAGTCTCCTTCTCTGGAGACATTCAAAACCCCTTTGGATGCTTTCCTGTGTGACCTAATCTAGGTGAACTTTGGCATGGGAGTTGGACTAGATGATCTTTCAAGGTCCCTTCCAGTCCTTAATATTCTGTGGTTCTGTGGTTCTGTGTTGTAATGATTCCTTTAGATCTGAGCAGTGAATTCTGACAACTTCTTTGTAGTCAGAAGACGACTGACTTGAGTCAGCAGAGGTGGACACCTGGGTGATATTCAAGTCTAGCATACAGCTTGTTTCAGTTGCAGGGTCAGAATCAATATCTTGTTTGTTATTGTTTGCTACTTTGCCCATTTTGTTGGACATTTAATTCAAGCAACGCATGAATGCACTATTACCCATGTCCTTTGCATGAATACAATTTGTGCTTTCAATCCTAAATGTACTAGGAATATGTGAATCAGGTAAATATGAGTCTACCTTGGTTGAGAAAATGTGGTAGTTAACCTTAAAAACTTATTAAATACATTGCTGGTATTTTGCTTTTTAATTTTCCAGGGAAAAAAAAATAGCTAGTGATATAAAAAAAAGTAGGAAAAAGTAATTCTGCAATTGGGTTTAAAATCATGGAATAATTTGGGTTGGTAGGGACTTCTGGAAATCTGGTCATCTGACCATTTGTAAATCCAGACATCTAGTTGAGCCCTCCACTCAAAGCAGGCTCAGTTAGATGAGGTTGCTCAAGGCCTCAGCTAGAGTAATTTTGAGCATCTGTAAGAATGGAGATTTCAGAACCTCTCCGGGCAGCCTGTTCCTGTATGTATGATCACTGCCATGGTTTTAAGAAAATTTCTTTATTCTGTCTTGTGTTTATTGCCTCTTGTTCTGTCTTTGTATGCCTCTGAGAAGAGTATGTCCCCATCTTCTTTGTATGCCTTCCCATTATGGTAGCTGAGGAACCCCCTGTAGCCTTCACTTGAAGCTGAAAAAAATCCAGTTCTTAATCTTTCTTTATAGCTCATGTTTTGCAGTCTTCTGATGATCTTGATGGTTCCCTGCTGGACTTTCTCCAGTGTGTCATTGTCTTGTACTGATGATCCCTGCACTGGCACAATATTCCAGATACAGTCTCTCAAGTGCTAAACAGAGGGAAACAATTATGTCCTTCAATGCATTGGTCATACTGTTGACTCATGGTCAGCTTATCTTCCAGAGTCCTCATGTCTTTTCCTGCAAAGCTGTTTTCTAGCCCTTCAGCACCTAGCCTCTCCTGCTGCATGGAGTTATTTCTTCCCAGATGCAGAACTTTACATTTTTCTGGGTTGATTTCAATGAGTTTTCTGTCAGTTCACTTCTTCATCTTGCCGAAGTATTTCTGAATAACAACCCAGTCCTTCAGTATGTTGATCACACCCCTCAGTGTGATGCACACTTTCTGAGAATGGCACATATCCCGTCACTGAAGTCATTAATAAAGATGTGAAAGAGTATTGGGTTGAGCTATTGATCCCTGAGGGATGACACTAGTAACTGGCTGCCAGTTGAACTTTGTACCACTGATGACACCCATGTGAGTCCAGTCGCCCAGCTAATCTTCCATCCACTTCATAGTCTGTTCATTGAGCCTCTATATCACCAACTTGGCTATAAGCGTATTATGGGAAACCCATTCACATAGCATTTGTGCCTCATGGTACTTCTTAGAATTCTGTTTTCCCCTTTTAGGTTATTCACATTGCTATTAATCAGGGTTTAACTATTTCTTTAAGCAAGACTGACATGTTTTAGGAAGAACATAAAACATCATCAGCACATTCTTAAAATGAAAATTGACTATTCTTGGGTTAGACAAATACATGATGGATTCTGTGGCACAGTTTTAACCTGGCAATGTGTGCGTAGTTATTACAAGGGAAGACTGACCAAGACACGAAGAACAGACAGAGGGCCTCATGATTGGCTTGCCTTTTTTTGTGCTCTACAGAGCAGCAAAAAATGGATGGGTACCTCTTCCTTTCTCGGTATTTATGACAATGGCTGATTGCTGTTATGGAAGGATACATGTTTTAATTGATATCCTTTAAAAGTTAATTTGAGGTTGGGGCAAAAGGCTGGGAAAGGGCTGCACAGCATGCTGTCAAAATCCCACTCACTAGAGATTATTCAGTATTTTCTTTTCAATAGCCTCCTAATGCAGTAACAGATCTTGCTTGTTAAGCTGACGGTAGCAAAAGTGAAATGTTAACTGTGCAATATCTTTATTGGTTGAACTAATCTATAGAAGAAAGAACACTTTCCCATCGGGGAAATACTGGTGTAGCTACCTGTAACTGCAATATTCTCTCAACCCCAAATGATTTAATTTAGCAATCAGACAAAACAGAAAGGAAGCTTCTTCCCAACCCTTCTTAGCTTTGATTTATCTTCATTTGGCTGGCTCAAAGAATGCTGTCTATCTAATCCACATGAAAGACTGTTCTATTTTTAAATCTGTGTCTCTCTGTGTCCAAGGCAACCATTTGAAGCCAAGGAAATCCTAATACCTGCAGAACTTATTCTATGTATGTATGAGTCCAGCTACAGTGGGCTATCTCTCAGGGTCTGTCAGTGTATCACCAGAAACATACAGAAATGCAGATATTGTCAAGTTGTCTCCGTGGGATTAAAGTTGTCAACAGCTGTTGGCTGTTTAATAACGCCACTGATGTTTAAACATAGAGAGCTGCTCTTTCCTTTTGCAATAATTTTTTCACTTCCTTAAAAAATAAGCTGTTTTTTATTTCCTGTGGTTTAGCTTTTATTAATAGATTGGCCATATTAATCACAGAGCTATTCCAGCTTTCACAAAGAGTTGTTATAGTTGAGCAAAGTACAAATGTAAATGCAAGTGTTTGTCCTAATTAGACAATTCAGTGCTTCGTTCCTGATGTTAGCCATGACTTTGTGATCATCAAATGAGTGTCAGCAAAGTGTTTTAAAGGTGTGTTTGGCACTAGTAAACTAGGGCAAGATTTAGTCCACAAACTGCTTGGCGAACTCATTAAAAGCTTTCTGGAATACTTGCTTTGGCAACCTAGAACTGATTCACAGGTTAAGAAAGACAATGTGGCTGTGTACTTCTCTTTTTTTTTTTTCCCACTTTTCATAAAAAAAAAAAATAAAGACGTGCAGCTATATAAATATGTTAAGGTTCATGTCAATCCTCCATGATTTTATAACCTTATTCCTCATGATTTAGAGGTGTTTATGCTAAGGCTCAGAAAAAGTGTTTCATGACAGCAGGCTGCCTCAAGATCCTTCCTAAACCAAACTTGGGAGATCGAGGGAAAAGACCCCAGCATTCTTTTTCACTTATTGCTACGTACCTTGCAGGTAGAAGATATGTGACAATCTCTCATTCCTCATTTTCTTCCTCTTGTCAGCTTCTCAGAAATGCTAAGTGTATTAAGATATTTCTAAACTAAAACCCCCAGATGCTTTCCAGTTCCAGTTGCACACTTTGATCATGCTGTGACTTTAGGCTGGGAGGAGACCTCAGCCTGCATCGTCCTGAGTGTTCTTTGGCCTTCAAAGGGAAGGAGGTGGAGTGCATGGACAGGAAGGGATTAGAGGAAGTCGGCAGTTTCACTCCAATGTAGGGATGGAAAAGTGCTTCCAGATCAAGGGGGCTTCAACTTGGCAATATGTGCTAAGGTGCTGAAAAAAGTAATCATCAAACTGTCCCTTACCTATAGCAAACATCACATTACTCATCAGCACAAATGTCATTAATTGCAAAAGCTTGCTTTAGGTTAAAGCTGTGACTGTATGCTGCAGTTAATATATCATGAGATGGATGATGAGAGATCTCATGAAAGATTTCCTTCCAGAAATCACTATGTGACTTTTCAATTCAACAGAGCAGTGCAAAGTAATGAAAAGATAGGGCAAAAATAAAAGATAAACAAGCCATCTGTTTCCTTTTTGCATTGCTAAATTGCTTTTCAAACCTTGGTAGTGACTTCCAAAGAGATGATGGAGGTCTTCCTATTTCTATGGAGTCAAATCTATTCTGGAGACATCTGAGCCCTCTTTGGAGGACACTGAGTTGTCCTAGTGGAAAGACTGGGAAATTAATTCAGTAAACAATTGGAGGAGGTAGAAGAGCAAGAGAGATGATGATGACTCAAACTGTTCTGAATTCTTGTTATTTACCTAGCAATTTATTGGAGTTGATTCTTATCTGACTTTCTTTTTTGGCTAACTTTTTGTTTACGCTTGTGCAAAAAGAAAGGATTCTGATTTGGAAGTGACTCTTGCACCATCTAGAATTTACTTTTTTCACCATTAATGTTAGTATAGTTAAGGAAGTAAGAAATAAGTCCCATTAATTAAATTTCTCTTGAGTTGAATTCATGAGAAAAGCAGCAGTGTGTGATATTAATGTTCTTATGCTTCCTCTAGTTTCTTGGAGTGGTTTTTCTGCAAGAATTATGGGTTTAGTTTTATAAATAATAAAAATGATTAGCAAACTGATGCTTTGCACTCTTTCCTACCAGCTCCTACCATTTTTATTTATTTATAGGCATTTGCCAAAATGACTTGGCTCCTGTCCGAAGTTTTGCCCCTGCATTCTTTTAAACTGTGAAGGTCATAACTTTGGTAAATATAATCAGAAATAATAACCCAACACAAGCTCAAAACTACATGTTAATTGTTAGAAGTTGTTCATGATCCTTTTTTTTTTTTTCCTGCTCCTCTATAAGCTGAATTTTCTGCTGAACGTAGCTGGGATTTTTTTCTGGTACCTCAGTCTCAGGAAGGTCATGGAAAGAGGGACCTAATTTAGAAAGTTTTTGGGGCTTAACTGCCAAATATTCATTTCTAAAGATCTTAATATCAAGATAGAAAAACTTATGTATTTTTATAATGTCTACTGTGACATTCAAGCCAATACTATATCCAAGTAGCAGTTTTTGTTAATAAGGAATGTTGAATAGAGTATTATTCAAATACAAATAGCTGAATTTGGCAAACTTCTCTCCTATATCCTTGTTCTGCACATGACTATCCTAAGTAACCCTTGACAATTCATGGAGTTCTGACCCTCATTACCATGCAATGATTAAATGAATTTTTAAAAAGACAGCAGATTAATTCAAGGGTAAGCCATACCTTCTTTATCTCTATAACTTCCTGAAAGGAGGTTGGAGTGGGGTGGGGATTGGTCTCTTCTCCTTAGTAACCAGTGACAGGATGAGAGGAAATGGGCTTAAGTTGTGTCAAGGATGGTTTAGATTGGATATTAGGAACAAGTTTTCCACTGAGAGAGTGGTGAGGACTTGGAACAGGCTGCCCAGGGACGGGGTGGAGTTACCATCCCTGCAGGAGTTCCAAAAACATCTAGATTTTGCACTTCAGGACACAGTTTAATGGTCCTGATAATGTTGGGTAGATGGTTGGACTTGAAGACCTTGGAGGTCTTTTCCAACCTTAATGATTCTATTGTTCTATAATGACAGAAGTTTTGAGTGTAGAAGAGTAACATGAGTCTTACAAAGCCTTCTGGTCTGTATCTAGAATTATTGAAACTGAGTGAAAGAGGGTTTGAGAACTCGCTGGATGACTACCGGTATTATTTTAAAGGTGTGTTCAGCTAATTTATGCAGGTTTTTCTCGGTTGTGCTTCTCTTTTGTAGTTTTCATTGCTTGAGTCTGTTCTTGCCTAATATTACTTTGCTTTTCTTCAAGCAACTTATTTTGCATTTGCCTTTTTGTGGAAAAATCGGGTCCTGGTTCTTGTGTGGCTTTAGAAAAATCTGCAAGTCTAATAAGTATTGCTATCAACTATACAAGAGCAATTTCATTTAATTATCAGGATAGAAGCAAGTTGTCTAGATACCAAAAGCTGAAATATTCTTTTTTTTTTTTAATGGATTTTTGAGACTTGACTCTCATCTAAACAGATTCCAAAGTTTGCAGGTCAGCTTGCAAGTATAGCTGTAATGTTTTAGCAACTTAATTAGGCATCCTTTAGTACAGCAATATTGGCTCATGTTTACCAGAGTTCTGAAAACTGAGAGGCACTTTATAAAATATGAAGCTGTCATGTAATAGCTAACAGAAATTGGCTAAAGCTGTAGTATTTTTCCTTTGATGATTTGCAAACCCAAGTATTAATTTCTGAAAGCTTTTCTCTGTAATCTTGACCTGAGTGCAGAGGAAGTTCGAGAATGTTTAGTTTAGTTTGAGATGTATCACACTAAATTGTGATGTGGAGCTGGGAAGAGAGCATTGGAAAAGGACTCGGACCAATTTGATTGTATTCCAGGTTCATTAGAAATTTTTTATCAAGTAATTTCTCTTCTCTCTATTTACTTTTTTTTTGCCTTTCCTTGCAGGTGAGTAGGGACATCAGAGTGCAGCAGTGACAAACTAGTTTCTTCTGTATTTTCCCACATGGCCAGTCTTAGCACATCCTTACAAAGTCATGGGATCCCAAAGCACTAACATCTGGTACTGTGCAGGCAACGGGGCTCTCCCAAGGACATTATAGTCTATTTGTTAATTGCTTTTTTCCCATATTGCTGTCTGGAAAATGCAGAGAAATGGTTGCAGAAATGTTTTTCTTTAGAAAAGTAGAATATTTATGGGTATTTTACTAGGATACAAGCCATCAGATTAGGATATTGTGTACTTTGGCAGTTAAACAGTTTGATCCATTGGCTGTCAAACATTTATTCTCCCTAAACTAATTTGATAGCAATATGCATTTTGAATATTTCAATCCTGATAAATAGGGTCCTAATGGGATTCTGTATACCCTAATCTGAAATAATCAGGGCATTTTAATCCTAGGCATTCTAACAGGGATCTGAATAATTTCTTTTGGAATATTATGGTGCTACACTACTTTGTTGGTAGGGAAAAAAAAATGGCTTAAACTGAGAAGCCAAAATGAGAGAAGTCAGCAGATGAAAGAATATATTTTGGATGCTTTGCTTGAAGAAGATTGTCTTAAATTTTTTGATTCCGGAACTGTGGGACATGCCTGTACCTGATGAAAACTTCCTCTTTTTCATAAAACCTCTTTTTTTTTCTTTTTTTTTTCCCAAAAGAGAGTATGAAGGCCAAAAATGCAACTGAAATGTTGCTGCAGTTTATAGGGCATGATGAAAATGGAGTGAAAGTTTTGGGTACCACTCAAATATTTGCAGCTGTCCACCAAAGAAGAAAACGTTAAGAGTGAATTTTTGACCAGGAGTGAAATATGTAGAAATATATGATCATGGTGACAAAATTGAAGAAAACAATAAGAATGGAGGAAGAGATGGATATATTTGAAACAGTTGAGGAGAAGCTGTCAAAACAGGAGCCGATGCAAGCAATAAAGGCAAAAGAAAATATCTGGGAGATTTTTCCTTCTGCAACAACAGATTGAACTGTCATAGATCTGGGACAATTCACTGAGAAAGCCCTACGTTGAAATGGAAACTTGAGTGATATGTGGAACCTCTCAGTCCTGAAGCTGGCAATGGGCCAAGTGTTTCAAAGATGCTCATTCCACTAAGTTATATCCAAAACTTTTATGACAAAATCTCCCCCACCACCTTTCAGTGGAAGGCAAGCTGATTGGCATCGGTCTCTTCAGGACAGCATCCAACAGCTCCAGAGCTTTTGAAAACATTTTATAGAAGTGAGAGATGACAATTGTTGAGGACACAAGCTCTGGTTATGTTCTACTAAGGGAAGACAGACCTTGTTGTAATAGCTTTGGTTGATTGGCTATGGAGTAGCTCCATAATGAATTAATGTTAGGGATGGAGCAAACTTGGTTTGAATTCCCTTTTACATAGAGTTGTTTTTTGAAGATTTGATTTCTTTTTCTTTTGTTTAATTTTAGAGGAACTCCCTATATAGCGTATATAGGATATCCTATATTTTCCTAGGATTGGGGTTTATTCTGTATAGACATTTTCAGAATAATGCTGTGAGAAAATTTTTCTAGGAGTGGTAGTAATGCATGAAAAATAAAAGTGGAAAACTTACTGAGAACTTTTCAGTAGGTTTCAGTAGATTTAAATGTAGTATTTGGTATAAAATAATATAGGCAATTAAGAAACAATTTGAATGCCAAAGTATTGTTTAATATTTTTACTTTATGTAAAGAGAAGGCGGCACAATCATATATGATTGAGTTCTTGAAAATCAGTTACCAATTCATATAAATTAGGTAAGATTTCTGCCTGTAGAAGTAATTTCCCTTATTAATGTTCTTTGAAATAATCATTACTGTTGATTTTAAAGATTTACTTCATTTTCTAGACTTTTATTTTCAGTCTGTCTTTAGTTAACTGTCTGTTACACCACCTTTTTATCAGTGTAGCATGTCATATCTGATATGGCTCTTTACCCTTGCTGTCTGCACTGTACAATTATGTTGTTGGCTTAAAAGAATTTTATTTATTTACCGACAAAGTCTGGTCACTTCTGGGCTTGCAATTTTCTCAGCTAATGTGTGAAGGTCAGCATAAAGTTCAGTTACTCCTGGATGTGACAGAGGTCTGATTTCTTTAATTTATATATTTTTTCTCAATAATTATTTAGCGATGTTTGGTTTTTACGTACTGAAAACATTATTAAAAACAAACAAACAGGTTAGATTAAGGGTTCACACATCAGATCAGCTTAATTTTCACTTCAGACCTGTTTTGGATTTCCTTCCACTAGATTTATTTTAAAAATCAAATTTAATTATTTAATCAAGTCAGGTTGATTGCACAGCTGAAAAAATTTAGTGTTAAGGAGGATTGTACTTATGTCAAAGTTCTAAAGCTGGCTTTCATCCCAAGCAAAAGGAAGAGTGGGATGGAGGTGAGAGGGATAATGGAGGAGAGGGATACAGATCTGGGCAAAATGGAATTAGGAGAGCCTGTTAAGAATGGCAAGTGGATTAATCACTGAAAAGCCATCTTGTTTATCAAAAGAGCATGAGGATAAAGTAATTCAAAAGGTAAAACACTTTCCAAAAACATTAAAACTCCTAGTACTTTACCTGTCAAGTACAAACAATGTGGACAACTGGGGCTATTGTTCACTGGAAATGTGGTGTGATCCCAACACTAAATGAACACCTGCTCAGTTGGATGACAAGGCTGTGCAAAGGAAGAATAGTTGAGATGAATGAAGGAATAAAGGTAACAACTGTGAAGTACAAACATGCAGTAAGAGTCAGGGGTGCAAATTTAGCACCGGCCGGGAGGGCTAGTATGTACCAGGTGAAATGAGACTTCTGCTGAAAACACATTAAGAAAGGTGACTTGAAGATGGAAGAGATGCAGAGAAGAGCTGTTAAAAACATAAGGATAGTGGACAATTTATATTCTAGGAAAAAAAACCCCCGAAACATAAAAGCTGTTGTTAACACAAGTAATTTTGGCTGCAGTTGAGCTGGGTTCAGACCTGTACGTATGATGCTTATCTATTATCTAACCCGTTTCTGTCAAAAATCCTCTAGCAGAAGAATGTTTTAATATAATATTGATAGAACTGGGAGAGGAAATGAGCTGATATATGGTTATGCCACCTTGTTTGAAGAGGCAGGGAAGACGATGGATCTGCTTGAGCAGGTCCAGAGGAGGGCCATGAAGATGGTCATGAGGAGCACCTTCCCTCTGAAGACAGGCTGAGAGAGCTGAGGTTGCTCAGCTTGGAGAAGAGAAGGCTCTGGAGATACCTTAGAGTGGCCTTCCAGTACTTAAAGGGGGCTTACAGAACAGATGGAGAGGGAATTTATCAGGGAGTCCAGAGATAGGACAAGGGGTAATGGCTTCACACTCAAAGAGGGTAGATTTAGATTAGGTATTAGGAAGAAATTCGTTACTGTGAAGGTGGTGAAGCACTGGAACAGAATTCCCAGAGAAGTTGTGGAATTGTTCCTCCATGGAAGTGTTCAAGGCTAGGTTGGATGGGACTGAGTAACCTGTTCTAGTGAAAGATGTCCCTGCCCATGGCAGGTGGGTTGCAATGAGATGATCTTTAAAGTTCCTTCCAACCCAAAGCATTCTGTGCTTCTGTGTTTCTATAGTCTGGAGATTTATATTCTGAAGGTTTAACCTAGTGCAACTCCACCTGAAGAGTACAGCTGAACAATGTGAGCAAGTGACTTGTTCAGCAATCAAGCATCATTTTACTAATCATGTATATTCTTATGAGGCTAAAAGTCAGGGTTGAAGAAGTTCAAAGGTTAATGCAAATATGAAGTTATAGATATGTGGTGATTCATTGCGGGCTGTAAATAGTATTTCCAATTGTCGGAACATGAAAACCAAAATGGTCTTCTCTAAGGAGAGGTAAGTGGGTTTCAGAAGGGACCTTGTTAAGGGATTATATGTTGCTGTCACAAGCCACAACATAGGACTAGATTTGATTACCCAATTCCGTCATTCCAGGTGACAAAACCAATTGCAGAATCAACCAATTACTTACGATAATGCATTCAATCAATCTTCTGTTCCCCAGTGCTTGCCTGTACAGCTCCATTATTTATTTCTACATTTACAACGTCCAGCATGATATAGAAAGTGTCTTTTAACTTCAGGATGTTTCTAGTTGAAAAATAAGGTATTTGTTTCTAATCTCTCAGCCTATCTGGTTTACCAAAGTAGGTCTACAGTCAACTGTTCATAAAAGGACTTTGCAAAGAATATTTAATATGCTTCCAGGAAAACCTACATTTTATTACAGACTTGACAGCTTCTTAAGAATGTTCATACGCCTTCAGTAAGGTTTTAGGTAATGCAATTTTCTTTAGTACTGCTTTTGGGACTTTGCAATATACATATATCTAAATCACAATAATAGGTACTGAATGAAGTTTTCAATTTAATGCTGATTTGTAAGGATTTTTAATATAAAAAAATTTCCATGTGGTATAAAAATACCACTTTGTTTCCACCACATCTGAGGCCAATAGTGGTCCTTTGACACAACTAAGACTTAAAAAAAATGTGCATTACAACTTACCATTAAATGTGAGCAATAGGGTTTACTTGACAGATTCTCTATAAGCAGAATTTGGAATTTTCCATTACCCTTTCAGGCTGAAATTGTGGAGAGTTTACACCGAAATGTTACACCTTAAAAAGTTTTGGGTTGTTTTGAGCTGCCTGCAATCTTGCTGCAAACAGTAGTGCAGGTGTCACACTGCATGTTTCTTATGTCCTGTAGCTTGGTAACAGGACAGAAATTTTAATTTAATCTGCTTTCACACATTTTGGCTGAACTAACTGAAGTAGCCAAAGACTGAAGAGGTCAGTATAGGAACCTAGAGAATATATGGAAGTGCTGCTACATCTGTATAAACCAAGGGTGCTTCAATGAGCAATTCTAGATCAAAATTTGTACCTAATTCCTTAGGCAGTTATTGCAAAAAGGACATTGAGGTGCTGGAGCAGGTCCAAAGAAGGGCAATGAGGCTGGTGAGAGGTCTGGAAAATATGTCCTATGAGGAGTGGCTGAGGGAGCTGGGGTTGTTCAGTCTGGAGAAGAGGAGACTGAGAAAAGACTTTATTGCTCTCTACAGCTCCCTGTAAGGAGGTTGTAGTGAGGCTGGTGTCGGTCTCTTCTCCCAAATTACTAATGATAGAATGAGAGGAAATGGCCTCAGATTGCATCAGGGGAGGTTTATATTGGATATTAGAAAGAAATTCTTTACTGAGAGAGCGGTTGGGCAATGGAACAGGCTGCCCAGGGAGGGGCTGGAGTCACCATCCCTGGAGGGGTTTAAAAAATGAGTAGATGTAGCACTTGAGGCTATGGTCTAGTGGTTAGGGTGATGTTGGGATGAAGGTTGGACTTGATGATCCTAGAGGTCACTTCCAATCATAATAATTCTATGATTCTATGAAAAAGTCACGGACAGCATTTTTTAGAAAGACGAACTAATTTATTGGTATCTTGATATGGAGTACTGCTCTCATGATGAGGCAAATCTGTCGAACAGGACAGTTAGGCACTGTCCAGATGGTGATGGCAGACTCCATTAGAAGTCCTTGCAGGAGCAGCTTCATCTGAACTGGATGAGACTCCCTAAGCTACAGCTCTGGCTGTGGCCCTTGGTGACCACCCAGCACATGCATAATTCATTGCTCTTAATTATCTTAATTAAAAACAAAACAAACTTTCTAATGACTATTTATAAATGTCTTACTGTGGGGGTTTGACCCTGGTGGCTGGACACCAGGTGCCCACCAAAGACACACTATCATTCCCCCTCCTCAGCTGGACAGGGGAGAGAAAATATAACAAAAGGTTCATGGGTTGAGGTAAGGACAGGGAGAGACCACTCACCAATTACTGTCATGGGCAAAACAGACTCAATTTGCAGAAATTAATTTATTACCAATCAAAATCAGAGTAGGCTAACGGGGGAAAAAAAAACAACCCTAAACCTTTAAACACCTTCCCCTCCACCCCTGCCTCCCTTTTTCCCAGTCTTAACTTTACTCCTGACTTTTCTACCTCCTCCCTCCCAGCAGCACACAGGGGAAGCTTCCAGCAGCTTCTCAGAGAAGCCACCCTTGTAGCACCCACTCCCCCAGCTACAAGAACCTTGCCATGCAAACCCAGTACACTCACCTATGTACAATGTAATCTATCTCAAAGTGTGAACTACTTAGAGGAATCTGGAGGAAAAGGTCAGATTCTCCACCTAGGATGTTAATCAACGTATTTAAATATCATAATGGCTCAGACTAGGCACAGCAGGAGCTGCCTGAGGGAAATCTCTGGAACTATTAGGAGGTTCTACCCAGAGAGGTCTTGTGTACAGTCTGTCAAACCACCCTTTAAGCATCAGCCGTTAACTCACTGGATCATCTGCATGAATGAGGTCACAGGACTGGCCTAAATTAACAGAAAAACTAGAAACCAGGTGATTGCCTGAAACTTCGGTGATGACAGAGCTGTGCCCAGGCCAGGTCAGGATGTCAGCCTATGGGTCAGGATCAACCAGACTTGTGGCCAGGCAGAGGCATCACTGCACTCTACGAGACCGGCACCCATAAAGTTGCTGAGGCAGGGACTAACAGCCCTGGCATGGGCAGAAATCAAGTCCCTGGGTCCATAGGCAGAGGTCATAGGTAGGGAACTCCATGTGAGTCTGATCAGGGCAAGTAAGGTCCATTAATGCTCTCCTGGCCCTGACATAAAGGTACCACAGACCGCTTGGACTACACGCCTATCATACAGCTGCTGAAGCAACACTGAGAACTAAGGCATGGTAATCCACACTGGAGTCTTGTGCTCCAGTTAATGATGGTGTTTCTAGTACCTGTGATTTATAGTCTCATTTTTTATCACAGAATCACAGGTTGGATAAGACTTTTTGGATCATCGTGACCAACCGTTATCAGGCTACTCTGTCATGGATCCATTCTTGGTCTCCTTGCAATAAAAACAATAATATAATGTATAAAAGTTAGATTCAGGATCTCAGGCTGACAGTGATGTCTTCTTTGGTTTGTTACATGCTACTCAGTAGTGCTTAAGCCCTTACCATTTTTATTTTTTTTTCTTAGTGGAGCTGTTAATAATCGTTGCTCCGATTATGCAACTGTCTTCGTGCTGCATTGTGGATTTCATAACCTCCTATTAGAACTCCAGTTAGCCAGCAGATCTATCTTGCCACCAGCTGTAGGAAAACATTTTCAGAAAAGTGCACTCCCTGTGGAAGTTATTCAGATTTTAATGAGTAGGACGTTTTATGATCTTTGCTAATAAAAATGAAACTGGAAGAGAGCACTCTCTTGCCAGAATGTGTTCTTCCCCGTATTGCCAGAAATTGCAGGCTACACATAAGATGTTGTAATTCCCAGCATATTCTGTCAAAATATGAATATGTATTATTCAGCTAAGTGTTGCAGTATGACCATATAAATAGTAATAATATTGTGTGCTGGGATGGGAAATCCCATTGTGTATAATAATACCTCCAACAGAACAGAATGCTAATGTGTCTTTTTAAACATTCAGTGAGAAGTAGTTAGTGACCTCCCTGCTCAGCAGCTCTATTCAGGCAAAAGACCTCAACTACTTCATATTCTCTACCTCTCTGCCCCAGTCCCTGAATTCCCAGAGGAACAGCACATATTAAGAGCTAACTGCCTACAGCTCTGTGGGCTTACAAAATACCACTTCAGTCATTTTATTATTATTTTTTTTCCTTCATGACAAAAGCTATTTGAAAGAATTCTTTCACTTATAAATAGAAATAGCCTGAACAGTTCATACTCCTTTTAAAACGTATTCCTGAATTGACAGCATAAAACAGATGCTAATGTAAAATATAGTCTGACTGTTGAAAACCACATCCAGCTAATAAATTAGAAATATAATGTTTGAGATAGGAGTAGATTTCCTTTCTGCCTCGCCATTCCCAACCCCGAGGAAAATATATTTAATACAATTCTGATGTATGTGCTAGAGTTGTATTCCCAGATCCTTTCCAAACAGAGTTTGATTGATCTTGCTGTTGGAGCTGAGCCATGAGTCTGTCTTGCTACTTTGCCACACTGTACTGGAAACCAGTAGACTGGGATGTGGGAGAATAAAGGTCTGTAATAGGTTCTACAGTTAGCCTAGTAGGATGCTTTTCTATTTATCATTCTTACTTGAATGATGACCTGTTATCTTATCTGGAAGAATTTTTCTGATGTTTTGCCTGCACCAGGATTTTCATCATAGATACTTTACAGCAATCTTATACATTATATGTTTAGGGTAGGACAGTTATCTGGTGTAGCTCCTTATGCAGCTGTCTGGCAGGTACCATGTGTTATCTAGTAAGAAGGTGTTTGAAATAGTGGATGTAGGATGGGTACAATTATGGTGAACTACTCAAACCAAGTCTGATTATGGTGGAGATCATCATAATCTGTCAATTGTGGAGGAATAAGTGCCACAGTATTTGTAGGTAATGAGGTATATATGTTTTCACAGAGGAACTGTTTGAGTGGTCTCTATCTGTAAGGACTCTAATGTTGACCTACTGCTTCTTTCTTTAGCTGTTTAGAATCATAGAATGCCCCAGGTTGGAAGGCACCTCCAAAGGTCCTCTAGTCCAAGCCCCCTGCAAGTAGCAGGAACATCCTCAACTAGGTCAGGTTGCGTAGATCCTGTCAAGCCTGACCTTGAATACCTCCAGGGATGGGGCCTCTGCCATCTCCCTGGGCAACCTCTTTTTCTAGTGTTCCACCACCCTCATAGTAAAGAACTTTTTCCTTTAGCTGAAAGAATGGTCTGGTAGCACTTGTTTGTTGATGGGTGTATTCATTACAGCTTTCTTTGGTCTGGATTGACTTTTCAGCATATCCTCTTCTTACTAATAGACAGATTTTATTTCGATAATCCATATAGCTTCCTGTGCTATAGTAACCTATATTGTGTTTTCTGCTTGCATGTGAACCATTTTATTTTATAGTATGACACTGGAGAGCTGCATACAGATCAGCAGGATGTAAGGCCTTCATCCCAAGGACACCAATGGGTTGGATTAAAAGAGGTAGTAAACAGATGCATTTCCTTATTACTGTGTTTGACCATGGGATTAAGAGTTGAAGGAGTCTAACTATTCAGGGAACCATCATGATTTAGGGTTTAGCTCCAACAGTGGAGCTAATCTAAAGCTAGAATTTATTGCTGGTTTTGCAGTAGGTGTTCAGATTCAGAAATTCCAAGTATTTTTGTTGGGGGTTTTGTTTGTTTTGTTGGTTTTTTTGTTTGTTTGTTTGCTTGGTTGGTGTTGTTTGGTTGTTTTTTTTAGTTTGTTTTTTTTTTTAGTTTGGTTGGCTTATTTTGTGTTTTGGTTGGTGTTTTGCAGTTTTGGGGTTTCTTTTATTGCATATCTATCTATCAAGTTGTTTCAGGATTATATGAAAAGAAACTTGTATTCCTACCCACAATTTGCTTTCAAGAAACCAAACCTAAGGAAATGTAATGTGTTGGAGACTATGGAGACCTTATTGCTCTCTACAGCTACCTGAAGGGAGGTTGTAGTGAGGTAGGGGTTGGTCTCTTCTCCCAGGTGACCAGTGATAGGACAAGAGGAAATGGGCTTAAGTTGTGCTTAAGGAGAGGTTTAGGTTGGATATTAGGAAATATTTTTTTACTGAGAGAGTGGTGAGGCCTTGGAACAGGCTGCCCAGGGAGGGGGTGGAATCACCATCCCTGGAGGGATTAAAAAAAAAGTGTAGATGTGGAACTTCAGGGTATGGTTTAGTGGTCCTGATAATGTTTAGTAGATGGTTGGACTTGATGATCTTGAAGGTTATTTCCAACCTTAATGAGTCTATGATCTAATGTCAGACTAAATTGATATGCAGTCAAACATTTGTCAGAATCACATCTGACTTAACATGCTTCACCATGGTGTCTCTGAGAACTTTGTTTCTTTCAGATTCTTTATTACATTTTTTGTTGTAGCTTTCACTGTTGACTAAAACTATAATCAGAACTAGAGCAGTAGTATGCCCTACATTCATTTATCCTAAGGACAATTCTCAGTTGGAAAGTGAGAGACAGAACTGCGGAGAGGGTGTTTTATTGTTTCACCTCTTGGCCGATCCTGCTCTGCAGGTGCACATGGTGGAGACAGGAACCTGGTTCATTTGTTTATAAATCTCCTCCAGGTCATGTAAAGATAATTCCAACTGATTACAAGCCTGTTGCTGTCTCTGCTTTTGAGCTGGGATTGATCAAATTATCCCTTTTCAGGGAAGAAACCAACTTCAGCTCTTACACTCAAAATGTTCAGACTGCAGGAATGCGTATGGCTGAAAATCACTTCCTTCTGCTATCACAATCACATCTGAATGTAATTCTAAAGAACAAAGGGTTCACGTACTTGGTTGTTAACTTGAATCCTTTGATGGCAGTCTTCACGTAAGCCATCTATTAACGCTTGGGGAGGAAAAAAAAAGTGTAATATATTCCACTGTTGTGTGTGGATTATGTGGGATTTAATTTGTGTGACGTATTTAAATAGCATCAGTCAGGACTCATCTGTTTATGTTATTGAACAACTGAAGGTAGAGGCACAGTCACCACTTGCTTTAAATTGAAGCTCTGTTCTTAATGGAAACCTTTTAACAAAGAGAGCTCCTGTCACATGGGAAGGAGAAGAGGGAGGGAGTACTGGATCTTTTCTTCTCTGCATAAGGCTGAAACTGAGAATAATGGAATTTCCCAGAAAAAGGAGAGAAAAGATAGTGTTCTAGATTAAAAAAATCACAAGATGATGAAGGAACTGCTGATCATGGGATTAGGATGGGAGAGAGGAGCATAGCACGGCTGACTAGGTAAGCAGGAAGGAAATGTATTGAATAAGAAATGACCTAATTTATAGAAATAACATCTAGCTGCCTCTCTGGAGCAGAAAAGAATGTGAATAGCAGACATCTATGGAGGACCTCTGAAGACCCTATGCTCAAGAATGATTGGTGTGAAGCTTTCACCTTGCCTAGGGTTCCCTTTTAGTTATGGTAATAAAACTGGGAAGCGATTTGTATGGAATTACTTAGATGTTGCTTTGTTTAACTTCTGACAGCTGCTTCTGAATTAGTAGCAATATTAGACAGTAGAGAAATAAGTATTTCTAGGATTAGGTAGACATCACTTGGTCAAACATAGACATCTAATTTAGGGTAAGACCATTTGCATGCTACATTCATGTATTTTTCTCTGCTGATTTTCAGGGGAGACAGTCTTTTATTTCCATGAGTTCATCTGCTTTTATCAATTGTACATCCTGGGAGAGTGAATTGTAAACCCAGAGTGAGGATGGAAGGGAAAAACTAAAATAAAACTACAGACCAATATGGAAGGAGGGAGAGTACTCAGAAAGGTGAGGAACTAGTTGTTGTACTGGTGGCCTGAAGACCTCATGGTTGCACAGGTTTATTCCCAACAAGGGACTGCAGAAGCTGCTTGTGCCCTGAAAATATATCAGAGAAGCTTATCAAAGAGTGTGCTTCAATTTAGCTGGGTCTAACCAAAGGATATGTAAGATTAGATGCATTTCTCTTCTCAGGTTCACATTTGAAGGCTGCTTGTGTGTGTGTATGTGAGTGCATGTGTCACTAGTAGAGGAGAAGAAATCTGCCAGGAATATGACTGTTCAGAATTATTTTAAACCCTCAGATGATTTAAAACCCTCCTCTGAAGACCCAGTGCCCTCCACAGCCGAATATTTGCTGTACCTAGGGGTGTCAGAAATAACCTTGATGGTCAAAATCAAGGGTTTCTTCAGATCGTTTTCTGGCTTTTCTCTGGTCCAATTGCCTCGGCACTTCCCTGCAGCAGCCAAGACCAAGGAGCTGAGAATTGGTTTGTGCATGAGTCATGCCTTAATGTGGAGTCAGAAGAAAAGCACCTGTACGTGCACCTGGATGTGGGAGTGCAGTAGTGTTTGGCCTACTAGTGTCAACTTAGTCATTAGGACTTGAATGGTTACCTGGGTAGGTCAGGAATGCCATAAGAGCTGTGAAATGCTCTTATGTGACTTAATAGAGGTTAAGAAAAAAGTCCAAATTGTCTTGGTTTTATTTCTTAGGCCCAAATCTGAAACTCACTGTAAGATTTTAGCAAAACCTTACTTACTATAACTCAAGGTGGGTAAAAAGGTATTCAAATGTCTTTTCTCTTACAATTCTCAGCCTTCTAATACCCCTTTGAAACACTGCAGGCTTTGTGAAGACAGTGTGGTATAAATGGCTTTACAAAGTGTATACAGCAGAGATTTTGCTCTGTTTACATAGCATGCTAATAAAAGTAACCAGGGCAGCTGTATCTTTCAGATGATGAAGATATTCAAAGCATCTTTTCTTTCTGAACCTTCAAAATTGATCGACTTGTGAATGTCATTGTGGTCAGGAGGTTATATTGCCCACTGAGGATGATATATTTGGCTTATCCTCATTGTGTTAATCTTTTTTAAGATCTTGGGCAAAACATTTGGTTGATATCAAGCAGTAATGGGCGTGCTTTTCCTTTGCAGAATATTTTTTAGGATTTTGAGGGTCTCAGAGAGATCAGAGGATATTTTGAGGAGTGTGAGCTTTGAATTTATTGACCTCTTGGGTTCTTCATAGGAACTTAGTGGTCAGCAAGCAGTGAAATCCAGGAATATTGCAGCTACTGTTAACAGCTCACAAACATATAGGAGCCTGAGATGGCAGAGGAAGAGAAAGTCTGAACTAATTCCAAGTCAGCAGTAATTGCTTCTGGATTCATGATGATAACTGCATTTGTTTTAAATAGGGATGATGCTGTAAAACTTTCTCACATTTACCTTTCAGCCTGTTCTTGTCAGCTCTTGAGTATTGCAAAGCCCACCTTGCCAGTCCCTGAATTAACAGGCTGACATCGCTCCAGCACTGCAGTTAATACTTGTGCATTTTCTGTGGAAGTTCTTGAAGTGGTGCTTACCTGGCTGTAAGTGGGTAGCCAGAGGATCCATAGATCATGCTAAACCTCCACCTGCAGAACTGTTGCTCTCACTCTTGTCAGAATCCCCTCACAAGTACCAGTGGGATTCTTTTCCTGACTGACAGCTTCATAACAATTTTTGTGGGCATTATAACAGTCAATTAAAACCAGTCAGAAAACCTCACACTGGGCTGGATGCTGTTGTTAGCTGTAGAAGACTATCCACGTACTAAGGGCTCTGGACTTTCTTCACACAGGAGGAAGCCTGTTTTGTAGTAGAATACATAATGGATCAAATAAACCTCTGATAAACAATGACTAGACTTCCATTATACATAAATTTAGAGGCACTGTGCGGCAGGCACTGCTCCTTCTTCTGGCTGTCTTAGTGGGCATCTCACTCATGTAGTGAACTGTCGCTGCTTGAGTTATTAGACCAGCGACTTTATAGGGTGACAATGATGACTGTGTTGAACTAGTAGACATAGAAATGCTTGTGAGCTTACCATGTCTGGGTACAGCCCTGGCAAGATTTTAAGTCTCAAGGAAGAAGTCCTTTGGTATGAGGATGGTGGAACACTTGAATGGGTTGTCCAGGGAGGTGGTGGAGGCCCCATTAGAGGAGGCATTCAAGATCAGGCTTGATGGAGCTCTGAGCAACCTGATCTAGTTGAGGAGGGTCCATGCTTACTGCAGGGGGCTTGAACCAGGGCATTCTATGATTCTAGGATTATAGTGAGGTAAAACTCCAGTGCATGGTGCTCCCACAAGCCACCAATCCCTTCTCTTTCATTTCATTTGAAAGATCATAATGGAATAATAGTCTGCTCTGATAAGGTGTGAGGTTCTGAATGACAACTGATTGGGGCCACAGAGAAGGTTGTGATGCCTGCTGCTTGGTCTAGTAGAGAAACCTCATAAGGTTTATAACATACATATAGACAGCTAATTTCCAGAGGGGAGGGTAGCAGAGCATTAAGTATTCATGGCACATGTGCTTAGCTAGCTAGTTCTTACTGGGTCACAGGAGAGAGAAGACATGATAACTTTATTTAGCAATAGAAAAAGATCTTTTGTATGCTGCTGTGTTTAATACTCCAAGGTCTGAACAACAGATGAGCAAAATAATTTAATTCTATCTAATAGCTTAATGTTCTCAGTTTTATACATTGAGTGGTAATTTTCAGACTAAAAAAGCTAAGGTCTGGGGGAGGATTCTTTTCTCCCCTTGCCCCTTCCCTCTGGGGAAATTGCTGGGTGCACTAATTCTGCCAAAGAAATAGAACTTACTAGATGGAGACAAAGCAGCTAGGAATAGTAGGTGTATGTAGGCAATTCTAGACTTTTGGAAGAAAAATCTTTGAAGAAAAAGCTTATCTGGTTTCTGCATGTTCATAATACTCGCAGTTGATTATTTTGGGGTGATGCTCAAAGTAAATATAACAAGCAGGGATTTCCAAAGGTCATCTAAGAATCACAGAATCACTGGATTTCCTAGACTGGAAAAGACCTCTGAGATCATAGAGTCCAATCATTAACCCAACACTGACAAGACTTCGACTAAACCACGTCCCTCAGCACTATGTCTACATGACTCTTAAATCCCTCCAGGGATGTGGACTCCACCACTGCCCTGGGCAAGCCATGCCAGTGCCTGATAACCTCTTCGGTAAAGAAATTCTTCCTCATATCCAACCTGAACTTCCCTTGGTGCAACTTAAGCCCATTTCCTCCTGTCCTATCACTTGTTACTTTGGAGAACAGATTGACCCCCACTCCTCTACAACTTCTTTTCAGGTAGATGTAGAGAGCGAGAAGGTCTCCCTGAGCCTCCTTTTCTCCAAGTTAAACAATCCCAACTCTCTCAGCTGCTCCTCACAAGACTTGTGCTCTAGACCCTTCGCTAGCTTCATTGCCCTTCTTTGGACAGGCTCTAGTGCCTCAGTGTCCTTCTTGTAGAGAGGGGCCCAAAAATGAACACAGTACTTGAGATGTGGCCTCACCAGTGCTGAGTACAGGGGTAGAATCACTTCCCCTGGTCCTACTGGCCACACTATTCCTGATAGAGGCCAGGAAGCTGTTGGCCCTCTTGGCCACTTTGGCACACTGCTGGCTCATGTTCAGCTGGCTATTAATCAACACCCCCAGGTCCCTCTCTGCTGAGCATCTTACCAGCCAATCCTCCCCAAGCCTGTAGTGTTGCCTGGGGTTGTTGTAGCCAAAGTGCAGAACGCAGCACTTGGCCTTATTGAAATTCATACCATTGTCCTTGGCCCATTGATCTATTCTGTCTAGATCCCTCTGAAGATTCTCCCTACCCTCGGGCAGATCAGCACTTCCACGCAGCTTGGTGTCATCTGCAAACTTAATGAAGGTGCACTCGGTCCCCTCATCATAGATAAAGATGTTAAACAGAACTGGGTTTGAGTTCAGTGCAATTAGAAAGACCATCAGCATTTAGCTCCTTTAAATCAACTTCTGGAATGTCTTGAGAGACCTGGAAGAATAAATCCATCAATGCAAAACTGAGTAGCTCTCAGTGCAGGTATGTGCATAAATATTTAAAGGCAAAATGGGTCAAATAAATAAAAAAAGAGTTCCTAGAATGGATACATGTGCCTAAAGCAAGAAAGTCCTAACAGAACCGGTTATTAAATACATTTTTGAAAAGCCTGTTAACAAGCTACCTAAATAATTTCTTTAAGCTAGTGAGGTAAAGGACAAAACCAGGAGCTACAAAAATAGCTCAACCCACACTATTGTGACATGAAGAACCCAGGAAAAATGAGCCCAGGATAGACCTGTGCTTGTGCCTTGACTTCGGACTTAGAGCCACCATGTGTCCAGATTCAGAGGCATGACGACCACATGCAGATCTGACATTGCTCTAGTAACTAGCCATTTAACCTCAGGAAGTGGGAAGAGTGAAAGGGCCATGGGAGAATGGGTATTCCAGTGCTACAAGTTGAAAGTGAATATGTAAGTTTGCAAATCCCGTTCAATAAATTACCAGAAATTCAAACTTCTTAGTCCACATGAGAGCACAGTGTCCTACATCCAAAGGGCTTTGGTCAGCTGCCCATAACTATGCTTGTAGGTCCCGAATATTGCTTGTTACACTACAAGATTCTTTTCATAGTGTTTTACTTCTAACTTTTGTCATTGTTTGAGTGGCTTTGGAGAACTGCTGGAGGTGTTAACCATGGAGAGATATTAATGTAAATTTAATTATCATGGAGACTTGCGGGCTTTACTGTTACCGTAGAAGAGGTTGCTACTTGGGTAGCATAGAACAATAGAATCATAGAATGGTTTGGGTTGGAAGGGACCTTAAAGATCATCCAGTTCCAACCCTCCTGGCATGGGCAGGGACACTTCCCACTAGGCTCAAGGCCCTGCCTAACCTGACTTAGAAAAATTCCAGGGAGGGGGCATTCACAGCTTCTCTGGGTGACTTGTTCCATCATCTCACCACCCTCACTGGAAAGAATCTCTTCCTAATATCTAGTCTACATCTACCCTCATCCAGCTTAAAAACCCCTTGTCCTATCACCACATGCCCTTATAAAAAGTCCCTCCCCTGCTTTCCTGTAGCCCCCTTCAGATACTGGAAACCTGCTATAAGATCTCCCCAGGGCCTTCTCTCCTCCAGGCTGAACAGCCCCCACTCTCACAGCCTGTCCCCACAGAGGAGGTGCTCCAGCCCTCTGATCACCTTTGTGGCCTCCTCTGGACCCATTTCAACAGTTGGATGTTCTTCTTGTGTTGGGGGCCCCAGAACTGGACTCATGCTTCTCATCAGATCCAAGCCATATATAAACCCTCTAGATGTTTGAGCTATGATGATCATCTAGATTCTTTGTAGACTCAGTTGAGAGAGAAAATTAATTTCTCTCAAGATATCCGTTTTAGACATCTGTCGTAAGTACTTGCAAGGAACAGTTTATCCTAATCTATCTCTCTTTTCATTTGCTAAGAGGCGTATATGTGCTAAAATTCTCAGGCAGCTGAAAGTATTTCACCCTTGGCTACTATGGTTGCTGCAGAAATAAGGCAGTATAAACTTTTTTAAGTAGAACTTGCAGCTACAAGCAATCACTTAATATTTTCAGTAATCTCTTTGAAAAGAGCTTCTTTCATTCTGGAAAGATGGCCTAAATCTTTTAAGGCATAAAATATGAAAAACTTTGGAGGCTTTTCCAGGTTAAAAGATACGTCACATAAGCGTGATACTATATATATTGCCATCTCTAAATCTTGGTTAACAAGCATTTTAACTCCTGCGGACTACTTCTTGTAAGCCAGAAGAAATGATACCATGGTTTGAGATGAATAATACCTTTGTGTTTGAACTGATGTTTAATTATAAGATAACAGATTGGAATTTTCTTAACCTTAAACATTTGGAGGTACTATAAGAGACCATGAATGGAAACATCAGTAAATAATGAAGTTGTCATTAAAATCAAGAGCACATTCTATGGTCTTATAAGTCATTGGAAAACTAGAGATCTAAAAGACTTAGATTGAAAACATGCTGAGAAATTGAAGCTGAATTCCTGAAACTCCAAAGGAGACCATGTGAAATACGAGTAGTGTTTCCTTCTTAAAATAGATTGTTCTATTAATAGAAGCCTAAAACGACGCTTCTGCGCTGAAATGCATTTTGGCTTCACATCAAATGTAATTTGCTCTCTGACATTTGGAAATATATCTCAAAATGATGGTAATGTTTAGACTTAGGATGCATTAGAAAGTCTTTTCACTAGGGTGCTACTGATGTATTTTTGCACTCGTTACCTAGGAATCTAGGAGAGTGAGTATTATGAATAATAAGCAAGGCCATATACTAGCGGCTGCATTGTTTTCTTCCTACCATGGATATGAAAATGTATCATGAGACAGCAGACTCCTACTGAACACGTTTAATTAATTAATTTGTAAAATTACCTACTACTGTTATATTCAGACAAATATAAGTATGTATCTGAAAGCATAAACACAGCTGTGCCTGGGTGTTTCTAAAAAGATTACCTAGAAATTTTGCAGTGCAAATGATGGGTGGTTTCCTCTCCAAACAGAAGTGGGCTTTTCACTGTTGTCCTTTTCCACTGACCTCTCCTAAAAGGCTCTTGAAGATTTTAGGTTCAGCTCTGAAGCCCTCTTTCTGTTACAATGCTGACAACTATAGAAGCATTTTACTACTTAACTTCGAACTCCTGAGCTTTGAGTGACATACTCTGCTTCTACTTTCTTTCCTATTGCTGTCTGTAAGGAGGATATTTGTGCATCTGAAATGTTTTCCTTTTACAAAAGAGAAATACTCACTTTTTTTTTTCAGGGATATTGCAAACCAGAGTTTTCATAGAGTCATAGAATGGTTTGAGTTGGAAGGGACCTTAAAGATGATCTCATTCCAACTCCCCTGCCATGGCAGGGACATCTCCCACTAGACCAGGTTGCTCAAGGCCCCATCCAACCTGGATTTGAACACATCCAGTGACGGAGCATCCACAGCCTCCCTAGGTAACCTGCTTCCAGTGTCTCACCACTCTCAGAGTGAGGAAAATAGGTTTTGGCCATGTGTTTTTTCACCTTGGTAACTTTTGATATGTCCAACCAAACCTTTGGCGTGGTGAGTATGCCGCTATCCACCAAAGGCATAGATTGATGAAGATGGCTTTCAGGATGTTATGTCATGACTGATGTTTTGCAGGTCAAATATTCAGATAATGTAACTTTCTCACCACTGGGGCCTTGATTAAATAGAATAAATTATTTTGAGTTGTTTTGTGGGCTTAACAATCAACAGTGAGAGAAGATGTACAGAACATTCCAATTGCGATGTTGAGACTGAAGATTAGTTAAGAATACAAATGGTGTGGCTTGTTTCATTTTATTTGCTGCTTATTATGGCAGCCATTGGGGCTACCAAGTGAGAGAGGTAGTCGTCTACCTCTCCTCCTCTCTTATGCATGTGATACCACCATGAAGGGAGAATTTGGGTTCCAATAATATACGTTTGGGCTCCTTATTACACGTTTTTGTTGCAATCTCAATAAAATGCCTGAAAAATGCAAGTTAACAGATGCTATGAAAACTAGTGTGCCAGAGAAGACTTGTCTTGTTGAAGTTTGATACAAATTTAGACCAGTTTCTAAACATACTGAAAACTCTAGGTTATGCTGTCTTTTGGTCCTGCCAAGAAAACAGTGTAGATCAAAGTCTGAGTGAGGGTACAGGTTCTTTGCCATGATGCCCACCATCTTTTATGTCGTCATTTTTTTGACCGTAAGTCTAGAAATACTCCCTCCATGTTCTCCATTTTTTCCCTCTGGCAACAAGTAGCATCAGAGAATTAAAAACATAGAATTGTAGAATGCCTTCGGTTGGAAGGGACCTCCAAAGGTCATCTAGTCCAATCCCCCCTGCACTGAGCAGGGACATCCTCAACTAGGTCAAATTTCTCACAGCCTCATCAAGCCTGACCTTGAATGTCTTCAGGGATGAGGCCTCCACCACCTCCCTGGGCAACCTGTTCCAGTGTTCCACCACCCTCAGAGTAAAGAACTTTTTTCTAATGTCCCACCTAAATCGACCCTGCTCTGATTTAAAACCATTGCCCCTCATCTGATCACCACTTGACTTTGTAAACAGCCCCTCCCCAGCTTTCCTGTAGCCCCCTTCAGAGATTGGAAGGCTGCTATAAGTTCTCCCCAAAGCCTTCTCTTCTCCAGACTGAACAACCCCAACTCCCTCAGCCTGTCCTAATATTAGAGGGGCTCCAGCCCTCTGATCATTTTTTGTGGCCTCCTCTGGACCCACTCCAAAGGGTCCATGTCCTTCAGTTGGGTTGATGAGAGGAAATCTTGGCAAATGAGGGCTTTGAAGAGACTTATTACAACAGTGTTGGAGATATCAGGAGACACTCAGACACCTGTTTCTTTCAGGAGCAGTATAGTTCTATGTTTGCCAGGAATATTCCTCCCTTGGTGGTATGTGCCTCTGCATGTCTAATAGGCAGTCTAGGTCACTCTGCATTGATGGTATACAAGATAAAAGGTTTACTGATAACATATAGAAAAAAAACCCATTAAAAGTGACTTCTAGACCTTTTGCTACAGAATTAGTACTAATTCTGAAGAGTAAAGAGAACATAATCCAGGATTATACTTCAGACTGCCTCGTTTGTGCCTTTTACAGAAATCTAAAATCTCTAACAGAGAGAAGTAGGATTATCATAGAATCATAGAATGGCTTGAGATGGAAGTGACCTTAAAGATCATTTAGTTCCAACCCCCCTGCCATTGGCAGGGACACCTCCCGCTAGAGCAGGTTGTTCAGAGCCTCGTCCAGTCTGGTCTTGAACACTTCCAGGGATGAGGGGTCCACATCTTTCCTGGGCAACCCATTCAAGTGTCTCACCACCCTCAGAGTAAAGAAAGTCTTCCTAAAGACCAATCTAAATCTACCCTGCTTTAGTTTAAAACCATTGCCCCTTGTCCTACGCCACCACATGCCCTTATAAACAGTCCATCCCTAGCTTTCCTGTACCCCCTTCAGATATTGGAAGGACACTATAAGGTCTCCCTGGAGCTTTCTCTTCTCCAGACTGAACAGACCCAACTCCCTCAGCCTGTCCTCATAGGAGAGGTGCTCCAGCCCTCTGATCATCTTTGTGGCCTCCTTGATGACATCAAGGCTGCTTTCCCATAGCACTTTCACACTTGGAATCTGACTGTATTTAATGTTATATGCATATCTACAGCACACTTATTTATGTAGCATGCAAAGGCAATGTTACATGCCACTCTCTAAGCACTGTCATGGGAAATACCAATTACAGTCCGTATTAGTTAAACCCGGTTTAAGCTTGATTGAGCTGTTAATGTCTATGTTAGCAAGAGTCTGTTTTTCTCATCCATACTTTGATTACCAAGACTTCTGTCCTTGAATACACTTGACTCTTACTAAATTGCTTCCTATTTTTCTTTTCAGAAAGTCTAAATCTTGTTAAACCTAGGACTATTATACCTTGGCCCCCTGTACTTTCTCTACTTTCTGGCTGAAGTGCCACCTGTGAAAAAGGCTGTCTGAAACTACAGCCTGTAGACTTTTCTATTGATTGCAAGGATAAAACTGGATTATCTCACTCTTGTTTTGTCAGCTTTCTCTTTCACTGTTGTCTTTCATCTTTAATCTTCGCGTTCTGTTTTCTCTTGTTTGGATTTCCTCGCTCTGAAATCACCTCATTAGGAGGCAGGTCACAGACTAATAAGGCATTCTCTTGTGCTGATTTCCACCTATTAAGCATTCATTTGGAGTAAAAGGATAAAGTACAGATCCCTTGGAAAATGCCCATACGTGCCGCCAGTTGTCAATTACTGATCATCCCATGTAACTCTCCCCAAAGACCCCTGTGGAAACCTCAAAACCTTAGAGAAATTGGCAGTAGGAAAATGATTGACACAATTCTCATTTTGGAAAGCTGCTTATGCTGTATAATAACTCCCGTTAGCTATTTGCAGCATTTATCTTCACTTTATTTGTAGGATTGCTAGCAAGTGGCCTCAGTGTCCAGGAAAACCAAAGTGGTTCTGAGAGATTCAATTCCTAAGAAGACTGAGGAAACTTTTATTTTTATTTTATTTTTTTGAAATGTTTTGCCTGTTATAGTTTACAGGGAATCATAGAATGGCTTGAGTTGGAAGGGACCATAAAGATAATCTTGTTGCAAATCCCCTGCCTTGGGCAGGGACACCTCCTACTAGATCAGGTTGCCCAGAGCCTAATCCAGCCTGATCTTAAACAGTTCCAGAGATGGAGCATCCACCACCTCCCTGGGCAACCTGTTCCAGTGTCTCAGCACTCTCATGGTGAAGACCTTCTTCCTAATGTCCAATCTAAATCTACCCTGATCAAGTTTAAAACCCTTGCCCCTTGTTCTATCACCGCATGCCCTTATACAAAGTCCCTCCCCAGCTCTCCTGTAGCCCCCTTCAGATACTGGAAGGACACAATAAGGTCTCCCCAGGGCCTTCTCTCCTCCAGGCTGAACAGCCCTCACTCTCACAACCTGTCCCCACAGAGGAGGTGCTCCAGCCCTCTGATCATCTTTGTGGCCTCCTCTGGACCCACTAACACAGATCCCTGTCCTTTTAATGTTGGGGGCTCCAGAGATGGAAGCAGCATTCCAGGTGAGGTCTCACCAGAGCAGAGGAGAGGGGCAGAATCACCTCCCATTTTCTGCTGGCCACTCTTCTTTTGATGCTGCCCAGGATATGGTTGGGGTTTTTTGAGCCGTCATTGCACATTGCCAGCTCATGTTCAGCTCTTCATGTATACATAAATAGACGTAAATGCATGTGAATGATATCTGATGAAAGTCTATGCCATAGGCTAGTAGTCTGCCAGCAGAATAATTAACCTATATTTGATTTTGAGGGTTGAGTGCTGCTAATTGCTGGAAAGTAATGACTAAAGTGTTCTCTTGAAAAAATGACCAATAGCCATCTGAAATGTCTCACTTATGGCTGAGACATCAAAGTCTGAATACTTCATTGATTAATGCCAGTGCTTTGAAAGACTGAGACAAATAGCTCTGTTCTCTTTCCCCTTAATGTAAGATAAATAAAAATAATGCAAATGCACAAGATTTTAATTAAATATTGATGTGCTACTCAAAATGTTTGTTTGATTTTGAAATTAAGACATTGAAAAGGATGCAACCACCAAAATTAAATTCTCTACCTGAGAACATGAAAGTATGTCAGAAAAGTAAATGTGTAACATTATACATAGAGCTGTGCTAAAATAATTGTTCTCCCAGGCACTGTTTTTTTATTTAGCTGATAACATTTCTTGAAAATCCATTGATCAGATTAGGATTGGATTGATATTTATTTTTCATTCCTAGAAGAATACCAACTTTTCTTTCAGATATTGTTCTTTCACATTGCTTTTGGTGGGTATAACTCTTGATTTGAGCTACAAGATGCATATGACAGTGAGGAGTCTGATCATATGCTCTTTAAAGTCTGGAAGGACTCAAGGCCCTAACTTTTCTGACTCTAGCCCCACAGGGCTTAATAGCAATTTACTGATGGAATATTAGCAGTGAGTCAATATCTTCCCAGGGGCAAAAGAGGGAAAGGCTGAGGAATAATAACGCACACAAATAAAACTACTGTAGGATTATATTTCTTGCTGGTGCATGAAGGACACTGCTTATCGATTAATTTCAGACTTTAAGCTGTCTAAGACTGGATAAAATTTCTGCCAGTGGGCTATGACTGGATGAAGCAATGTTGTTAGGGACAATTCCAATGAAGAATTTACAATTTTCTCAAACCCTTGCTATATTTTTCCTTTTTTATTTTTATTTTTTCCTAATGGAAAAATAAAAATTCTGTCAGGAATGTGATGGAAAAGATATTGGCACTAGAAAAACTTGTTTGGACATTTTAAAGAAGGGAAAACATCAGATTTATTTATCTTTTTCTATTATTGTTGTCTTCCCTGAATGAAACTCGAGTTTTCATACTTGATAGAGTGGTAATGAGATTTCAGATTAACAAATTCATAGTGACTTTGTGTTAGGCATCTAGTGAACAAGTTCATGCTTTAACCACAAATTTCACAATAGTTTGATTTTATTTTTGTTGTTGTTGATTTTTACATGATTTTTAAATAATGAGTAATAAGCAGCAACAGTTCCCAGCCAAGCATCTGACCAAATATTTTACATGATTTATCAGCCACATCTGTTAACATTCTTGTGTAGTAAGTAGTATAGTGTTTTTTTTCCCATGTCTTTCTTAATACTTCTAGCAATCCATAACTCATGATTTTCTAGGAGAGCGATGATACATATCAGTAAAGTCTAAGGCACAAGAGAATCTGTTTGATCAGCCTAGTCCTCATCAGCAGGCAAAATAATCCTGTCAAAATAGAGCAATGAATATTCAAATGGAGAAAAAATAAATGAAGGACAATAAATTATTGTTAAAAAGAAAGAAAGAAAAAAAAAGGCTTTATTCAGGGAAATATAGGAAAATTTGAATGTGGAATGTCACAAAGGAACCACTGGAGAATCAGTAATTCAACCAGTTAATGGTTTGCCTGCTATAAATAACATTTTTATAGAGGGTGAATCCTCCTCTTTTCATGGTCTGCAGCTATTTCTGCTGTCTTACAACTACATGTGAGCACAGACTTGGGAAAAGAGAATTTACCAGCTAACAGCATATTTTCTTTACAGAAGCTGGGAGTTCTGGTTAAAATACATCATCCAACCCTGTGAATGACTTGGGGAAGGGATTCCGCCCAATTTATTCAGTGCAGCTGAGGATGTGAAACTGTTGAATCTTTTCAATGTTCTCTTATTCAGCCATAAACCACCACAGAATTCATCACATATTTTTTATCCTGTTGGAAAGAAGATAGAGAACTTGTCAGAGATGTTAATTCTTAACGACTCTCTAAAGGTAATGAGGGTGTCTGAACTGGGGCACCATCTGTTCAGCTGAGGTAGTTTCTAAGCCAAGCTGTGACTATGTGCTGTAAAGACTTGGTCAATGCAAGTTATGACTCCTACTCATCCTGTGTGGATGGGTTCCTTCTTGAAAGACACCAGGATTTAGATGAAGGGCTATTTGCTTGAGTCCTGCTCTGCTGTGGGTGCAGGTAGGATATATGCCCATACCCAGAAGCTTGGAAGTAGTCCCAAGCTCCCAAATTTACACTTGATTTTATTATCAGGCAACCAAGTTTCATTCTACCAAGAACAAAGCCAAAGAAAAACAATGCAGTGAAGAGGTTGCACAGCCCACTTAGGGGAAGTTTTGACTATGGTAACAATCACTGTTAAAGTAAATGGAGTGATAGCTTGGCCAAAGTGGAGAATAAGGAAGAGATGAGAGGGAAAACAAGCCATTAGTAGAAAAGAGACCAAAGAAGGAGACCTTGACTGATGGAAACATGTCAACTATATCTTGACATGTTCCAAAAGAACGTGAGAAAAACTGAGAAAAGGAATGACACACATGTTCTCTTCCTTTGTCTAAATTGAAGCCATTTGTGTGCTGCTTATAGTACAGAGTGATTTCTTTCACATTTCTGGCAAAGGTTTTTAACTGCACATGTGCCAAGTATATGAAAGGCTCTGTGTCATTGTGTTTGCCTGAAAATTTAAAGAGGAAAATGTGGTGGCACCTCAAAATTTTCACATTCATTTTACAGAGTCCATAAAAATGCACCTCGTTTTCTCCTCTTCCTCCTTCAATTTCAGTCTTTATCCTGAACTTCTTGCCTACCTTGGCAAGACAGTCACAGAACACTCCAGTGCTTTGGTGAAAAATCACATCTTCAAATGTCAGTCATACCCCTGTATGCTCATCAATGCAAGTCTCTACGTGAAATGTTATAGAGTGGAGTTTTTTTTTCAGGAAATGGGCTTTTTTTTCTAGGCTAGTTGCTAGATATTTTCCATACTCAGTGTAAATTTGGTATAGGCTAAGTGTATTAGCTCAAAATTTTACTGTGTGAAGGCTTAAAGTGGTATTTTCTATTCCATTTCTGCTAGGGTATACTCTAAGATTGGCTTTAAGAATGCAGAAAACAGAATGTAGCAGACTGTTATTCAAACACAACAGTAAAATCTGAGAAACTGAGATGTAGGAATCTGTCAGTACAATCCCGTGTTCATAGTGGGAAATGTAGTCAGGGTACTGGATTTTTTTCAGAGGCACGTCCGAGGGGATTAGCAAGTTAATTTTGTGTGACATGAAGCTGGAGATTAACAACGTTCCTTGCACAGTGATACTGCCAACGACTTGGTGTCATTGAGGGAAAACCCCTGAACTTGCAGAGTTTGAAGACATGCATTTATTTAAATACTTGTGCACCTTTTCACAGCAGTGACCTTTCTAAAGGTGGTCTGTAGAAATATGCTGAGAAGCTTTTTTTGGTTGTTTTTTTTTTTTCTCTGTGGAAATCTTAGGCTCTGTCTCTTCCTGTGTGAAAATATATATACTCTTCTCTCCGTAGATAACAGAAATGGAGATGGTAGGATATAGTAGCTAAACTAATAATTTCTGAAATAACCATCTTCAGTTCAAAAACCCCTTTTTCATTAAATTAGAGATATTAATTGCTTTTGGCTTTCCAGCTGACATCAATCTGCAAAATAAAATACGAGGCAATTACTAGTATTTGTAGCAATGATATCTTTCTGTATTTGGGTTATGAGCTTCAAATTTTTCTAACCTTCAGATTCTAAATAGCTGAATAGGAGCTCAAAGAAAGAATTGAAAATGATTTATACAAACACCCATTAGGCTCTACACATGATTTATCTAGCCTCTGAGACAAATAAGGAAGTCATTTTTTTTCCATGGAGAAAAAATGCTGATCACTGTTGATTGGGTAAAACAAAACAAAACAAACCCAACCTCTCCTACTCCAGCCTATTTCTGATTGTGTATTTAAGTAATATTCTTAGCAAAGATTGTGTCCTATCATTTCAGTTTTGGTGTCACTTCCTTTTTCTGGTAGATGCATCTATCTGAAAGAAGAATCCTTTGGATTTCTTTTTCTTGCCACAAGTTGACACAAAATATAAAGAAACAGCATGTTTCAAATGGGATGGAGGAGGGTAGTGCTTCTTTTTCACTCCCAGTATGAGAAGATCTACTAGTGTCATTCAAATATGTTTAATGAAGGCCAACTTTTAAACAATTTTTGCCAACTCCCATTCTTCACTGATGTAGTTTAAGGTCCTGTTTGGTTTGTCAGAAGACTGAACTGAGTATCTGTGACAAATATCAGCAGCAAGAACAATCGCATTACCAGATAGAAACGAAGAAGCAAGAACCAATAGGTAAATCCTATAAGCAAGTAAAAAAAATCAGATTTGAAATAGAGCTGGGTTTGAAGCTCAAAATGCAGATCTAGGATCAAAATCTATAGAAGCTTTTAAAACTGTTCAGCCTGTTTATGGTGAAAACTAAGAAAGTCCTGCTTTAATTTGGAAATGTTCCTGCATAATACATTTAATCATATTTTGATCAATGCTGACTTTTCACGCTTGCTAGTTAAAAAGATTTCCTCCAAACTTCATCTCTTCACTGGTATAATTGTAGCTTTGGAACATTTGCATTTAATATTAGTGATGTATCCAGCAGCATCAATGGCAGCTAAAACTGAAGGAAAGTGGTTTAAGAAATAAATACAGTTTTAGGAGCTTTGGTATCTGAAGCTCTTGAAATAGCCTGGCTTGAATATTTTTGAGCTCCAGAGACTGTGCCTTGTGTATTTGTTTTTCCTCTCCCCCTAAAAGGCTGTTTGCAAGAAGACAGTGTTCCAGAATTACAGTTTTGACCATTAAACAGATATTCAATGTCTGTGCCCTTATGATCCAGAATAAAAATTATAGATGCTTTCTTTTATCACTGGAAGTCAACAGTGAACATACCAATTTGCACAGGATTACACTAGACTTTTGTTGTTTGGTTTGGTTACTGTTCTTTTTGGTTCTCTGACTATCTTCTGACAGACAGGAATGTAATATTGCCCTTCAACAGGGGCAAGTACTTAGGATCCTGTACTTAGGGAAGAATAAACCCCTGTATCAGTACACTTGAGAGGCTGACCTGCTGGAAAGCAGATCTGTGGAAAAAGACCCGGGAGTCCTGGTGGACTACAGGATGACCATAAGCCGACAATGTGCCCTTGTGGCCAGGAGGGCAAATGGTCTCCTGAGGTGCATCAGGAAGAGTGTGTCCAGCAGGTCGAGGGAGGTTCTCCTTCCCCTCTATCCTGCCCTGGTGGGACCACATCTGGAGTACTGTGTCCAGTTCTAGGCTCCCAGTTCAGCAGAGATAAGGAACTAATTAGGAGAGTCCAGCGGTGTGCTACAAAGATTATTAGGGCGCTAGAACACCTCTCTTATGAGAAAAGGTTGAGGGATTTTGGATTTTTTAGTCTGGAGAAGACTGGGGGCGATTCTTATCAATGCTTATAAAAACTTAAAGGATGAGTGTCAGGAGGATGGGACTGGTCTTTTTTCAGTGGTGTCCAGTGACAGGACAAGAGGTAATGGACACAAACTTGAAGATAGGAAGTTCCATTTAACATGAGGAGGAACTTCTTTGCTGTGAGGGTGACAGAGCCCTGGAACAGGCTGCCCAGAGACGTGGTGGAGTCTCCTGCTCTGGAGAGTTTCCAAACCTACTTGTACACAATCCTGTGTGACCCTGTCTAGGTGAACCTGCCTTGGCAGGGATGTTGGACTAGATGATCTCCAGAGGTCCCTTCCAGCCCCTATCATTCTGTGATTTTGTAATATGAGAGACACTTTTTAACTCTCTTAACTGTCTGAGTTCTATATTCACCTTTCCTAATCTTTACCAACATGTCTCTCCTCTATTATAGTCCTCATATAGTTTGTCCTTAATCTGCATGTGTTAACCTTACATACTCGGACACTTGATGCAATGGAATCATGCCATGGCAAAATTATAGTTATTTCTCCATGTATCATCAATTCAGGTTTACTGGTCCTAGGACACTATGGAGTTCAAAAAAAAAAACCTGTCAGATTTTTAGCAGAATCCTCCTGAAGTTATGTGAGAATGTAGCAGCTGAGCAGTGCTTAAGAGACAAACACACAACTTCTAAGGCACCGTTACATCTGCAGTCACAGATCCCTGCTCTGCTGGCAGAAAAGAGGGAATCTGTCACTGAGGGATGGGTTTGCTCTTTAGGTCAGGGACGTTGCTTGCTATTGCTAGGTCATGTCAGCTGCCCAGACAGTTTTCATCAGCAGCAGGTCCTTTACTGCACAAAGAAAGAGCCTGTGAAATATTGTGTGATGCTTGACCTGTGGGTCCTCTGAGGAGGTCCTATTTCTGACGTATTAGAAACGTTACAAGGATGCTTCTCCCTTTCTTCCCTTAAAGTATTGTCTCAAAACACCTATAGCAAATGAATATCTCTGTCAGTTGCCATGACCATCAAAAAGATGCTCAAGCTGCACTTCATCACACAAAGAAATTTATGTTGGAGGGAAGTTGAGTTCTTTCAAACTTCGCTGCTCCACCACCTTGCCTTTAGATGACTTGTGATGTAGTGCTACTGGCTTTCAGCAAGGAGAGGCCAATAAAAGCTTCTTCTTCCCTCAAAGTGTCCTTACTGTGAGCTAGTGCTGCTAATAATCATCTCTACACAGTAAGTACTTATTAACTTCTATCACAGTCCTCTGCATAGGACAGTGTGATTAGTTCAGCCACAAGAGTGTCATACAAAGGAACTAATAAAACATGGCACAAAAATTGGAGAAGTATCGAGGTTATTAACAATTAAAAATGGGCTTTTGTTACCAAAATAAAAGTGCATCTTATAATACTGCTTAGTTAAAAACTGGTCATGGAAAAGCATTAATAATCTTGTGCTTTTTGGTCTTTGATTTGTAATTATTTACAACTAATATTAAAAATTGTTGGGGTTTTCATTTGTTTGTTTTGTTTTCTTCTTTGTTTATTTGTCTTTTTTTGGGGTTTTTTGTTTCTTTTTTCTTTTTTTTTTCTTTTTTTCTTGTTCCTGATTATAATATTCTCTTTCTGGATCTAGGTGTATGATCCTGTTAAGAAAAATCCTTCTAGGTTCCTTCTCCTCAGTTGGAGTTCTGATATTGTGGTGGATTGACAAATGTGTAGACATACCACTCTTTTATAATGAAACTTCAAGAGCTTCTAATCCTCTCAGGATTGCAATCAAGAGAGGTTGCAATAAATTTCTGTTGTTCTTCTAATGATACATGAGATTTTAATTTAAATTGGTAACTTGTCCCTCCAATCACTTGAAAGGGATGCTGGCAGCATGGTCAATTAAATTCAGACTTCAGTAAATTATTTTTATTGCTCACAATTCATGCAATAGCACCTTGATGTATACAGGCAATATCCTGCTAGGCTTTGGTGGTGTGGATTTTAATCACTGCAAGTAGGCAAGGAATTTAATGACTTAATGACAAGTCCACCCATTTTAATGGGAACCGCTTGCTAATTAATTAGTAGATGTGGTTTCTCAGCCTTTTTTAAGAAATATTGATAACTAGACTGCATTTGCCCTTTGGGAGTGTGAATAATTGACTGTTTAGCTTCTAAAGGAGTTGAATTGCGGGAAGTAGGAAGATTGCTGCAGATTAACAAAATTCTATGATTTTTCTTTTAATGAAGCAAAATCTCAGAATTCTATGTTCTGTTGAACAACAAAACAAAGCTTTAATTAGTCAAATCCAAAGCATTTCATTTCATGTATTAATTTAAAACTAGGAGTGAATTAACAGGAAACAAAAGTCCAAGTTTAATGTACTGTTGGAGAGCGGGAAGCCACCTTCTTGTTGAGGCTGAAAGTAACACTTGTGGTAAGACCTTTCCCAGATCTGATGGCTTTTTCAGGGAGGATATGGAAGATTAACTAACTGAAAAGATACAGGAAAACCCTGGTCTCTGAATTCTCTACTGGGATTTAGAACAGTAATTTGCAGTGGGCACAAAATGAAGCTGAGCTGTAGCTCTTCCATGAAAATAAAATTGATTAATGTTTGCAGTTATCATTTTTACATACAAATGAATTGTTATCTATAGTTTTATTACCAGAATACAGTGGATACTGGAAAAGGTCCCTTTGATATGCTTATTGTTTATAGAATAATTTGCTTTAAAAGTTTTTCTTCTGTAGTCGCGTGCTTGATTCCAGCATATCCCAGACTACCACTCTTTATCTTGGCTAAGATGTCATTTTCTTTCTGGGCTTATTCTTTCTTTCATAGAATTACAGAATGGTTTGGGTTGCAAAGGACCCTCAAAGATCATTTTAGACCAACGCCCCTGCCATGGTCAGGGGCATCTTTCACTAGATCAGGTTATTCAAAGCCCCATCCAAATGGGGATCAAATATCTTCACCACTGAGACTTGAAAGGGGCTTCAAGTCTCCTCATTTATTTATTTTTTGGTTTTGTCCATGAACATATAGAAACTACTTTCCATAAGGATTACATGGCATTTATCCACTGAAAGTGATGTTAGGGTGAACACACCAGTGTCCCAGGGGAAGAAAAGGGCCCCAGCCCTTCTGAATGCAGTAGAATTCTTGAATGAAAGGTGTTTTATGTTCCAAGTTTTCAGTCCTGATAGATTTTTTTCCAAGGGAGACATATCTTTTAAGTTGTTGTTATGCTGCTCTAATCCTGACTTGACTCCAATTGAAAGCAGTAGAACTCTTACAATTTAGAAAGGCATTACAAGAGCAATAATTGGTTTTAGGGTAAGTTTGGCAAGAGTCTGAAAAGCTGTAACCCAAAGTCATTTGTGCTGCTCACTGATCCTCAGATTGTTCTGTTTGTATCTTGCATTGTTTGTAAGATGTTTGTTCTTCGTGCAAATCACATGCAAGCATAAATATTCAATGCTTTAGGCTTCCTTTTATAATAGTTTGTCATTCAATGCTGCAACCAATGAAGATATCTATGATGTAGCAAAATATAATTTGAAGCAATTATTCTTGGAACCTTCTCCTACAGTATTTATTAAATATTTACAAACGACAGCTAGCTTGTGGGTTTTCTGCTTGGTTTTAGATCAGAATGGGAGAAAAGACTGAAAGCTTTTTCAGTACTGAGTGTGCATAACACTTTTGATGGGCACATAAAGCTTACGTTGTTGAGAGAAATCGCCCTATATTAGCTAACAAAACAATGAAAAATTATTTGAAAGTAGTGTTTTTATAACAAATGTATATGGAATGAACTAAAAAAATAGTTTGTTGTTTATTTGGGTTTTTTTTTTGTCCAAGCACCCAAGACAGAGATCATTTTTTGCCTGAAATAAACCATGAATGAACCTCCATTGATCCTGAACCAGTCCTGCCTGCCGAGCTTGGAATTGTAAAGATTCTGCTAGTGTAGACTGAATTAGCCAGGAAAAAAAATAACAAGAGTGCCTATAATTCTAGTGATTCTGGTGGAATCACCTTAAAGACTTGCTGAATAGAAATGACCGCTACTTACAGGTCAGTTCTTGAATGCTCTGTTATTACATATGTCCTACCACTTTTCCACTTTTTTGAAGTGGTGTTGCCATTCATGCTCATTGATTCTTAGAGACTGTTGCTGTCATTATTTTACTTTAGTTTTGAAGATGCCATCCCTTAACTGTACTAGCAAGGGGAGTAAATTGTTGCAACATTGAAACATAATAAAGCAGGATATTACTTTAGGTGAAGAACAAGCAGTAGATGAATGTGATCCTGAGTGACACATCAGCTGCTTTTTATGAAGTCCTTTAAAAATGAAATAGTCCCAGTCGCTCCTTTTGAGAAAAATGCTTGAGAATATAATCTATAAAATAACAACAATAAAAAACAAAACCAGAAAACAACCACCAGCCAGCATGAGATATTATTTCTCTCCTTTCTGTTTCTGCCTCTTTATGCAGTATTGGAGCAATGCAGCTACTTCAGACCAAGAAGGATAGTGAATCTGGTTTGACAAGTAATGAAGGCTAAATTAAGTACAATCTGTATGCTTTGAATCTTTTAGCATACAAGCAAAAGAAAAATATAAATACCTGAATGCAGACAGCAGTTGAAAACTTCAGTACAGGAACTGGTTTTATTGGGAGATCATGGTCAGTAATTTTGAAGTGAGGTTGCTTCATGTAAATCCCATCTCTGAAACTTGTCTCCCTACCTGAGGACAAGCTACTTTCCTCTGTTTCTCCAGCTTGTTGAAATTCTTCCTGTCTGCTAGTGCTTCCTTATGCATCTCACAGGGCTGCAAGGAGCTGCTATGGCTACCAGGAAGCATCATAGCAAGGATGAGTTAAGAAACTAAATTCTGCCATGCCTGTCCTAGAAATTGTATTTGGTATACCCTCTTGCCATCTCCTTTTGGCAACCTGGTTTTGAACTGCAGAATGGCCAGCAAAATAATTGTAAGGTTCATAAGATGGGGATGTGAAGAGTTGCCTCCATGTGGGAGAACTTTGCTTCAAGGACACCTTGGATGTAGATCTTGCCTTTCCATCCACAAAGCAAATTAATTTAGACAATACGGTGCATTTGTGTGTAGTCTAAGTAGTGAATGCTGGCGTGGAAGCTTTTGGGAGATGCTGTTTAATGATTGTGAGTTCAGACCTGCATGTGGGAAGGCATTGTCAGTGTTGTTGAAGGCTGAAAATGCAGCTATGTGGAGTGGGAGGCTCCTAGTGAGAACCATTAATTTCCCTGTAGCTTTCCTTTGTCCTTATGTTTATCTCCTAAGCTCAACAGACTAGTAAACCTCCTCTTCAGTGCTAGACCATGCAACAACTAAACAGAAGTCCAGTTAGGCTGGAAATCAGAGATTTGTTCCGTCTTGCTGCTCATCATACCAATACTTGTTATTGAACATGCAAGGATGGAGATTCTCCAGCTTCTCTGCATTTCAATCCTCCGTATCACACACTCTGAGGAACTCAAGGATCCCTTGCTGTCTTGGGCATTGTAGATGTGGAGAATGGATTGTATCAAGCTTTTCTGTATTTTAACACGATAAGGTTTTGTTGAGTCTTATTCTTCAAATCAACATCTCCCATTCCACAGCTCATTCAGTCTGTCCTAGTAAATTTTAGATCTTCAGTATCTGTGATCATACTCTTATGTTCCCTTTGAACTTTCTGACAGTCCGCGCCTCTTTTGGTTTCATGCTTGAAAGTAAGTCTCAAAATAGTTTTCTAGGTGAGACCTTACCACTGTCACATAGAGTTGAAGGATTTTTTTACGTACCCTTCTTGTTTGTGTAGATGATGACAGTGACCTACATCCAGAAATTTACATATGTTCCATCACATTTCATCTAGTTTTCCTCCAGCACATTCTCCAATTTTCAAGTTAATTCTGAATTCTCATTTTGTCTTTTAGCTGTTTAAAGCCATTCCCAGCTTGATGTCACATGATTTTTTTTCTGTTTTTTTTTTTTGTCAGGCAGGGGGGCATATATCATTTGTTCAGTTAATAAAGCTATTAGATAGTTCTGGATCAAAATTAGACCCCAATAAGACCTTGCATGATTCAACCTTTTTTTTTTCTTTTTTTTTTTTTTATCATGATCTATTAAGAGGAAAATATAATGAAGTAGTTTTCCATTACAGCTTCTTGTTACCAGGTTCACATACATCATAATCCACCTTAGTAGAGAAAGTGTAAGTGTTTGAGCGAAGAGGGAATGAGGTTCCCTGATAGCCAGCCTATTTCCTTCTCAATGACAACCTCCTTATTTATCTTTTCTCCAGCCTCCTATAAGTATCAGAGGATGCTTAGCAGCAAAGCACACTCATACAATCTTTTAAGACTGGAAATGTAAATGAAAAAAGGCCGTTGCTTTTTTTTCCTCTTTTCAACATGCTAAATCCATCTGGGAATTTTTTTTTCCTAACATAATTTTTTTCAGAATTAAAAAAAAATAAATGTGTATTTGTTTTGAGACTTACTGAAAGGGAGGTATTTAACAAAAACATTTCAGTATGAAAGGATTTTCATTTGGCTAATGCTTCCATTTACGTGAAGTCCACAGAGTTTAGCCAAAGAGATTTCAAATCCTACTCAAGCCATTAACTGTTACTAACAAAGATGTCCGTAAGAGTTCTCTCAACGGGGAAATGTATCACATGCCTCTTGCATAATTCTCTAGATGGTGCATGGTTAAATTCTATTTATATCACTGTAATGCACCTGTTGCCAAAAAAATCTGAAATGCTTGCAGAAAAGCAATGGCAATATGATTTACCATCTGACACTTTTTTTTTTGCTTGCTTTTTTGTCTTCGTAAAGAGGAACTTGCATGCGAGATTTTTTTTTTTGGGGGGGGGGGGGAATGGCAGAATGTATGGTATGGTAAGTAAAACCACTTTATGTCCTCAACAAAGGTTCCTAACTCAATGTAACACAAGTTTCTGCCTAACTCGGTGTAAGTCTGCATAGGTGTCAGGTGTTGAACCTTCATGCAGCAAAAGTCTAGTGTTTGGCTTGGACAAATGGACATGGAAACTTCACATTTAATAAAATAAGCTTCTTTTTTTATTATTATTATTATTTAATCTGAATCTCATATGTACTTCTCAGGCCTAATAACCAAAATCAGTCTTGCAGAAGATTCTCAGCAAGGATACATGTTTCAAAGATAGCCCCTAGACATTTCCAACACTCCAATTCTTCTAATTAAGACATGTCTCCTGCAGCCATACATAGTCTGTTCAGTGGATCTGTTAACATGCTTCTTCAGTTGGTCTAATTACTTATTTTTATGCAAAGTTTCCAATCCTAGCTATTTTCTACTGATAGAGGGAAGTAGTACATTAGATTTGCCTTCTATTAACAGTTTACTAAAGACAATCAGCCTTCTAATAGCACCATGTGATAAACCAATTAAGCTAAACCTGGCAAACACAAAAGTAACAAATGCTTCTTCTGGATGCTTCTGTGGATAGATTTTTATCCAGACTCATTCTTCTCTCTCTCTGTTTGCTAGGAAACAGGTTGAACTTTGAGCTCACCAAAATCTACTTTGTAAACTCCTCATTTAATGCCTCAATTAAAGTAGGTTTGATGTCATGTTTAAACCATTGGTGTAGGCACTGTGATCTTGCTTGTGTCCAGATTTATAGGGCAGAATGAAAAAAATCCAACATTTTTGTTGCCCTCAGCACCCTACCAAACTACGGTTTTGTCTATAACAATGGAAATATAACCATGGCATCTCTGTTGACTTTGCATCTGTTAGAAAGAAATATTGAGTGGTTCATCAAACTCTTTCTGGTACCAGGGAGAAAGTTCTTAATGTTCTCTCAGCTTGTAGACTGTTTCTCAACATTAAAGAGAATTTTTACTGTTTTTCCTTTTGGTTTGGGGTAATCAGATTAGTAGAGGACAAATGGTAGTCTTCTGCTGTCTGGGACTGTAAATGGAATGTTACTGAGACTTGCATGAAATTTTTGCCCCGCACAACTCAAATTTGGGTGTTTATTTAAAGCTGTTTTAGTGAATGCAGGATCACTGCCTATTTGAATGCATTTTGGTTTAGGACTCCTACAAACTGGAAAGAGACAGTAAAAGCCAGTTTAAACCTGCTTCTGTATTTTATCAATGTTAATGTTTCTTAAACCGAAGCAGGCTTTTTTTTTTAAATTTGTTTTATCATTTATCCAATCATTTCCAGACAGTTCCCTTGACCTGCCTGTGAGGTTGCTATGTTCTACAGTGCTGGGGAGACTTCTTTGCTTGAGAATTTTTGACATCCTAGTGACAGTGAGAAGACAACATAAGACAAGGCAGGCTGTTCCCGTGCCACTTTAGTAACAAGGGAATTCTGCCTGGAAGAGGTTTGCTATTCACAAAAACAGTCATGTTTAGTGAATGGGGTCAGAATCCATGGATAGCAAAGGGTTTTGTATCTGCAGGAAAGCTGGGGATGTCCTGGAGAATAACTTGCTGTACATTTATGAAATAAAGCCTCCACAGTGAGTCTGAAACAGTGAAGTGTGCACATAGCAGGTTCCTTTTCTTGTTGATTTTTGTTCACACTTGTTGTGTTCTTGCCTCCAGACAGTCCCCGAGTCATCTGTGACAGCAGCCTTCTCCCTCCCTACTTGCTCAGGCAAGAGTGTTGACCTTTTGGACAGGTCCTCCTCACACAGATGTTGAGGGTGGTGATGATGATTTATGTATTCGTTTCCAGCAGCTTGACTTTGAATCAGATGAAAAATAGAAAGCTCCTTTCTTAAAATCCAGGAGTCAGTGTGACCCTTCCTGTCAGAAATGGGGCATGGCCATGCATGGCTGATGCATTCCCAGGCAAAGGATGATAAGTACTTTCAAAACCCTCTTTGCAACTGAGTATTCTTGCTCTCCCCATTACTATTCTCCTCATAATGTGTTGCTTTTGCCCTTGCTTCCAACTAATAATCCATGCTGACTGATGGAGGTCAAATGTGATTGTTGAAAGAAATAGGTTAAAAAGAGTGGCAGTCAGTTGGGTCCATATTGATAAAATAAAAGCAATTACACTTAAGAGGTTAGAAACACTGGAATAGCAGCTGAAGCACTCCAGATTCTGGGGCTTGGTAGGAAGTTCAAATGTCTTGGTTTTAGTTTTAGTTTTGGATGGAATTTTTCAAAGGAGTGGATTATAAATGGCTTCTATTGGGAGAACAGTTAGAATTAACTGGTCAAATAAGTTGGAAGTAATGACATAAGTACAAAGCTGACAAATTTTGTTACTGAATGTTGAGGCAGGAGATGAACAGTCGTTTACCGTATCTAAGGAAATAAAAGCTACTGCAAATTAAAAGCTGAATTGACATCACCAGTTTAGTTAGGCTTCTAGATTCAAATGGGATGTGCTTCCAGACTGTGAATGTAAATCAGTGGGGAAGTGCAAATGGGTTTAGATTGTTTCATGGTAAATAGTCTGTGATTTGGGGCCAAATTTTAAAGGTCCATGAATTCAGAAAGTATAGCAGCACCAAAATTTATACATACTTGCAGCCCAGAAGGCCAATCACATCCTGGGCTGCATCAAAAGAAGTGTGGCCAGCAGATCAAGAGATGTGATTCTGCCCCTTTGCTCTGCTCTGGTGAGACTTCTGGTGTCCATCTCTGGAGCCCCCAACACAAGAAGGACATGGATCTGCTGGAGTGGGTCCAGAGGAGGTCCATGAAAATTATCAGAGGGCTGGAACACCTCTCCTATGAGGACAGGTTGAAGGAGTTGGGATTGTTCCGTCTGGAGAAGAGAAGGCTCCAGGAAGACCTTACAGTGACCTTTCAGTATATGAAGGAGGCTACAGGAAAGTTGGGGAGGGGCTGGTTACAAGGGCATGTGGTGATAGGACAAAGAGCAACAGTTTTAAACTAGAGCAGGGTAGATTTAGATTGGATAGCAGGAAAAAATTCTTTACTGTGAAGGTGATGGAACACTGAAACAGGTTGTCCAGGGAGGTGGTGGAGGCCCCATCCCTGGAGACATTCAAGGTCAGCTTGATGAGGCTCTGAGCAACCTGCTCTAGTTGAGGATGACCATACTCACTGCAGTGAGCCTTTAGAGGTCTCTTCTAACCCAAGGCATTCTATGACAATCAAACTTACTTAACTGTGCTGTGCTGAAGACAATTCCCACTTTAGTTTGTAAGTCTGGCATTGCCCTAACATGAGTTCTTTCCATGGGCACACTTCTGCTTTCACAGACACAAGAGGCTTTCCACGCTGAAATGATGAAGTTCATTGCACAATGAATCCCACAGAAAATTAAAACCTGGCATCTTTACATGCCCTGAACTGCTGGCTTTAGCAAACTCCATCCCCAGTGTTTTACAGTTCTGGTTGTGGTATGTTCAGCTTCAACTACTGCAGGTTCCCATAGGAACTTTAGCTGTGCATATGCCAGGGAGAAGAAAGTACTGTCAGAAGTTGCTTCTTTTGCATCTTTTACCTAAATGCTGGTAATGGAAACTCTGTTTTTCTGTCTTTCTCAAGTAATTGTTATTTTTCCATGTTATCACTACCTTTTTCTTTCCCCTCTCATGTCTCCCCTCTAATCTTGGCCCAGGCTTAAATGCAAATTTCTTGGCTCATTTCTTTCACTGGCAATTCTAGTCTGTGCAGGGATTTCTAACCAGTCATTCAGAATATAGCTGCTAGGTAGAACTAGAGAAGAATCTCCAATTTCCCTCCCAGTGTCAAGAGAAGCAGTGGCACCCTTGCAGGGGCAGTTCCTCACTGAGAGCAGCACTGCTGTCACAGGTGACAAGTAAAAGTGAATTCATAGTTACTTCTCAAGGATCATTACTAGATGCAATTTACCATAAAATGCCAAATATAACTCCAGTGTTCTTCGAAAAACTCAGGTTTTGTTTCATTCCCAGTGGAAATATTCATGTGCAATCTTTTGTAAAGTGGCTTTTTAACTGCTTAATACTAGGATGTGCAATTAGTTGATTGCATGTGTATCTTTTCTCTCTTTTTTTTTTCTTTTCTTCACAATCAGGAAATTAGTATGATCCAAAGCAGAGAAAACAATATTTTGTCAAGTTTTTCTATAGGTCAAGCTCTCCCACAAAGCAGAGAGCAGAGGTTATTGGCAGAGGTTGTTTATCTTCTGGGGGATTGGATTTTGTTTCTTTTCTTTTTCTTTGTTGGACTCAAACTATTAGAACAAATATACATATATATATGTGTATACATATATATATGAACATGTGTATACATGTTCTATATGTTGGACGTGTTGCTCTTAGAGGTCTTTTCCAACTGTGACAATTCTGTGATTCTGTAACATCTCACAGACCGGGTTTATAGAGGAGAAAGGAAAATATTTCAACTTAGGAAATGTCGTTCTTGGTGACCATTCACATGTGACGCCCAACTCCCTGGAGACGCAGCAAAGTTGTGACAAACAAGCTTTTGCTGAAATATTCTTACAGTTTATAGGGAGCTGGAGCTGATAGGTGGATGAACCAGTCATTTCAATGTCTTTTAGGGCTGCTAAGAATGCTTTTGTTAAGTTTGTTTACCCCAGACAATTTTTTCCCCAGTGTACATTAGACCTTAAACATGAAAAGCTCAGGGTAATCGTATGGAAGAGTGGCTGGTGCAAAGGCACTCTGAGCTGTGTCCCTGTGTGTTTGCACTTCAGGGTGGCACAGCGAAACATCCAGTTCTTTCCAGAGCTATTCCCTGTGAATCTGTGACTTCAAAAGGAACAGCCACGCTGAACTAAAATTAGGCTTCTGCTTAAACATGAACTGAATTGAAACTTAAAGCTAATGTTCTATACAAGTAACGGTATGCCGGTAAAATAACGACTCTTTCTTTTCAAATGCATGCACTCAGCTCAGTAGGAGTATCTACACCTTTATCTTAGGCAGTGCATTTTTAGAATGACTTTATCTAGCAGTAGATTTTCATAATCTGCTCCTTGCGGGAGAATACGTGCTGATGAGAAATCTGTGACACTGCTTCTGGACTGCGTTTTAACACTGACTGTAAATTTCACTGGGTGTATCTGGAGCTCTTAAGTAGCAGTCAGGTAATTCTGGCAATGTCACTTGTTCATAGGGGACAGAGGGGGCCAAGATGTAGAATTCAGATGGTGTCACTGAAGTCCATAAAGTATGTTCATGCTAGGCACAGAAGACGTAGTGACAGAATTATCTCTAAGTTCCCGTATGTATCGAGTGCAATAGCAGTCATTCTGATTATGTGATTTAGTGTTTCTTTTGTCATACAAATTCCTGATTCTTTTACTTCTGATTTCTGATTCCTCAAAGACACTCTCATACTCTACAAGGATGTTGCTGCTGCTGCCTCTCTCCCAGTTTTCCACTAAAGTACAGTTAACTTCCAGTCTAACTTTTAGGGCCATTCATAGAATCATAGAATAGATGTTGGAAGGGATCTCTGGAGATCATCAAGTCCAACCCCTCTGCCAGAGCAGGGTCACCCAGGGCAGGCAACACAGAAACAGATCTAGGTGGGGTTGGAAAGTCTCCAGAGAAGGAGACTCCACCACCTCTCTGGGCAGCCTGGTCCAGGCTCTGTCACTCTCGCAGTGAAGAAGTTTCTCCTCCTGTTGAGGTGGAACTTCCTGGGTTCCAGTTTGTGACCATTGCCCCTCTTCCTATCCCAGGGCACCACTGGAAAGAGCCTCGCCCCTTCTACTTGACACCCACCCTGCAGAGATTTGTAACCATTCCTAAGATCCCCTCTCAAGCTTCTCTTTTCCAGACAAAATAGCCTCGGGGCTCTCAGCCTTTCCTCACAAGGGAGATGTTCCAGTCCCTTTTTCATCCTCATAGCCTCATTGGACTCTCTCCAGTATTTCCCTGTCCCACTTGAATTGGGGAGTCCCAAACTGGACACGATCCTCCAGATGTGGTCTCACTAGTAGCAGAGTGGAGAGGGAGGAGAACCTCCCTCGACCTGCTGGCCACACTTTTCTTAATGCACCCCAGGAGACCATTGGCCTTCCTGGCCACAGGGGCCCACTGCTGTCCATGGATAACTTATTGTCCACCAGGACTCCAAGGTCCTTCTCCATGGAGCTGCTTTCCAGCAGGTCAGCCCCTCCCCTGTACTGGTGCAGGGAGTTATTCCTCCCCAGGTGTGGGACTCTACATTTGCCCTTGTTGAACTCCATGAGGTTCCCCTTTGCCCAGCTCTCCAGCCTGTCCAGATCTCACTGGATGGCAGCACAGCCTTTCTTCAGTGGATGACTGTACTAATGTTTGCTGTCTCTAGAGATCGTTGTTCTAACAAACATTTAGGAAGGTTTTGTACAGAGGCAGTATTGCCAGTATCTGAAGCAACCTGTTGTTTCTGTAGTACCATATTTGTTCTTCCAGGTTCTGTTGAACTCCTTGATAGAGGATTGGCAAGTCACTATCACCCTAGGGCAGTGGCGGTATCCTGCCATTGTCTTACCTTCATAACACAAGCTTTTGGGACCACGGTCTCTTCACCCTTTATATATTTAAGAAGAAACAAATGTTTTAGTCTGGTATGTCCCCAGATATCGTGATGGGATTAGTGCAGCTTTAGGATCCAGCATAATAAACCTATTTATACATGTAATAATCTAATTTCAGCCCTGGATATTTGTACCAGTATGTTTTTTTACAAGCCCCTCAGTATAATATTCTTTGTTTTAAGCAAGGGCATGTACTTTTTGAGTCCGCTGCCAGTATTTTCAATGGCAAAGCCATAGCAATCTGTTATATTCAAGTTTCAGTGACTTTCTCATTTTTTTACCCAGATTGAAATAGGTATAAACTCAAATGAGCAAATTTATCATGTTAAAATTTTGGAATCTAACTCATAACATTCCAGGACTTTTTTAAAATGAAAGAGATTTGTATTATTTCATGGTGCTTTCCTTGTTTTGTGCGTGCCTTTTAATATTCTCCCTATGTAAAAAAGGAAAACAACAAACCAGCTTGTTTAAAGGAGAATTTAGAAACAGGAAAAACAAAAGTGAAAAAAAAAATGTAACTTTTTTATGTTTCTGTTTATTTTCATTATTTTCTTTGAGTGTTACAGAATCAGAATGATTAAGGTTAGAAGAGACCTCTGGAGGTCATCTTGTTCAACCTCTCCACTCAAGCAAGGTCACCTAAAGCCAGTTGCCCAAGGCCATGTGCAGATGGCCTTTGAATGTCTCCAATGATGGAGACTCCACATCTTCCCTTAACAACCTGCACCAGTGCTTGGTCATCCTCGCAACGAAAAAGTGTTTCCTGATGTTCAGAGGGAATCTCCTGTCTTTCAGTTTTGTGCCCTTTGCCTCTGGTCCTGTCACTGGACACCACTGAGCAGAGCCTGGCTCCATCCTCTTTATAGTCTTCCTTAGGTATTGATAAAGTCACCATTGAACCTTTTATACTCCAGACTAAGCAGTCCCATCTCTCTCAGCCTTTCCTTATATGATTGATTTATCCACTCCCTTAATCATCTTTGTGTCATTTTGTTGGACTCTCTCCAGAATGTCCACATCTCTCTTGTACTTAGGAGCCCAGAATTGGGCAGAGAACTCCAGGTGTTGCATCACCAGAGCTGAATAAATGAGAAGGATCACCTGGACTTACTGGTAATTCTTCTGATGCAGCCCAAGATACCATTCTCCTTCTTTGTGACACTCTCATATTGGTGGTTCACATTCAACTTGCTGTCCACGAGGACCCTCAGGTCCTCTTCTGCAAATCTGCTTTCCAGCTGGGTGGCCTCCAGCATATATTGGCTAATGGGCTTTTTCCTCCCCAGGTGCAGGACTCTGTGCTTCTTGTTAAACTTCATGAGGTTCATGTTGGCTCATTTCATCAGCCTGTTAAGGTCTCTCTGGATGGCAACACGACCCTCTGGTGTATCAGCCACTCCTACCAGTTTTATATCATCAGCAAATTCATTAAGGGTACACTCCACCCCATCATCCAGATCATTAATGAAGATGTAAAAGAGGACTGGACTCAGTATCGACCTGTGGTGTGCATTGCTAGCTATTGGCCTCCAACTAGACCTCATGCCACTAATGACCACCAGTGTTTAACATACCTCATGATCTGCTCATCCAGCCCATTCTTCATCAGCTTCTCTATGAGTATCTTACAGCAGACGGTGTCAAAACCTTTTCTGAAGTCTAGTTACACAATATTCACTGCTCTGCCCTCATCTACCAGGCAAGTCATTTCATCAGAGAAGCTTATGAGATTGGTCAAACATGACCTCTGCTGTGTGTATCCATGCTTAATGCTCCCAATCACCTCCTTGTCCTTCATATGTCCAGAAATGTTTTCCAGGATTATCAGCTCTGTCATCTTCCCAGGGATCAAAGTGAGGCTGACCAATTTGTGGTTTCCTGGTTCCTCCTCCTTGAAGATAGGAGTGTCATTTGCTTTCTTCCAATTTTCAGGCACCTCTCCTAGTTGCCATGGTAGTTCAAAGACTATCAAGAGTGGCCTTGTGATGGCATCAAACAGCTCCCCCAGCACTCATGGGTGCATCCAATCAGGGCCCATGGTGTTATGTATGGACAGATTTCATAAGTATTCCTGATGTTAGCTCTGAGTTTACTTCATCATGGTTGTGGCACATCCATTGATACCTTGTGTCTGCTGACAACTCCTTGCTTCTTGAAGAACTCAGGAAATTGTCGGCTCTGTTCTAAGCCATAAAGGTAAGTTTGAAAAGAGTTTAGGACACTGTGCCAATATCTGGGCTGTAGTTTCTCCATAATGTGTCTTACGGGGGAGAAAATAAGTGTGGGATTCAAGAAAAGCTTTTTTTGACTTGGATTTCTACTTTCAGCAAATGCTTTTAATAACTAATTACCATACAGATGTCTGGTAATCTATTTAAGCATTTAACTTAATGTGCTGTTCTGTGCTAATAACACACCTTACACTGTAGAACTGCTGAAGTGCAAGCCAGGATTTTAACATCTTACAGTAGGCAAAAACATATCTATAATGACTGAATTCTAATAATAAAACTGAAAAGATCTTAAGAAGAGAGTATTACATTTGGAAAACTGAATTTTATAGAGGCACAGAACAATATAATTTAGAAGTGATGTCAGGAGGTCTCTAGTCCAACCTTTTCCTCAAAGCAGGATCAGCTGTTGGAGAAGATGGTGCTGCTCAGGGTTTTCCACTCAGGTTTTGAAAACTTCTGAGGACAGAAGTGAAACAACCTTTCTGGGCAATTTGCTCTACAGCTTGACCGTCGTTACTCTGGAAAAGTTTTTCCATATATCCAGTTGGAAACTTTCTTGTTTCACCTTATGCTTGTTATCTCTCTTCTTCCCACTATGCACTGCTAAAAAGAGACTGTTTCTGTCTTCTTGTTAATTTACTGATAGATTCTGGTAGGCTCATGTTAGGTCCCTCTGAAGCTGTGTCTTCTCCAGGCTGAACAAGACCTGTTCTCTCAGCCTCTCCTCACAGGGCAAGTGCCTGAATGTCATATTCAAGAAGCAGTTTAACAAATGCCAAGAAAAGTCAAGGGATAATTACTTTTCCCAATTTACTGGCTGTGCTTTTGTTAATACATCCCAAGATGTTGTTGTTGTCATCTGCAAAACAGTCAATGTCACCTCCTCCAGAACCTTGATAAAGGTGTTACACACGTGTCTGGTTAGACTTCTGTGGTTCTCCAGTTGTTACTGGTCTCTTGGTAGAGTATGACTCATTGACTGTTACCCTCTGAGCCCAATCATCCAACCAGTTTTTTTACGTATCTAGTTGTCTGCTCATGCAGATGATATCATTTTACCTTGGATGTGAGAACACTCTGGGAGACAATGCTGAAATCTGTGATAAAGCTGAAGAGCTGAATCATAGAATGCCTTGGGTTAGAAGGGACCTCCAAAGGTCATCTAGTCCAACCCCCCTGCAGTGAGCAGGGTCATTCTCAACTAGATTAAGTTTCTCAGAGCCTCATCCAGCCTGACCTTGAATATCTCCAGGGATGGGGCCTCCACCACCTCCCTGGAAAAACCGTTCCAGTGTCACCACCTTCAGAGTAAAGAGCTTCTCCCTAATGTCCAATCCAAATCTACCCTTCTCTAGTTTAAAACCATTGCCTCTCAACCTATCACCACATGCCCTTGTAAACAGCCCCTCCTCAGCTTTCCTGTAGCCCCCTTCAAATACTGGAAGGCCTCTCTAAGGTCTCCTTGGAGCCTTCTCTTTTCCAGACTGAACAACCCCAACTCCCTCATCCTGTTAGCATCCACTGCTCTTCCCTGACACACAAACCCAGTAATTTAATCACAAAGGGCAATCAGTTTTGTTAGGCATGATCTAACTGCTCACTGTTCCCAGTCACCTTCTCCTGCTTGTACCAAGAACTGTACTTCAAGAAGACTTGCTCCACGATTTTTCCCAAGAACCAAAGTGAGAATGACTGGCCTGCAGTTCCCTGACTTGACCTTGCAGCCTTTTTTGGAAATGAGTGACAATATTTGCCTTCTTCTATTTGTCACATATCTCCCCTTTGATTTCCTGTAAGTTGAAGCGACAGTTTGAAGTTTTCAAACAATTTATTTCCAGTAATTTTATAAGTCTCCACCCAACCATTTTGTGAATTTAGAGAACTGATGTTGACATGGAATTTAGCCAGAACAACAAGGAATTACTTTTGTTTTTATCAGACAGTAATCTGAAGAGAGGGATATGTAACCTCTGTTCTTTTCTTTTTCACTCAGTCAAAATCATTTGTAGCTTTTCCTTAAAATAACTCAAAACTGTGCTTTGAAGTGCTCCATTCTGAGATAGACCTCAGATGGAAGCAAGTTTTTCCATTGGTAGTGCAAACACAAGATCTTTGACTGAAATGCAGCAGGAAAAAGAGAACTTGGGGACAAAGAAATTAGAGTCTTTCACTAAGCAAACAATGTACATCTGATGTAATACTTAATCAGAGACACTTGGGTCCCAAGCAGATGCTGGGACTTAAGACTTGTAATGGTTGCCCAGTGCCATGGATGCCTTGTTATGTAAAGACTGGGGAGGAAAACACAACTGCAGATCGCACCATGGCCAACCGTCTTTGTTGCTCCCTTAAGAACAGCATTGTATTTCAGATTAAAAATGATCTTAAAGGTCTTTTCCAGCCTAAATGATTCTATGATTCCGCTGCAGTTCTCATAGTTATATATAGTTCTTATGCAGTTTCCTGAAGAAGCAATGTCTCCCTTTGTCTAGTAATCACTCTATCACAGAATAACTTTCAAAACTACTTGCTGGTATTGAATGAATACAACAGTACAAATCTCAAAGATTGAGTCCTCCTTATGAGTTCTGTAAAAAATACATAAAATAATAACTGTATTATGAGACACCTAGGAGTCTTTAATGACAATATTATAAAAACCTTTGTAAAATTATAATCTGACCTGAGATTCCAACCATTGTACATGTGGATGTATAGAGAAAACCAGTCTTCATTATTTACTGCAGCATATGGAACTCTTTGTTTGAAATACAAAGATGCGTGGTGTGTATATTTCTTCGGACAAAAACCCTGGAAGTCTTTGAATACTTCTAAGCAGCAGCAGCAGTAACCCTTTAACTTAGTTGGGTACAAACATTCTTGGAATGGTTTGCCCCCAAAAGTGCTTCTGCAAAACAAAAGTCTCTTAATTTTTTTTAGTGTGCTCATGGAGAGATTTATGGTGGGAGTACTTATGCTACCTCATCTGAAAAGTTTTTGATTTTTCCACCTCCTCTTCATCACAGGAGTGAATTTACCTAATTAGGGAGTAACACTAATGTAATACAGATGATCACACCCTGCAGACAGCCAATGAGTAACATCCTCTTGATTAAAACTCCCAACATCTTCGAAGGGAATGAATATTTTTGGAAGTCCACATGCAGGTATCTGCCTATTTGCAAACATTTATAACTAACAAAAGCAATGAAAATAAAGCTCTTCTCAGAAGAAAAAGGCTAAATTAATTGAATAAATACAAGAGTACAGTAGCACATGTAAAACAGTCAATACAGGTTGTTCTGCACTTCTGTTAATCGCTAATTCTGAAAGTTACAGTCTTTCTAGCGGTGGCTCAAAACTCTTGGTATTGGAACCATAGAATCATAGAATGGTAGGGATTGGAAGGCACCTCTGGAGATCATCAAGTCCAACCCCCCTGCCAGAGCAGGATCACCCAGGGCAGCCCACACAGGAACAGATCCAG
>WUAM01000095.1:754271-792377 GCA_024336885.1 Actenoides hombroni | reverse complement strand
TTCCCTTTCCCTTTCCCTTTCCCTTTCCCTTTCCCTTTCCCTTTCCCTTTCCCTTTCCCTTTCCCTTTCCCTTTTTCTCTTCCCCTTTCCCCTTCCCTTTCACTCTTTCCCCCTTCCTCTTTCCTTTCCCCTTCACTTTCCCTTTCCCTTCCGCTTTCCCTTTCCCCTTTTTTTCTTTCCCTTTTTTATTTGTTCCCTCTTTGTATAGATATGGTACTTTTTAGATCTGCAAAGGGCTTTGAAAATAGTAATGGAAATTATTGTTTCTGCTATGATGTATTTTAGTCATTTTGTCCACTACAGCTGCTCAGGGAGTTATGCTGGGATTTCATTTAAGGAATCAAAATACTTCACAGTTTTAAGTAAACAATTCTTCATTCTATGTTCTGTAATAAATATGGTTAGGATCACTCAAAAATTAATTACAAAATAAGTAAATTTGAACCATATTCTTCTGTTCATTAGGAACAAAGAAAAACAAATCTTCTGCTTACTTTATAATTAGAGGAGGTCACATTTTTTAAAACAGAGGGTTTTTTTTGTTTGTTTGTTTTTTTTGTATTACTTGTGAAATGCTTAGGTTTCAACCAGTTCAACTAATATCTAGAATAATAAAGATCATCAGTTATACCTAAAACAATCCCAGTGTTACTTGTTTGCAGAGTGGCAGCAAAACTTGAAAGCTTCCTTCTGATGCAGCAGAACTCTGCCACCTTTGTGTTTATCCTAGGACAAAAGTTTTCATGAAGTTATGCAATATGTAGATACTTAAGGGGTCATTTATTTTTTTTTCCTGTTGTTGCCTTTTTCTCTTTCCTTACTTCCAGCCTGCAAAGGTGCTCCTTTAATATTTTTGGCAATCAACACAAATTACAGGGCTATGATTATCTCAAGAAGGTCTGTTCAGCCTTGTTAAGACTTAAACATCTTAAATAATTCAGATCTGTGGAGTTTTTTATCTAGCTTGGTACGAGTCTGATGATACTGTTGAGACTGAAGTGTTTTGAGACCCTGTCAATTTATTTATTTATTTATTTCCTAAATTCCCTAGTATGTTTTTTCCCCTCTGTAAACACCTTTTATGTCCACGTCCTGGAGAATGGCTGAATGCATGCCTCTCAACTTCATTCTCTGCCAGTCACTGTGACTACCCTGGCATGTCATAAGTTTTTAGATGATGGTTAGATTTTTATTTTTATTTTTTTTAAAACTATAAAAGTTCAGAGCATGAGATTGTTGTTAGGTTTTCAACATCTGCTGTACAGCCTGGAAAAGGCAAATCTGAGGCTGTGGAAGGATTGACTCCACCTTTTTCTAGTTTTTCTTCTCTCTCATACTCTTACTGGGAGGGCAGAGATAATTTGGCTTTTTTACAGACTTAAAGCAAATATTTCCCAGGCTGCTTTAGGCCGGGGGTTGTATAGCACTGCACATTTCCTTGTAGGTTGCATGGTATGAATAGATCAGTGTCTACAAGCCTTCTGCCAAGTGGCTGCTACCCATATGTTTCCTAACGGTGGGAACATTTTTGGTGCTTCAGTCTGATAGCAATTTCCAGTCAAAATAGCATTGCCTTCTGCATGCTCTTTTGTCTTGTACATGTTGTTCATTCTTACAGAACTCGTTCAATAGCTCTCAAGTAAGCATCAACTTAATTTCTCACTTGCATCATTGACCAAAGTATGTTCTGTTGAATATAGATGTCTGCTACCTGCTCATACTTAAAAAAAAATTAAATATATATATTAACCTGTAGATAATTTCTGGTCATTTATCTCTGATAAGTTTAGGTTTTTTGTTTGGTTTTTTTTTCCTGTAGAAACTGTTCCTATTGCCTGATGAAGTGCTTCTGTATTTTTAGTAGTCAAGTAGGAGTCTTTGGGGTTAATAAAGTTTGTTCCTTTTGCTTACCTCTACACACATATACCTTTCTTCTGAGAACGCCCTCAAACAGAGGTTGAAAGTGCAAACCCATCTCAATCAAATTATCTGTGGCAAAGGAATCCTGGCTTTCTCAGCATTATGCAGACCTGTCCAGTGCAATGGTAGATGAGTTGACAAATCTCACTCTTTATGGTATAGATGTTGGCTCTATCCTGCCTAAAACTTGGTTTTCTGCATTGATCAGCAGTCCTATAGCAACCACATCTCTTTTGTGCCAGAAAAACTTCCTTTGGTAGTAAAGTGCTCTTTCTTCCTGCTGCTTTACCTTCTGATCAAGAACAAAACATAAAAAAAAAACCCCAAACTGTGTTATGTTATAGAATTTCATATTATGTTACAGGTGCCAGAAAGGGGAATTTGTCCCAAACACTTGATTAATATAAAAGTGTACTCTGGTTTTAATTTTATACACTTTCACTACATTTACTATTGCAGTCATTTCCTTTAAGCTTTGTTCCAACAAATGTCAGTCGCACACAGACTTTTAGGGTCAATTTGTTCAAACAATTTCAAGTAAAGCAACAGCAACAAAATGCATTTCTATTTTGGTGGTTAGTCAGACAGCAAAGTAAAATTTTCACACTTTTACACAAACTCCAGGTCAAAAATAGGTGAATGGCACACCTCTGTAGTTATTTTTCCCTTTGAATGGGGATGGAACAGCATACTCCATTTCTTTGGCATGTCTTGTATAAACTCTTCTTAACTACTCTTGTAGATGTAAATTCTATGTTATTATTCACTGCTTCTTCCAGAGTGCTTCTGTTTGGAATATGAATTAAGTTCCTACTGACTGTACTCTTAGCTAACTCCAGGTGGAAAATAGCTGGGCATAAAGTCCACTCGAGTGTATGAATAAATATGAAAGGCTACTTTTCCTTCCCTGAGTTTATGTTCTAGTAGTTTCAAGTGTTACAAATAGAACTAGTCAGCACAGTTTTAATCTATGATTGTTAGTACACAGTGCTCTTGAAAAACATTGCAGGTTTTTTTTAAGGAAAAGTGAAAAAATATCTTAGAGCATTGGAAAATCTAACAGTGCCTGGGGGGAGTGGAAAAGTTCCACGCTTTTTCTCAAAGACACATGAACTGATAGTAAGAGACTGCAAAGAGATTCTTGCAAATACATAACTTTTTTTTCAGCAGTGCTGCGATGGGGGTGAAACAAAGTGTCATTAACTAAAGAGCATGAATAGCCGTAACAGATTAGAACTTATTTTTAAAGAAAATAAAGTGGATCTGCTCAATAAACTACAATTGAGTTGAGAGCTCTATCAGCACTACGAGCATTTGCTGTCCAACTCGAAGAGGTGAATTTACGGAGTGTATCAGAGTGATTTATAGAACAAAAAATTATTTGGAAAAGCAGAGCACATGCATACTGTGTGAGATATATAACATTAAGAACTATTAGTTACAGCTGTGAGACTGGAAAAATCAGGTGAATATATTTCAGTACTTATTGCCTAGAAACACTACCATGTAGATGCTGTATCTTCCAGAAAGAGAGGAACCAGAAGCAAACAATGTGTGAACCATGGGGGTGGTTTAGTCTCACTTTCAGTCATATTTTTGGATTCTTTATAATGCAAAAACTTCAGTTCTGGTTTTTGTCCAGAAACAGCATTATTAACAAACGAGAAATATGCATATTTTTCCCCTCTCCTTTCCTTACTGATACAAATCTACTTCCTTTCTGATTTCTTTCTCCAGATTTTTTTAGGAGGAAAGGGGGGGAAGATATCATAAGATGTCTTGATACCCATCTCAAAGCTTTCCAGCTGATACCTGCCTATTTCACATGGAAGATAGCTGGAGCATGACCTGTTTTTTCAATTTCTTTAAGGAAATTAATTTTTTTTTTAATGAAATAAAATTCTGACCTGATTGTATTGATAAAAATATGACCTTAGCGGTCATATTTACCACTGTTCAATGTTGCAAGGGTAGACCATCTTATTAGACAACAGTTGTTCCACTTCCCTTAGTTAAACTGGCAGAAGGTTAAATCTCTGCAAGTTTACAATGACCTTGAAAAAACATGTCTGTACATCAAGAGCTTGACAATCAATTGGCTACTGCAGTGGGTATGTAGGTTACCTTGAATATAGAAGAAAATGCTGTCCAGAAGTTTTCTACTCTCTTCCCTGAAGGATAAAATAGTGAAATAGCTGAAAAGGCTCAAAATACAGCAGAGAGAAATGGCTTATTTAGAATGTGGAGATGACCAAAGCAATTACCACAATCTGAAAGCCAGATGCAGCAAAGCTTAAAGGTTATTCTAATTAGTTATTAACAAAACCATATGAAATCTTGCATAGCTGCAGTTTCCAGAGCTGTTAAGACATCTTTTGATGCTGAGACATCTTTTGGTGTCTCAAAATTACGCAGCATATTTGTACTTCTCCCAGAATATACTTACAGGGAAAATGAAATCCCAACAAAAAGAAAAAACACCCAAAGCAACTTCCTTTGATAAATTTAAGAGTGTAAAAACATTTGACTAAATATATTCACAAATTCAAAGTGGTCCTCTGTATAATCCTGTATTTTTTTGCTTTCATTGACAACACTGTATGCATTCCAGACAGTTATGGGTCTGATTCATCCTCAAAGGCTGCAAATGTAGATGTCAAATTCTGAAAAAGGCATCCTAGATATTCAAGGGAATAAAAAAAACCCCTAGAATGTAAATGGTTTAAAGAGTCTGTTTTTCTTCAGGGTAGACTAGGGCAAGTAGTTGTTATATGGACAGCTACTTTGTGCACCTAATATTGAATGAGATGAATCCTATCTGAGAAATTTTTCTTCAGAGAGGCTTCTCTCTTCTTACTCTTACTTTTGCTTTAAATCTGCTAGTCACTCTATGTCAACAGCATTTCAGTATCTTCTTTCTTTTGTAACTTTCATCAGCCTTGATTTCTTTGTCCTTTCCTACTTGCTCTCTTCTCTGGTATCTTTGATCTGTTGGCTGCTCTCTGGGAGTAGAAATGGCCTTTTCTACATGTTCTCCTCCCTTAGTTGGAAGATACTTAAATTGTTGTTTCTGTGGGCATCTGGCCCACTCTCAGCCATAGAAGAAGAGCAGCAGGCTAGTTGGTAAAGTCAGATGACATCATAAGTCTGGCATAGTAAATAATCTATGCAGCACATACTTCACACGCTGTTGTTTGAATTCTCTTTCCCAAAAAACTACATGCTTTTTTGATGTTTACCTATCTTGTGGAAGAAAGTATAAACAGAGACCAAGTCAGATGCTCTGGTGGAGTATTTTCAAGAGATATTACCTCGGAGTAAAGTCTGAGGCACAGAACATCGTTCAAATGACTGGATGTACGTGGATGCTCGTCAGTGAGTTATGACTCGATGAGACATTAATTTGCCTGGGGTAACATTCTGTCCCACTTGTGCCGGGGGGGTTATCTGGAGGGAATTTTAAACCTTTCTCAGTATGGTTACATTCCAATCATGTCTTTTTACTGTCACCTGTGATTAACTGCTACTGTGACTACAAATGTGTGCTAAACTGCAATCACAAATATCTACCTTCATTGCTCAGAGCTAAAAGGAGGGTGTTGCTCAAGGAGCTTTCCAGAGGGCACTTAATAGCTTATCAGCCACCAGTGAGATATCAAATATACAGTCCCAGCATAAAATTCTTTGCTGAGGAGAATTTCTAGATTGTCTTTTAAAAGCACAACTTTCCCCTGTGGGTTTTCAGGTGTACAAGCTTTTCCACTCTGAATGTAAACCAGACAGCTACTTACCTTTGTCAGAGATTGACAACACCTTCTGAGTTCTGTCTAGAAATCCCCCTGCACTACAAAAGAATTTTGATCAGAGCCTGTCCTACTGTTTGGTTTACGTTCATACTGAACAATCCTATGGATTGTTTATCTATTGTTTATCCATTTATCATGGAAATGATAAAATTACTTACTCCATACAGCATTGTCATAAATCACATCTTGCTTTCATAAATTGTTTTTGGAGAGAAGGACATATCTGCTTTGGAGATTATTATTTGTTGTGATGGAAGTGGATGATTGTATTGTCATCTGCTCAAGGGTAGAAAGGCTTTGCAGAGAGATCAGGACAGGTTGGATTGATGGGCTGAGGTCAATGGGATGAGGTTTAACAAGGCCAAGTGCCGGGTCCTGCACTTGGGTCACAACAACCCCAGGTAACGCCTCAGGCTTGGGGAAGAGTGGCTGTAAAGCCACCTGGCAGACAAGAACCTGATGGTGCTGGTGGACACCCGGCTGAACATGAGCCAGTGTGTGCCCAGGTGGCCAAGAAGGTCAAGGGAATTCTGGTCTGGATCAGGAATAGCGTGTCGAGCAGGGCAGGGATCGTGCCCCTGGACTGGGCACTGGGGAGGATGCACCTTGAACACCGGGGTCAGTTTTGGGTGCCGCAGGAGAAGAAAGAGCTTGAGGGGCTGGAGCAGGTCCACAGAAGGACAAGGAAGCTGGTGAGGGGTCTGGAGAACATGTCTTCTGAAGAGTGGCTGAGGGAGCTGGGGCTGTTTAGTTTGGAGAAGAGGAGGCTGAGGGGAGACCTTATTGCTCTCTACAGCTCTCTGAAGGGAGGTTGTGGAGAGGTGGGTGTTGATCTCTTCTTGCAAGTAACTAGTGATAGAATGAGAGGTAATGGGCTGAAGTTGCCCCAGGGGAGGTTTAGGTTGGCCATGAGGAACAATTTCTGTGCTGAGAGAGTGGTGAGGCCTTGGAACAGGCTGCCCAGGGAGAGGGTGGAGTCACCATCCCTGGAAGGGTTCAAAAAACAAGTAGATGTGGCATTTCAGGACATGGTTTAGTGATCCTGATTATGTTTAGTAGGCAGTTGGACTTGATGATCTTGGAGGTCTTTTCCAACCTTAATGATGCTGTGATTCTGTATTTTAAGAGACGGGAAAAAAAAGTAAAATGGGCTAGGTATGATTTGGGTGGCTTCAGCTATGATTGGTGGGCAGATATGAAGACAAGGTAGAACCTGCCATTCAGCATAGTTCTGTACTAACTCTACAGTTAGAAACCTCCTCTCCCTTTTGCTAACACGCCCCGTTGCAACATCCATTATGCCAGCAAACATTGTCACTGGCTTACCTCACCAACATTTTTCTGTTTCTTGTATCAAATACCTAGTTATGAACTGCATGTCCTCATGTGCAATTGCACCCTCAGTATTTCATTTCTCATTCTGAACTCATTAGGAGTTGTAATGGAGCCTATTTACATATGTTAAACTTTTCGCAAATTAACAAAATAGGTTGTATTTCATCAGCTTCCTAATACATATGGTTGAATGAAGGTGCCAACCATTTCTACAGTGACTTTTAAGCCACGAACAAATAGGCTTGCTTTAGACATACATTACTTTTTTGTTTCCTTTTCTAAGATTCTAAGCACTAAGATACTAAGATTTTTAAGACACTAAGCACCGGGTGTAGTCTTTATTTTGCCTTAGTACAGTATCTCCACTCACATTTGAGATGTTCAAATCGGCATTCGCTGTGTAGGTATCGACACCTATGAAAACGTTTGCATATGAAAATTGGAGCTTCGGCATCAGCTGACACCAGGGTACCAAAAGCGTATGTATTTGCACTTCATTATGTAATCCTCATTTTCCTTTCCTGTTGTAGTACTATGAACTTTTATCTGAATGCGTCATGAAGGTGTTTGCTTAATTGGTGACACATTGGCAATTTAGGTTTTGGAAGTACTTGGGCACTCAATTGCTGTTCCCTGGAGTACACAAGTAAAATGCCATGGATGCTACGGATAAGTATAATTTGAAGGCAAAATAGCTCAGAGTGTTTATCACTTTTTGTTTTAAATACATGTACATGGCTATACATTGCCATAGATGCCTAACAGCACAGATGATTTTGTAAAATACACAAAATACAGTCTGTATTTGTTAGAAGTACTGGACATTGTATTAAAATGAGTACTGCAAATTGTTACTCTTGTTTAGTCTGACTTGTGATCCTTGCATGCCTGGATGTGAGATTAAGTAAAAGACTGAGATGTTGGATTAGGCTCCTTATGGACATGTCTTATCTTCTGTCTTCCTACAAAAGAGTTAAGGAGCCAGCAGACATTAGATGTGATTTTTTTTTTTTAATTAATTTTTATTTTTTAAGGGATTTTTATATTGCTTTAATAAATAAAATAAAATCTCAGTAGGAGTTTGAGTTTTCTTAGTGTCTTGAAGTGGGACTAATTTATACCGCCAGGCTTTTCAGCTAATTGTGTTGTGATACACCTTTAATATAATAGGAGTGATTTGGTTGTACACTAAATGTTAAATGCAAATCACCTACTGCTAATGTTTTGAAATTGCGTTCCATCAGAAGCTTGACTGAATTACAGCTATCAACCAATTCATAACTTCTAATGAAGGTTAAATTAAGGTTTGGGGAAGCATATTCAAAAATCACTCTGCCCATGCTATCACCTCTGCATTTTGTAGCTACGTGACGTAATGGCTTAGAAAGTATTCTGTGAAGGTGGAGGTAGAGGTTAGGTACTGGAAGAGAAGTGGGATATATCTCAAAACTAGCACAGTTTCACACCACTCTTCTGTCCTCTATTTTCCCATCTCTGAGAAACCAGTAAACCACCACTTTAAGTTCTGCACATTACAAATTCTGAGTAAATGGCTGAGTAATGAAACTTTGGAAAGGCTCTGTAAATAAGGAAAGGCTTAATAGCAAATACAGGATTTACATAAGAGAAAAGAATATTATGGGTGATTTTATGCTATGCTGTTGGTCTGTCTTGAGTCTGTTTTCACTTTTTCTAGCTAATGTTTGGAAGCTGCTATAGGCTCACTGAGCTGCTTTTAATTTCTGATTTGTATTGTATTTGTTGCCTTGTTTGGACACTCTCAATCAGATAGCCATGCTTACATTAATACATTACAAAGATAGAAGGATTTTTAGATCATCCAACTGACCTCAGGTATCACAGAGACCACAGAAACACTCCTTCTTCAGAATCACACAGAATCACGGAATGTTAAGGGGTGGAAGAGACCTCTGAAGATCATCAAGTCCAATCCCCCTGCCAAAACAGGACCAAAACTAGGGCAGATCACTCAGAAATGCATCCAGACAGATCTTGAAAGTCGCCAGAGAAGGAGACTCCACAACCTTCCTGGGTCTGTTCCAGTGTTCTGTAAGCCTTACAGTAAAGAAGTTCCTCCTCATGTTGTGGTGAAACTTCCTGTACTCAAGCTTGAATCCATTGCCCCTTGTCCTGTCACAAGACACAAGTGAAGAGGTTGCCTCTGCCTTCTTGATGCCCAGACCTTATGTATTTACAGACATTAATCAGATCCCCTCTCAGACTTCTCCTCTCCTTCTCCTCTTCTAGCAATTAATTTAAAGAATTAATGTAGAACCTACTACTTACAGCTTACAATATATATCCTCCATTGAGATTCTGCAAACAGACTTTTTCCCTTCATGGCTATGTTCTCAAACCAACTCAACCTGCAATACTTGTATTTAACGCCCAGGACTAGAGATGGACTTGGTTAGCAGAGTAGATGCTCATAAGTTTTTAAATGTAACATTAAAAAAAAAAATGCATAAAATACTACTGCCTGGGGTACTATAACTCCGCATCATCTTGCCGTACTTCCATCTGTATATACTTATTTTTACAGCAACTGTCTGTAACGAAACATTGAGAGACATCTGCAGTGCTAAAAGCACAGCGATTGCCCAGGAGACTGCTCCCGCTAAGTACAAAATATTTTCCTATAAATATTAATCCACTGATAGTAAAAATTTCCAAAATATTTCCAGTCCAACAGCAGCTGTTTGGGGAATATATTTTGTCCTGTAGAAGGCAAAAATGAAAGAAATGCAGAATAATATTGTTTATCTGCATGTTTTTATATCGGTTTTAATTATGCTTTAATACTATGACATTTGGAATAACCTTTACTAAATGTAATTTTTGACTCTTCTGAACAGCAGGTAGTGGTTTTATTGTTACTAATAACAAAACTATAATTTAGCCATTTCCTTTCCTTACTATGTGATTTGAGTATTTCCATTTCCTTCACATTACAAAAAAAGTAGGCAGATACTATTTTACTGGATGGAGAAATGGGGACTTACGATTTATTTTCACTCTCTAAGGCAGTCAATATTAAACTTAGTTCTCAAATGGGTAGTTTTAGTTGTCTGGTTTTGTATATTGATGTATTAATGTAATGCTGAATCTGCTTCTGTCTTCTGATCAAGTATTTGGAGACAGTGCAAAGGTCTTCTCCTGAGCCTTCTCAAAGGTTAACAAATCCAGGTTCTCACCCTCTCCCTGTACCTTGTATTTCTGCTTCTGATCATCTCAGGGTCCTCTGCTGGACTTACTTCAATGTGCCAATACCTTTCTTGCACTAAGGAGCCCCAAATTTGGCACAGGTCTTCAGATGTGGCCCCACAAGAGCTAAATAGAGGGGAAGAAACGTAACCTTGCACCTGCTGGCTGTAGTCATACTAATGTTGTTACACATTGCTAGCTTCTATTTATCTAGCTAAACAGTTTATTCCCGTGAAGTGACTACAGTTTAATGGAAGAAATTATATAGCAGGGCATTTTCAGGGACATTTTGATGGCTAACATCTGTCTCGACTGTTCCTCATATATGCACTCAAAAAAAAAGAAAAATCCTCACAAAATTTCGCACTAAATCAGATGCATTTAAAACACTTTTTTCTCACATTTGCTAAGTTGTGCCAGGAAATGAAAAACTGGGGAGAACATGTTCACATTCAATGTGTTGTGGTGAAGTGATTCTGTTCCATGAAAGTACAGTGACTGACTTGAAATATTTTCATCAGATTTTCCAAAGTACACTCCATATACTGTGTCATGCTTTCTGCTATTACTGTGTGTTTAGAGTAATCCAAAAATGTTTTTCTTTTGCACATTGAGCAAGAAGTTAGTTTCAGTGGATCCTTTCAACAGCAGTCAATTAAATTCTGTCTGGAAAAAAAAAAATGGATAGATGGCAAATATCAAAATGTGACTTCTAAAAGTTTTAAGAGCTTTTAAGACTAAACAATGCATTGATCGAGCTACATCTGTCCGCAGAGAACAAGCCAGAGTTTCAGCTGCAGTAACAGCTTTGGGCACTGCTGGAGGTCTACTAGCAGGACAGCAAAAGACCAGTTATTCACAGTAAACACAATATTGAACCTAGTTTTGTTTGCTATGCATGAATTTCTCTGGTGACCTGACAGTGTTAACAGTTGGATTTGATGATCTTAAACGTCTCCTCCAACCAGAATGATTCTATGATTCTTTGAATTGTCTACTGTCAGGCACTGCTTTTTTTTTCATGGAGTTGTTGATTATTTTGATTTTTTTCAGGATAAACTATTATATGAGCCTTTTCACCCTTCAGATTTCTCACAAATTATTTTCTGTGACTGTTCTTGATTTGTTATTCATGCTGCGATTGCTCAACTAAGGCAAATAGTTTTAGTTTGTTTCATAACTGGATGAATCCTAAACCCAACAAAAGCTTCTACAAATTTTGCCTGAATACTAATGTGAAGTTTTGTATAAGCCTTTACAACTAATTAAGGCTTTCCCTGACTTTTTTGTGCATATATGAGCACTCCCAGGAAACTGACTGCTGGTTGTACTTGTCTAAGAAGCATATCTGAGCTTTCTCAACGGTTGGATCCAGACAGGATGTGACTTGAGTATATGTTGGGACAGTGGCTGGCTTGTCACCTGACCTGGAAGATACTGCATAGCAGACAGTGTGTATGGTGAGGAGAGTGCTGTGGCTTCTAGCTAAATCTCTTCAGGTCCTCCTGAAGAGTGCTGAGCATGATCCTTTTGCTATTGCATTATTGCATTAATTTTAAGGGGAGTCCTTCTTTCCATTCAACCTTCAGATTTCTGAGACTCCTATCAGTAGAGTTTGGTATACAGTACACCTAATGATTTGATGCTCTCTTCATAATTCTTTTAATGATCCTGAATTTATACTATGAAAAATTAAAATATTTTTTTTTCTTCTTTGAAGACAAAAAAATCCCATCTGTGAAGACTGTGGTTGATAATTCATATGCATTATGTGGATTTTCTCTCATATATTTGCACAGTCTACTTCCAAAGATATCTTGTAAATTGTAATACCATATAAAATAGGATATATCTACTTTCATATCATTTTAACTTATTCTTAAGCTGTAGCTGTGGTTAAAAAAAAAAAAAAAAGAATTAAAAGCTGCATAGAAATGTCTCTATTTCAAGTATAAATGTAGCTACTTTTGAGCTACATGAATGAATTACAAAATTGATCCTGTAAATGAAAAAAAAAGACCATTCTTGACAGCTGTAGAGTATTTACCCATAAGAGGTGAAATCTTTATACTAAGTTACAATCTATGATGACTTGATCAAGCTAACTGGCAAGTCTCTTTCCAATGCGTTTTTTCTTTAAGTAAGTTGAAATCTTGGCATCTTTTAGAATCAGGGCTGATTCTGACAAAAAAAATTAATATGGTACAAAGTTATCATGAATACCAGTGCTGGTGAAATCTGCTTATTTAAAGATTAGCTCTTTTTATTTCCTTACTCATTATAGACTTGTCTGGTAACTTGATTAACTGAGAAGTAGAAGCATCTCCTGGTACCCAGCCAGGTGGCTCAGTCTATTTCATAAACTTATAAAGCTCAATATCAAAAGTAGTGAAATGTTCTTCTTCTGTAAGTCCTAATTGTACCCTGGTTCAGAAACTTTTCTGGTGGTCAAGTTTCTGGACACAGAAGCATTTTCATACCAGATGAACTAGATGAAAAAATTTATCAAACAGGCTGATGATTATGGACATTAGTTAAACCATGTAACTGCCTGGGGCTACAGCTATCCAGTGAGTTATTAAAGAATGATAGAGTCACTTTGGTTGGAAACGACCTTTAAGATCATCAGGTCCAACCATTATCTAATTCTACCAGGGCCACTACTATACCACATTCTTGAGCATCATATCTAGAAGGCTTTTAAATACATCCAGGGATGGTGATTCAACCACCTCCCTGGGCAGCCTGTTCCACTATTTGAGAACCCTTTTGGTGGAGAAGTTTTTCCTCATGTCCACCATAAACCTTCCCTGGTGCAACTTGATGTCATTTCCTCTTGTCCTATCAGTTGCAACTTGTGAGAAGAGACCAACCCCCATCTCACTCCAACCTCCTTTCAGGGAGCTATAGAGAGCAAGGTCTTCCCTCAGCCTCCTCTTCTTCAGACTAAACAACTCCAGCTCCCTGAACCACTCATCATAAGACATGTTCTCCAGACCCTTCACAGAATCACACCATGTTCACCAACTTCATTGACCTTTTCTGGACCCAATTGCTTACCCAAGCAATCTCATAATTGCTGGAATATCTGCAAGAAGGTATCAGTGCTTTTGTATATATACTGTCATTCTTGATAGTGGAATTATAATACCCCAAGTACTGGGTTCTAATCTTGCTATTAAACTGAGCTGATACACTTAGAGCTTAATCCGTGTGCTCAACAATTAGAGTAGTTCTTGTCACTTGTGTTTCTCGAAGCATGATATAATCTGTTCTTCAGTGGTGTCTGTCACTGACTCTCTAAACATTCTATTATTTGGTTTTCCATTAAGTAATGGAAAACCAAAATAATCTCTGTTAAAATTTACTCATTTCATGTGACCACTTATGGTATTGTCCCTACCTAAGAAAAAAATGCTGTTTCAATTCTTTTTTGATCAAACATCCTTCTCTAGAGACTTTTAAAATCTGCTTGGATCTGTTCCTGTGTGGGCTGCCCTGGGTGACCCTGCTCTGGCAGGGGGGTTGGACTCGATGACCTCCAGAGGTCCCTTCCACCCCCTACCATTCAATGATTCTATGATACAGGAAACCGAGGTATCTTTTGTTTATTCCAGCTTTCCCTCTGCCACTAGATGAGGCAGGAAAGCTGAATCCTCCTTCCTTGTCTTTAGAGAAGATGCAGCTGAGAACACCTGGTGAGAGTGAATGAAAAGCTGTCTTACCAGACTTGTTACAGTAGGAACAACTTCCATTTTTGAGACCTAAATTTATTCATGCAGGTGTCATGAGATTCCTCAAAGGAATGTTGCAGATCAACCCTCCCACATACATTATTAGTCTAAGTTGCTTGATTACTGCCAAGCTCTCATGTCAGTCAAGAACCAATAATGAGCTCTTTGGCTTACAGAAATTCAAGACTGTCTCTGTATCAAAGGCCTTAAGCTGTCCAGTCAAGCTAAATTGCTCTTTTCAAGATCTAGAAACTTACTTTTGTCTTTCCACTAGTACTGAATTGTCTTACATGCTCTTTTGCCAATGGACAGGGTCAGCACAAAGGGCACAGACAACAAGTTAAAGAAGTGAGTTTGTCTTTACCTATGCTTAAAGCAATAAAATAAGTAAAATAATACTGCAAGAATAAAGCAAAACAAGGTAATGTGCCTGATCATTACTATATGAGGTTAACAACAGTGATTAAGGAAGATATGTCACTAATTGCCCTAATACACCACCATCATCCAGATCTGCAGTTTCTGGGGAGCCCCGGTTGCAGGGAAGATCTGGAGAGCCTTTCCTGGCAATTGGGAGGTCCTAAGCCATGTGTCCACTCATAGGTGAGGTCTTCAAAGCTGCTGCAAGAGTGTCCAGATTTTATACAGTTGAATAAAAAAGTTTACATAACTTAAGTGAGGAAACAACTGTTTTCATCCTCATTTTGGATTCCACCCAAAGCCTGTCCAGGGCTCAAGAAGGAACCAAGGCAGTTTCTCTATGTATTTGGGCTTGACCACATATTCCTCAACAAGGCTAGATGTCTGGTTTCATGGCCTAGGAACATGACCCTAAATAAAGAAAAGATCCCCTTTTGGTTACTGTTACATAATAAGCATTACAACAAACCTTGATAAATCGGCATCAAAATATGTACTCACGTTAAAACAGCCAAATGGCTGAATATTGCATTGCATGTGCAGTATAACGCTTGATTGTGAGGTTCACCTAGAGGTCAACTTTCGTTCAGGGCCTATGGTTCAGGCCACAGCATTTCATACACATAAATCCATGGGCTTGGTATGATGAACTCCAGTGCCTATAGAGGTAACTTACGCGCTTAACTGAGGCTAGGAACATGATTTTGCATTCAGACTGTACTTCATTTCGGTCTACTGGTATAATCAGTATCTTTGCAAGTAGTACTTTGCTTCCTCGTGCAGAACTAAAGTCCCACATTCTACCTGCTGAAAATATTTTATGCACTGTTGTGTCTACATTTATGTTGTTTTTCATTATCCTGCCTATTAGAAACAGGAGGTGAATGTCACATGTTTCTCCAAGACTCCTCCCTCAACATGTACCACATGAGATTTAAGTGAATTCCTTCACATCTGAGGGATAGCCTTGCACTACCTGTCATCTCTCTTTTGACATGTCAGATTTAAAAAATAAACCCCACATATTAAATCCTGCGATGAGGGAGCAGAGTTTAAAACCAATTTGTCCAATACACTGCTAGGAGACAGAGCTTTTGCATTATCAGATACCATTTATAACACAGTCTGAAATGTATTTTGAAGGATTTTCATCATTCCCTATGAACAGAGAGTTTTTTACACTGCTCTACTCAGACATTTCTTCCTGGAGTCAAAAATAGCATTCGAACAGTAAATAAACTGATTAGGATACACATGAAAATATATTCAGGTAGTAAGGCAGCAGTAATGTGAACCAGAGGATGCTCTGAACCCCTAAGGCTCCAAATAATTATTATAAAACTCCATTTCTTCCACAGCAGACTTTCTGCAGGAGACTCAAAATAGATTTTGAGGTACAGCGAGTGCTCTCTTTTGGATCAATGGGATGAGACAAAGTGGCTTTGTTATTTTGTTTAAGTTTGTCCTTTAATCCTTTAGCTGCTCATGGGAGACACACAACATTCTGATGAATAATATTAATTCACCTCCTGTTGAGCTTTCCTTTGGTTTCCTAAGTGGTCACAGGGATCAATGACACATCATCCAAAGGAAGGGCAACCATTCAATTGCGTGTGCAATTCTTAACATCTTTCAAGCATCCCATTTCTTGACTTGTTTTTCCTAAAAATCATGACATGAGATGTGAAGTAAAAAATGTATCTTTAACACCCTGAACAGTTTGCTTACTTTCCTCACTTGTCCATTCTCTTAGCCTCTTTATGGTGTGGCCCACCATGACTCCGCAGAAGCACTCTATGGCAGAGAAAGCTTGACCATGCCATTTGTGCAGATTATCTGTTCTGGGAGAAGACTTACTGTTACGCCAAGTCAGAATTCAGATGAAATGGTCTTTTTCTGCCTGAAAACCAAGTAAAATCCAGCTATTACTTGTTATTTTCCCCTTCTTTACTTGAACTTCAAGGACAGAAATTTGATTAACTCCATGGTGGCTGGAAAATCTGAGAGGAAATGTCAGGAAAAATTTGTGTATTTGGAGAATATCTCTTCTCGTGGTCAACAGAGTGAAGAGAACTCAATAACAGAGATTTTTCAGTTCTGAAAAACCTGAGCAGAGACAACCTTACATTAGCAAACGTCCTCCTCTGAAATGACGCAGCACCTGGAAATCATGGAATGATAGAATGGTAGTGGTTGGAAGGGACCTCTGGAGATCATTGAGTCCAACACAGTTCCTGTGTTTCACTTCTTAGAAGTCTACAACCAAAGAGCAGCAGCTCATATTAAGAAGTCTTAGCCACAAGTCCTTTCTCCTACTTCACGTTATGTCAAAAGAGGATATTTCATTAGCTGTGTCATAACATTTGGAAGACACCTGCTGCCTAATCCTCAGCAGCTGAGCTTCTATTGTCGGTGACTCTTCACCCATCCCCTTCTCCCATCAAGCCAAGTGAGAGATGTACAGAAGCTTACCATAGCTGTACATCCTGGCATGTACCTGGGTCACCTTCCAAAGAAATTGGGAGCTGTGAAAGTATAGTGTGTAACTAGATCTCATCTTGTTGTGCAATCATAATATGGCCACTGTGAACTTCCAAGGACCAGATGGTGGAGGGCACCATGGATTATAACAACCTCCTGTGCACTCACATTAGGTGAGATTTTTCCCACGTGTTTTGATTTCATGCTGTGTTTTGCATGGCACCCATCATAACATAAGGCAGAGATTGTTCAGAAGCTTTTGCTTCCAGACACGAATGGAACATGCATAAATACATCACAGAATCACACAGAATCACAGAATGGTCACAGTTGGAAAAGACCTCCAGGATCATAATTTTTTTTCGTTTCAAAAACAAACAAAACCCCCAACAATAACAAAAAAAACCAACACCCCTTTCTATTTCTGCTATCCCACACTGGCACAAGGAGTATGGTTCCATAAATGGTCTGAGTTAGATCCAGAGCTGCTTTTAGCCTATACCAAGTATACCTTTTCATGTTTTCATTGGGAATGTTGCATTGATCTCTCTGCCAAGAACACACTTGTTATCTTCTTACCAGCAGCAAAGAAGGTATGTCCATTGCCAGCTAAGAACCATTTTCCCACATGGTGAGGAAAGCTCTCATACCAACATAGCAGATGGGTGATATCCATGGATAACTCCAGCCTTAGACTGGTCTAAATCTGAAATGCAGCTACCTCTTACAGTTAGCCAAGACGAAGTAATTTCTTTCTCTGACAGCTTCTTTAATGTACCTAGGAATGATGAGAAGCTGAAATGACTCTGCAGGTAGCTAATCCTTTACCCCTCTATTTCATGGTTACCCTACTGCTGCTGCAGTGGACAAATGCTACAAGGTCTGATCCTGGACCAGGGCTAGACCTCTTCCATCCTTAAGAGGTTTTACGTACTTCTCCCCAAACAATCTCTCACTCACAGTGATCAGGAATACAGTGCATTGTATTTGTATTGGTTAAGAAGCATAATTTCATAATTTTCAAACTTCTACCAGACACTGTGAAGTAAAAAGATGTTTCATTAGGGCTGCATGCAAAGCAGTAGTAGAATTTGAATGTTAGGCTCCTGAGCCTACTGTTTTTGTTGGTTGTGAAAGGCTTCTGATGTTTATGTTGCAAAATGTTGTGGGATAAAAACACGTATCCTGCAAAATACAATTCCCAGGCTACTCATTCCCACTGGTGATGTTTTACTACTATGTAAGCAATGATTTGGACTCAAGTCAGGTCATTTGGGCAAGTTTGATCCAGAACAGCTGGTATGTTAGTTTTCAAACCACAGCTTGCTGTGGGGCCACCTGAGCCTAATGCATGTAGCTCAATTGGTTTGGCAATGATGGTTGGGGTTTTTTCCCACATAGAATTATAGAATCATAGAATGATAGGGGTTGGAAGTGACCTCTGGAGATCGTTGAGTCCAACCCCCTTGCCAGAGCAGGATCACACAGGGCAGCCCACACAGGAACAGATCCAGGTGGGTTTTGATAGTCTCCAGAGAAGGAGACTCTACCACCTCTCTGGGCAGCCTGTTCCAGTCTCCACCAACCTTAGAGCAAAGAATTTTGTCCTGATATTGAGGTGGAACTTCCTGGGTTCCAGTTTGTGACCATTGTCCCTCATCCTACCACAGAGCACCACTGAGAAGAGCCTGGCCTCTTCTCCTTGACCCCCACCCTGCAGAGATTTGGAACCATTCCTAAGATCCCCTCTCAGGCTTCTCTTCTCCAGGCTAAACAGCCCCAGGGCCCTCAGCCTTTCCTCCCCAGAGAGATGTTCCAGTCCCTTCAGCATCCTCCCAGCCTCCCTTGGATTCTTTCCAGTATTTCCTTGTCTCTCTTGAACTGGAGATATGAGAACTGGACACAGCATGTTTCTCCAACCTCTCAAAGGTTATATGAAGCAGGTAGAACACAGTGTGTGTGTACGTTCATGCATGTGTGCGAGTGTACAGAAATGTCTTTGAACTCATCTTCGCTATGAAGAATTCACAAAAAGAAACATGAGGACTTTCTTATTAGAATATGAAAAGCTTTTTCTCCAGTTTTAATAAAGTAATAAACTGTCTGATTTAGGAATAATAATGTGGTTTTGGATAACTTTGTGTAGCATAAACTTGATTCATTTCCCACTTCAGCAGCACATAGAGCATACTGCTGTCACTGGTTACGTTTGTCATAGCATGTTAACCAGCATTCTACAGTAAACAAAACAATCCTATGCCCAAAAACCTCTTTCTCTTTGCAGATTTACTGTGAAATACTAAAATTCAGCTGCTTAGGAAACAGGTCTGAGAAATCTTCAGCAATTTCCACAGTTCTTTTATGCTAAACTTCGACTCTCTATTCCTTTTTATTTCTTTTCTTCCTCTTCTCTGTGGTAACAGAAGCACTACACTTTTATATTTCATTACTATTCATCTTTATCACTAGAAAAAAAGCACATGATTGCGCTTAAAAGACCCAAAAAGTGCACTACAAATACGATCACATGTACCAGTATAAAATGAAAGAGTCTGAAAAATTTAAAACTGCAGCAGCTTTAGAGAGCCAATATCTCAACAGAGAAGAGAACACTGATCTCGGTTCTAGAGTGCCTGGAAAATCCAGTGGCTCCAGCAAGATGTTCTGAGTCAGTGCATGGTACTAGTATTGACACTACTAAAAATAATAATGAAAAACATGACTGTGAATCACTGTCTTGAGTGAAGCATCCTGGATTTAGCAAGTCTAGTTAGCATGCCTGTAAAGTCAGCTGATTTGATAGCGGCTGGGATAACACTATCTATCTGACATATCATATTCACAACAATGCATAGCATTTTTTGAGTCTGTAGGGATTTTTTAGCACGTGGCTTAACATCTGTTATTTCATTTAACCTTTCAAGTAGCATGTTCCACCATCCAGGTGTAGCTTACCTTGGAAGTGTTATCTGAGCTTTCATCTTGTGTTTCTCTCACTGTTGGACTTTTTCTGAGATTCTGACATCTGTTAAAACTAAGCTGGGAGAACAAGGAGCCCGTGGGTTCAGGGGAGAACATGCTGAAAGGGTAGATTTGTTTTTCCAATCGCTAGGCTTCACTCAAACTGAAAAAAGCCCAAACTATAAAGCTGCTGTTACCAATTTTAATGATGCAGGTAAAGAGATGGTCTATTCATCATTCAAGGCATTCATTTGTTGAGAGAAACCTGGAGCTGCAAAATGTGAAAAGCCCTGGGAAGAAGATCTAACAAAATAAAGACAAAGAACTCGTCTAACACTGTGACAGAATAGAAAAGGTCAGGTTTGAATTCAAAGATAAGGAAAAGAACAAGCCTCACAGGTAAAGGAGAGAAGAAAAAAAAAAAACAACTTAAAGTTCGGGGAAAAAAAATGTCAAGATCACACGATTAGAAAGCTCAACTACCAGTGGAAAGAATAATCCCCTAGTAGACTGGAGATGTGGATAATTACTCCTTTCATCAAAGTGATGGGCTCATTAATTGGTGTATGCTGTAATGAAAGCTGCCAACCACCAGAATAAGTGAGTAACTGGGATCTAAAATTCTTCTTGAAACTCTGATGCTTGTCTGCATTTAAAATTAGTGAGGAAGACGTGGCTGTGGGTCTGAAGGGGTGTCTCTGAATCTGGAAGAGATGGGATCTCACTCTTCGCAGGAATAATAATAATAAGCTGCTGGACTGAACCCTTCTCTGAGGTCTGGTTGGGTTTCTGTATGCCACGTTCCTGTTTGTCCTGCAGTCTGATTAAAATGTCTGATGGGCCTGTATTAGTCAACACAGAGATGTGTGTAAATTGTTGCACTTGCTCTGCTGTTAATTCCTGCTGCTGTATTTACTGCTGTGTCAGCAGTATTGTAGCACTGCTGAGCGTAAATTTACAGTAATCCAAATCCCTGACCATAAATTCCTTATGGCTATTTGGAAAATGGGAGAAAAAGATGTCAAGTCTTTGTAAGCAGCAAACATCCAGATCTCTAGTTTTTCTTTCCTCAAAACAAGCAGTAATCCCAAGTGAGTCCCATACACTGCAGCGGGCTTGGTTTTGATGGTTTGTTTCCACCCTTTTTGCAATGCAGTAGCAATATTTCTGTCAATCCCAGCAATAATTAGAAAGGAATGGTTACAGATATCACGCCGAAGCAAGATGTACCTGTTTATCAGGACAAATGGCAGAGGCAAAGGACATCCCCCTTTGTGTGCGCTGAGGGAAAGCCATGGCTTCTGCTCTCCAGTTTGTGTCTGAAGAAATTGAAGGGAGTCAGGCTTTAGAAACAAAGCTCGTTGCGCAATTATCTCTCTTCGTGCTTAATTATAACACTTGCAATTGAACTTGTTTCGTTCTTCCTTTGTGTAAGTAACTACCCTAATCACTTGCTATACGTTTTCCTCTCCTTCTCTGGTAATTTTCTTTTCAATAGCAGTAGTTAGTGCAGGTCTGGCATATCTATAAATCAGAGTTATCTACTGACAGAGCAAAGGGAAATGACCTGAGAGATTTTCACATCTGTTTCAGAGGGGTCTCTGGCTACAGAATAATATTTCAGCCTGCATCTCTGACCTACTCTACACAGTTTATTCTGCTAACAGGAGGGTTTAATTAACTTGCACAAGCTAAAATGTCTTCCCACACACTAGTATATTGTTTGAGCTGGAGAATGTTCTGTAATTTGCCTGAACACAAAGTTGGGTATAGGCACGTTTTTAAAACTCTTGCTCAGATAAGAGAGCAGTCTGGAAACTGGCTGGACATTTTGCTTATCTTGTTCTTTGGTATATTTGATGAAAATAAATCTATTTGCTAAGCAAATGGCAAGTGTTTGCTTTCCCATTAAAGAGGATTTTCTGCTCTTACTGTATGTGATTGGAATGGCAGCAAAGGTGAGGGAGGGTTTTGTGGTTTGTTCGGTTTTTAATACGAATTTTTACCTCATTAGTGTAAAAATGAAAGTATCAAATCACCATGTGTTAGACCACAGACCTGTGGCAAAGCTCCTGTCCCATGTGGCAGTGAAAGCCCTTACACTTTGCCATCTGCTCTAAGCCTAAACTCTGAGATGTGTGGCCGGGCACCTTGCACGTTGCACGGGAAGAGGTGGCTCAAGCTGATGGGGAGCTACCGATATTGCTTAGAGAAGGAACTCAAAGGAATAGGGTTTAAAGAACAAAGGACTGACACAGAGAGACCGACACACTTGCAGAGAGGTCACCTAGTGTTGGGATGATGGATACAAAACCTTTCCATTAGACATTCACAGTTAAGTCCATGCTGCACTTCTTAATTTTGACAACATGAGAGTGCTCAAGGTCAGTGATAGGGTAACCAAAAACATGGTCTTTGGGCACTGACCAGAAACAGGACAAGACAGGTCTGTTCACATAGTCTTCCTAATCTTTTTTGCTCTGTGAAGCTTCCCAACATGCTGTTGCTGTTTGCTCACACTAAGTAGCCAAATCTCAAAGCTCAAACCATTCTTGTAATCATAAATGGCAGTCACAGTTCTGTAATTGAACTGTTTCACCAGAAGTCTTCTCTGTACCTTGTCCATCCTTCTAAGTGATCCAAATTCCTAGCTTTGCTTCCCATGATTTTCCTGAACTCTGCTAAAGTTGTGCCCTGCCTGTCATTAGCTTTAGATGATAAGGAAATACCTCTTCACAGATTCAGCTACTTAGAGCAGATTTCCAAAAGGCAAAGGTGGTTCTGGTGATGAAACCATGCAGACTTTGAAGGCTAACAACAGTTTGTTCTTTGTTAACATTGCCCTCACATACAAGTCCATGGAGGACTATTTGGGCGCCTGAGACCTTCTTCTTGGAAAACTTCCCTTCTTGGATTTTGGAGGCAGATCATGTGCTTTGATATTCACTTGCCCTACAGGAGGGAGACTAATAACATTAAGAATATTTCCCAGAAGCTTGATTGATGGAGATGTCAGTGACCAGCTGAGCTCAACATAAGCATGTGTGCTCCCAAGGGACAAGATGACAGCTTACATTAGGAATCAGCTGGGCCACAGCTCACATTACGAATCAGCTGTCCTCAACTGCACTTCCATGCATGATACAGTCATATGATTCAAATTGAGCCATGAGGTATCTGAAAATGTAGTTAAAGAAATGTCTGGGTGCACACATAAAGAGCATTCAGGTCATTCAGTGGGAGAAGTATATGTCTCAGGCAAACATCTGAAGCACAGGCAACCACCTATTCTGAAGCATCTCTCAATCTTATGTTCTAGAGCTGCCTTATTTCTGTTTTGTTTATAGGCAGTTTTACAGGTGGATTCAGGAGAGGTCTGCATGTACTCTCTAACAGCCAGATGTGAACGGGTTTCAAATCAGAAACTCTCCAGATACACAAGGTTTGTCACGTTGTGTTTTGGTTAATAATCTTGGCACTGAGTTCAGACAGAGTGTTCAATCATTGCCTGCAAAAGTCTGCGCAGATATACTGAAAATATGAGAGAAAGCTACAAAGGACTGTATATTACTTTAGATCTTTGCAGTGAGAAGCTATTTCTACTTTTATTCAAAGCAGGAACATTTAAGAGGGAGGATGGAAGGGAGAGACACCATATTATATGAATGTTCTAATGATAAGAGTGTTTTGTGAAAAGTGTTTTGAATCTGATTTTCCCATATTCCAGTTTGGTACTCTTCTAGTCAAATTTATGCACATATTCTGCCTTTCATTGTCTTTTGCACTGGGCCTTAAGTAAACATTGAAATTGTTCATGGGTCTGCAGTTTTAGAAATAGGTAAGTAAGATTATTCACTTCCTTGGTTTCTGTTGAAATACATGAGGTATATTCCTAATGTATGAATAACATAAGACTTTATAATCAGAATTCGAATGCTTGTTTTGATTCCGATTTTTTGGGGTCTTCCTTCTTCGAGTCTGTGTTAACTTAGGGCTCAGACTGACTCTTGAACCCAAAATCAGTATCCTGATCTTGCCTCTATCTTGTCTTTTGCACTTTTGTTTAATCTGAATTAAGTCTGCTGGCAGGCCCCTCTCTCTCACTGGCAAGGAAACTGGCTCCAATATTAGTGATGCTCTGAAGGCATCTGAGATGCAGCTGGTGTTCTTGCAGGGAGAGGGGAGGCAGCAGGAAAAGATTCACTGTAATAAATAAGTATCCCCTCTTACCCCGCTCTGTGGTTCATTACTGAGGATGCTAAACTCTTTTCTCTTTGACCTTGCATCTTATAAATCAATTATACTCCTTGTGTGTTGTCTAGAGGCCTCTAGAAAGCCTCTGGTGTTCCGTGATCCATAATAATTACAAAGCCAATGGTAAAGAAATAGGCCAATAGGTTCAACAGGCCAAACTACTTTGCAGTGTTCCTTTCACAGGCTGTAGTTTGTATTTGTGAAATGTCTATCTGTCAAATTCCTGCTGGTGTGAAAGATTGAAAGGTAGAGCCCAGAAGTTGCAGGGGACTGCAGCTCATTTGTTTGCTCACAGAGACTTGTAACAGAGCAACCTTTTAAGAGGCAATAAAAAAAAAAAAAAGGGAAGAAAAAAAGTTAGGAAATTTGCCATCTTATAAAAAAAGATACAAGCAAAAGAACTGCTCACCAGAAGCAAAGGAGCAGGAGGACAAAACAAAGAAACAAATATCAGATTTCCAATTCTCATTTAAAGGTGAGAGAAACACCAAAAGAGCAGCTGGCTGGAAAGGCATCCACAATCCTCCCCGGTAAGCTTATCAGTGCATTTGAAAAAGAGGTATTTTAAAAATACTCCTCCATCATCTTTTCCCTTTTTTTTTTTATTAACTAAACAAGTGAACTGGAATTATCTTCAGCCACTTTCATTATTTTGTTATGAGTTCTGCAAGGGTTTTAATAGAGAAGAGATAAACAAATAATAGATTTTATGTAAATACTGATTGCTAATGATGCTGTCAAGAGACTGGAAAGCAAGAAATGGGAGGAGTTGATAAACAGGAGAGGTTAATTGAACTTGCAGTGCGAGGCTGGTTTCAGCCATGACTCCTGGGTAAGGAGGCTGTTGTGTTCATGCAGTTTATCCAGGCAGTGAATATATCTGATTATTTGATTAAAGGCTACTGTACTGCAATAAGTTGTGAGGAATAATGCACCTAAGAGATGATGGGGAAATATACCAAAGACTTTTATCACCTGGGATCAATGAAAATCATGGCTGAGGAAAATATACCTGGAGACTTAAGCAATTCTCTTTGTGTCAGCTACGTGACGTTGAGACTTTGTTCACTGTCAGATACAGTAGGTCTGTGACTTACCTTGTCTTGTTCTTCCTCTGTATGAGCTCCTTCAGGCCCTACCCTCCCACATGTTATCATTTTCTGCATATATTTTTTTTTTTTTCCTTCACTTGAATGTAGGTCATCAACAGTGCTGATATTCTCTGAGGCCCCAAACTAGAATAAGCCTGAAGCAGAAGAACATCTGAATGATGGAACTCTTACCAAGGCATGTTTATTTAGACACACAAGTTGTGTCTAAATAGAGCAATGGAACCATAGAGTTAGGGAATATTTCAGATATTAGGAACATGCTGTATAAAAGCTGAAGTCGTATTTGGGAGTTGTCAGTGGCAATAGGTGCACAGAATGACCCAGAACTACTTAGTTTCGTACTATGAGATAGGACTTTACTATCTACCAAAAATAAGGCTTTCATAAATATTAATATGGAGGTCAAAATGTGAGAAATGAGGAAGCTGTCAGGATACCTGAGACAGGTCAACTTGTCTAGAAACAGGGTTCTGTTTCAGAACAGAAATACAGAACAGATGGATACTTCTGTATTGATATAGAGATGCTGACTGAACCCTAGCTTCTGCACAGCAAATGGATTATCTGTCAGTTAAATTGGTAATTATTTTTTTTTTCCCCTTGGTTTATTAAACTTGTAACATGTAAAAAGGAAAGAAATTGAGATATCTCAGGCCGAAAATAATCCAATGTTACTGGTTACTCCCGTGGGGCTGGTTATTTTCACATATCAGTTGTCAGTAATGCATGCTGTCCTGGCATAAAAAATGATCCTAGAGGGTTTTTCCAGCCTTAATGATTCTACAATTCTATGATTCTACAGTTGATTCTATGATTCTATAGTTCAACAATTCTATCATTCTGTCATTCTATCTATTCTATCATTACTATAATTCGATGGTCCTATGATTCTATGGACAAAGAATGGACAACTTCAAAGAGTATGGAGTTAAATAAAGCAAAATGTTTCTACATGAGAGAGAAACTTCAGTGCAAGTCCTATGTGAATAAGATAGGTGAAGTAGATGACATATTTCTATATACATTGAATAAAATATTATCTACATAATGGCCATAACTGAACTAATTAGAAATAACTCAGCTGAGTCTAAGTAAATTCATAACGGAAGTAGATAATTAGAAAGGTACTAACAAGCCTGTGTAGAAGAAAGTTGCTGCAGAATTTGTAGAAGAAATTGTGCTGTTATCAGACAGAGAAAAATGGTAAATACAGTGACTGTGCCTTGGTCATTTTTTTTTGCTTGCTCTTGGCTGTCAGGTCTTTGTAAGTAGAGCCAGCACTACTCAACAGATCCTGTTAGTCCAAGATGTCTTGTTAGTCCAAATGGTCGGAACAAAGTCTCTATATCATTGGCTGTATCAGAGGTAGAATAATTGCCTCCACCATTATTATTGGACATTTGGACGCTTGTGCCATGTTTTTAAGTAAGGAAAGATGGATAGAGTGACTGTAGCAGAAAAGTTGGTGGAGTCTGTTTTTGGTGCATAGTAAATGGGATTTGTGTTTGCACATATACCAGTTCTGAAATTGGATGGTCAAACAACACTAATCTCACTTTTTTTTTTAATTTTTTTTCTAGTTTACATCTGGTTTCTAGGAATTAATTCAATTCCCAAAACAGAATCTGCTAATGCACATGAACGCTGTTCATGAAAAGCTTAGCTTATTTGCCTCAGAAAGCTGCTGGTTTTTTTGTCTGAATTAGTGCACAGCTGGGTCCTGCTATTTAGCAGGATGGTGACAACTGATCTTTTCCACTAACCTGTTTGCCTTTCCTCTGACACAGGCTAGTAATATTCTTGTAGTTGGTTGCAATACAGAGGTGGTGTTGAGGAGCTGTTCCTTACTGGACCTCTAGTATCTCATCTCAAGTTCTTTGTGTTGCGTGCTAGCATGATCTTGCTTACCACTTGGTAGCCAGTCTCTGTACTTTCCTGCAATAACTATGATCCTTCCTCACCATTGCATCTCAGCAGATCCCAGTCTGTGACCTAGAATGGGAAGCAGCCCCGGCTTGGAGTGTTGTCAGTAACTGCAGTGAGATGGGAATGTTACTCAAGAGTCTTCTACACCTAAACCCACCCAACCTTAGAGGGTTCTCACCAAGCCCAGCTTCTATTTGCATGTTAATGGCTTTTGAGGCTATGTGAACAGTGACACTTAGTGGCAACTGCCAGAATTATACCTTCAGGAGCAGAGGCGGTGTTTGATAACAAGAAGCAAATTGTGAAGTTGTAATGTATCTAATTGGCTAACATGTCTAATTAATCAGAAAAGTCAACAGTAGCCATTCAGCTTGGCTTCCCAGTGGACTCATTTATGTGCCAGTTAAACACTGGGAAAAAAAATGAAGGAAAAGACAACGCTAACCTCTGAGTCTGAGCAACATTAATTAATACAGTTGATGGTGTATGCATGTGTAAATGTTGTTCTTTGTATACTGCACATCAAAATTATTTGGTTTTAGTACCTGAAAAAATCATGAAGCCCTGGTACAGAGACCAGGTTCAACTACTTCTAAATCCTTTTCAGTTCTGTCTGCCCCTTTCAGTTCACCTGCTCTTTTTCACTCTTTATAGGTAGTGCTTTTATTGGTTACTTTATCTCTAGATAAGATAATGTCTAGACAAGTATATTTGACTAACTTACACTTATGGAAATGGAAGGATGGACTTTCAACATGTCGTCTTCCATTATTCCTCTGAAGTCTTGTATTTTTGTTCTCTCCCTTTCTTCTTTATTTTTCTTCCCCATTGAATCTTGCTTAATGCTGCTGTTTTTCTGCATGTCTTAAAGCAGTGCCACTGCTGAACAATTGCTCTCCTTTGATAAGAAACCTATTAACTTAAATCGATGCCAGCGATGTATCTCAGAAAAGGGGTGCAGCCAGTTACCTCTGGTTGTGATTTCTCCTTGCATGAATGGAAGGATCCTCGTTGCTGAGTGCAGATCAGGTACAGAATGCTGGAAATTACCTTGGACATCACATTGCAGACAAGGCAATGGTATCTGTGCTGTCATGAGCACTATAGCATATTGTGGCTCACTACATCACTGCATAGCTATATGGCCTGAGGGGTATTGTGATGTGAAGTACAAGAGGACTGGGGATAAGAGGGAGACCTTCCATTTGCCAGGTAGTGCTGCTAGCTGCCTGTTATCAGTCTTTTTTTTTGTTTGTTTCTGGCATGGGTGAGACAGAGTGGAAAACAACCCATAGAGGATCCAGATACCAGGGATTATTTAAAGACCATCAAGATGATATTTGATTTTCTCATGCAATCTCTTGCACCTCCCTCAGCACTGTATTCAACATGTCTCAGCTTTCATACCCAGCAGGGAGATGGTTGATGCTCTGGGGAAGCAGGACAAAAAGTGGCATCAGTTTGTGCTATGCAGGTGACCTGTCTTGGCTGACAGTGGCCATGTCCCTGGGGATCACTGGGAGTTTTTTCCATGCAACTCCTTGATCTTCAGGATCTTCCCTCACCTCCAGAATCTTTCCTCCAATGAGGCTCTTCACCCTTAGTCCTCTTTTAGCTGCTGGCCCCAAGTTTTCCCAGAATCACAAGGCATGATCTGCCTCCTAGTTAGTGGTACTGTCTCATATCTCTATTAATTGGAGGTTTCAGGATACAGCACTTCTGTTTAGACATTTTGTTATCAAATTTGCATCCAGCCTATATAGGTTGCACACAGCAAGTTGCAGAGATCTACTTGAGAGTCTGAAAATTCTATTTTGTACCTCTACCTCCTCCCTATACACCCAATTATCTATTGCCTATTAGAATTCAATTTTTTCTTTTTTCTTCTGATAATGGTCTCCAAGCACAAGTTTAATTTTATTTAGAGATACATCAACCACTTGCCTTTTAGCTGCAGGTATTTTAGTTTTTGCAGGATCTTTTCCACTTTTTCAGTTTTGTTCACAAGAACTTTTAATTTGTACACAAGAATTTTTAATTTGTAACTTCCTGGAGATGTCTGGAATTGCTGTGAGAACTTTCTGGGTTGGCTGAGGTGAGAACAGTCTGCTACAAAATCATACTGGTTTCTTTCTGGGGCAGGTGAATGTCCCTATAATATGTAATACAGATATTTCTCTGTGCAGAAGTGACATAAATACACATTTTGTGTAACTTGTGATCTTCTGGGGAAAAGAAGAAAACCATGTGGAAAGTAGATGTCTTACTTTCAGCAAAAGAGACATTTAATTCTTTACTGACAAAACATGTGTTCCGCTCTTGGGATTTTACTGGAGATGGAAGAAAAAGGATCTGAATCCCCAAATCATTACTCTTTCACATTACATTATCCTGAACATTTTGGACAAAACACTTACCTGGGGTGTGAAGAAGGCCGGACAAATCTTAAATTGGCTTCTTGAATTTTATGACTTGTAGTGATCCTAACAAGAAATAGTGAATTCATTACCAGAGTAGATATTTCTCCAACTAGAACTTCAGACAACACACTTAACAGTAGAGGCAAGGAAAACTGCAAGGTAGGAGGAAAGATAATAATGTTTCATAGTCTGTTTGGCCAGGATTACGGAATTAAAAAAAGACCTCAGAATCCAAATCAGAAGCACTATAAGTGGAGCTAATCTTCTGGTGGTGATTTTCTTCATCATTTTTGAAAATCAAAGCCTCTTAGGATATCTCTTATCAGAACCACCACATGGAAGTGTCACAAATCACTGGTTACATTGAAAAAAAACTGTATCTTAAATAAAATTAATTATAGCTTGAAAGAAATAACAGTCAAAATAGCAGAAATAATCAAATGAATTTTTAAGGAAGAGTATTCTGTAGAATTACATGTTTTTGTTGTAATCACAAATGGTAGATTTATTCAGAATTTGGTATCAACGGGAACTAGAAACCAAGTTCTGAGCTGTGTAGAAATGTCACTTTTTTTCCTGCTTTAAAAAAGCATGTTTCATTCCTTTGTTCTGAAGCCAGCTTCTTTTATAGTTGTGTCTCGATTTTATCAGATAACCCCATATTGCAGAATTATTACATGGACTTGAAGAGGCCTCTGAAGGTCATCTGACCCAACCCATGTTTCAAAGCAGGGACAACTTACATCAGGTTTCTCAAGATGTTGTTCACTCAAACTTTTAGTATCTTCGATAACCTCTCTTTGCAGACTATTCCAGTGCTTGACACTCTCATGGTTGTTCAAACATCTAACCAGAAACTTCCTTGCTTCAATTAGTACCTGTTTCTCCTTGTCCTGTCACTGTAATTCTCTGAGAAGAATCTGGCTCCATTTTCTCAGAACCCTACCATTCGTTGAAGACATTAAAACACAGAATCATAGAATCACAGAGTGTTAGGGGTTGGAAGAGACCTCGAAAGATCATCGAGTCCAACTGCCCTGCCAGAGAAAGATCACTTACAGCAGGTCACACAGGAACGTGTCCACGTGGGTTTTGAATGTCTCCAGAGAAGGAGACTCCACAATGTCCCTGGACAGCCTTTTCCAGACTCTGTCACCTTCACCCTGAAAAAGTTTTTCCTTATGTTTCCGTGCAACCTCCTCTGTTCCATCTTGCACTAGTTGCTCCTCATCCTATCATTGGATGTCTCAGCAGAGCCTGGCTCCATCCTTCTGAGACTCACCCTTTACATCTTATTACATTAATGAGGTCACCTCTCAGTCTCCTCTTCTCCAAGCTCAAGAGACCCAGATCTCTCAGCCTTTCCTCAGAAGGGAGGTGTTCCACTCCAAAACACTTCACATTGCCTAAAGAAAATCTTTCCATTAATAAGATCAAAGATGGAAAGATTTCTGCTGGCTTTCTATGAGACTGTTTTCCTTTCAGCAGGCCTCTGGATAAAAAGAAGCATCCCTGATGGGGTTTTTTTTTGTGCGTTGTGTAACCCCAGTGAGTGAGGAAGGAACAAAATGAACACAAATCCTGAAAAAATAAATAAGATTCTGAACATACAGACTTTTTTAAAGAGTGCTAAATTGGTACTACAAAGCCATATTTGAAAGAAGAACTTTAAATGCAAACATTTGCATCCTGAATAGACATTTTCTATTTCAGAATATTTCTAAAAATAACTAATCTTGGAAGAGGTATAAGTGTAATAATATGAAATTCTTCCTTATATATATATTTTTTTTTCTTTTGAGAAGAACGGATGCAGTTAAATGATTCATCACTCCCCATTCTTTTGATGCTGAGCTCTTTCACACATGCAGGTTCTTAATAAGTTTCTCAAGGCAGAATCTGAAAGCCAGTGTATGTTTTGAGTTCCTGACCCTAGAAGGATCAGTGTTAGATTCTTACTATTCACCAAAATAGGATTGCTTTTCAGCTCCAAACTCAGTATACGTGGTTTGTTTGTTTTTCTGGGCAGTCTTTCACTGAACACCACATTGCTTTTACTTCCAGGTATTCCAGTAATTGTGCCTTCCAAGTGCAGCACTCCAGGTTGATGTGACTGCCTGTTAAGATATTTGATTACAATGGAAGCGTGTTTCCAGCTACATCACCCCATCACTCCTCAGTCAAATTCAATTGCAGTTGGAGAGAGCTCTGCCATCCCTTGCCTGTCATTTGCTATTGTCCCCTTTCATTGAGTTCAACCTGTTGATGTTCTGATTGCTAAAGGCGTATCGTTTGGTTTTCTAAAGCCTCCTCTGCAGTGAACGCCTCGCAGGGTATTTTCAGCTCTATTTAGATTTGTGCATTACAGTTTCAAATTGCTACTTTGGGCTCTATTAAAACAGTTTTCAAAAAGAAAATGTCAGTGTGCACAAACAGGTAATTGAAAATAGCACTGCCTAGGAACAAATACGGTTTTCCTGTAGATTTCCTTAGCTTTTGTTTAAAAGCACAGCATTAGTATTATACTGGTATGTTGTTTTGTTTTGTTTTGTTTGGTACAAGTGCTAATTGTGATGAAACATCATTGGCTTGGGCAGCTGTGCACTGCTTGTTAACATATTCATTTGTGTAAGAACAAATGATCTGTAGGAGTAGTGGTGTGCACAAGCAAGAAATCCCAGGTAGTAATCCATTAACCTCAGGAGAGTAGTTCCCGTTAATTTATGAATGTTCATTATTATTGTACAATATCTTGAAATAATGCACATTAAAAAAAAGCGTGCACATTCAGCTTATGGTAGTCTAGTGTTGTCTCTGAGTGGGAATCATAAAATATTTCTATGCTGGAGTCACAAGAGTAAATCTCTCGACTCTGGCAAAGTGTATAGACCACATAGATGTGCTGCCTTTCAGCTGTGACCATCAGCCTTCCCACGGGGCTGACCACCCATGCAGAGTGCCAGATGTAGTGCAGGCTCTCCTGGCACCCTGCCTGCTCGCCTGTCTTCTTCCTATCTGTCCTCTCTATCGAGTCTGAGAGAGCTGAAGCTTCAGAAGCAGCCAACAGGGTTCTCAGATCTGCATGGAAACAGCTCAAAGCATTTTCTTCTCAAAACAGGCTTTCTTCACAAGGGGTACAGCAAGGTGAAATGGTGTCTGGGCTCATGTTTTAGGTCGTATGATGTACCCAAACTGCAAGATTGTTTCTGAGTACACAGTGTATACGTATAGAATGTAGCACAGCTTGGGGCACAACAGCAAGGGGAATGGGCTTGAAGCATCTCGGTATTACTATACTATGCATAGTAATATCATAATTGAAGATGTGATTTCCTCAGGTTTTATGCTGCTCCTAAGCTATTACTCATCTTGACTGCATTGTGTATTATGCATGAAGACAAACTTAAGCTTTGTGGAAAGAATGTTACCTTGGGATTTCCCATGTCCAAAAGTGCATGTTGTGTAACACTGTGTTTAGACAACATCAGTTTCAATCTGTGAGGATTTTGTGTTGATTTCTGCTTGTGGTGTCTGTTACTCATGACACACACAAACATTGTCACACACGTGCAGACAAGCAGAAAAACCTTCAGGGGGAAAAGCCATAACCCCAGTCAGAAATGAAGATAATGAAAGCTTTTTTGAAGACAATACTGTCAAATACAAAAGTGGTTGAAGAGGAGCAGGAGGGGAATATTTAAATGTAACTATATCCATTTCCACCAGCTAATAAAGAGAACATTTTCTTTGCTTTCTTTAAAGGGAAAACAGAGCAAAAGAACTTCCTTTAGCACTAGTTTCTATAGTGACAGTATCCTCAAAATCATCCTTATGCAATCAAAAATAACTTGATAGTACAGTGTAGAAATGGAGCTTCATCAGAGTTTTCTATCCTGCAGAAAACTATTAATGATCTTGCGGAAAGAGAATTTAAATTGCACAGAACATTGAATTCTTGTAGTTTAGCAACTGAATGTATACTTGTTCCCGCTAATGAGGTGACAGAAGACAAAGGCCACCCTCCCCAGCTTCGTGACCTCAGTTGAGGTCCATGATGCTCACCATGCTTTTGTGTTTGAGTCCACAGGTGCTACATCTGCCCAATACTTATTTTTCCCTTCGTCAAGGTGAAACTGAACTCTATAGTTTCCTTTGAGTCCATGGTGTTTCTTCTTGGCACAGACACTAGGGAGCTGAACCTGACTCTGGGGTGAACGGGGAGAGACACAGCACCATTTTGATAACATAAACCCATCTTCACATCTGGAAGTACAACCACACAGCCCTCTGCTCTCTCCTACCCTGGCAACATCCCCTCCTGCAACTGGCATCTTCCAGTCATCACACCTTCCTCCTCTCTGCAGTTGGCTTCTCTTTCCTCAGCTGCTTCCACAGCCAAATCATCAATGAAAATATGTCCTTTTTCTTATTCTCTTGTCCCCAAATTCCTTTTCTTTTCACCATCCCCTGCTCTGAAATTTACACCCTGTTTTCCTCTTTGGGAATTTTTCAAGCATCTCCCAGTCCCATTTTCAGATAAGGACCACAATGGTGTTCTCTATTTCTTCTTTTTGGTCTGACGCTAAGGTTCATCCAAGCCCTAAATATTTCAGTTAACTTCTGTCTTTCATTATCTATGGGCTCATCTTCCAGACAGAGTGGGCAGTAATTTACAAAGGACTTAGCTGGTTCGTGGCTGATTCGTTACACGCTGAGGCATTAAATATTGAACAATTTTACATAATTAACCAGAATTCCTAAATTGCATGCGGGCAGGTTCCTCACCCAGTCACAGCTGATTATGCTTCAGTTACTGATGGATTGTGGCACTATAAAAACTGATCAGCTTCTTCCCAGGATTGTTTTCACAGGCATCTGTCTGTCATGATGCAGCCATTCCAGCAGTGCTTATTTAGCTACTTAACTGATTTTACACTTGGAGCTGCAAGATATTGTTAGAGGAATAGTTGACTCATTTCCCACAAAGTTTAATTAAAAAGAATGATGCCATTATATTTTATGTGTACCTCTTCTAGTGTCCTGTTGCATATCAGGTTTCATTACTCTCCATGGCTTCTGTTATTTGTTTTGCGACACTCAAGTCAATAAATAATTATGAATAATGTAGGTCACCCGTGAGAGCTGAAAGGGAGAAATGATAATCGAGTTGTTCTGTTCCTAGAAAATCAGAGAGCAGTGAAATAATCCAGGGTAAAACATGCCCTTTGCTCAAAATTTCTGACGTGCCACCAGCTGTTCAGGGCAAAGAGACGTTTGAGGTTGTCACCAGTTCTGGGAGGTCTGTCATCCAGGGCTGTCATTGTCCTTTGCATCCGGATCCTGCAGGTGCTTGCGAATCCCTGACGGGGAGCCAGGAGCAAAGTTTCCTCTCTGTGCCCCCAACGCTCCATATTCAGACCCTGCTCCTGGGGGCCATTGTCCCTTTGGAGGAGCAGTTCCTGGCAGCTCTGCCCAGGGAAAGCCAGGGCCTTACCGTATCTGTACATCTCTCCTCCCAGCCAGTGTTGCAGATGGGCTTGCAAGACTGTTTTGAGGCATAACATTCCTGACTGAAAGCTTTAAAAAAAATCAATCGCTCTGAATAAACGCCTTGCCTGTGCACTGCTGTTTTGAAAGGATTGTTTTACTTCCAGTGAAGCTGCTGCAGCAGGGTTCCCTGCAGGACAAATCTTCCCTGCGTTTTGTTACAGATGAACAGTGTCTCCAACTATGACTTTTCACCTGATGGCCAAAGTGCCAGTCCCCTGGGTTACTCCTCCTGCCTGCTGTCATTCAGCAGTGCCGCCTGCGTGCCGTTCACAGTGACCTAATGTGCTCCTTTGTGATTTGACTCGTCATATTTGCTGAGGGGAGCCACTTGGAGACATGGAAAACAACCTAAGAAATTCTGATATTGAAGAAAATACCCATAAAATCAATCCCCTTAATCCTGCAAATTAGCATGAAATGTAACCACTTGCATTTCAGACCTAAATCTTGGTTAAATATTTATTAATTTAATAATTCATATTTATTAATCCAAGATTTAGTCTGAAAACAGCTAAGACAATTTGAGCTAAGAGAATTTGAGTTTGGCTGCCCAGGTTTTTACTACTGAGCTTTGCCATCTTATTTGTGCTTGTCTTTCTTTTTTTTAGAAGTGTTGAACTTTAAAGCCTACACTGGTGCCTAGCATGATACTGGCATCTCTTCAAAGCAGAGATAAGTCAGTAGGATAAAAATAAACCAGACTGTTTTCTTCTCTTGAATATTGTAATCCATGGTGTGATATTTCCCCTTTTCCCTGTTAGAGATCTGAATCATCAATGACCCAAAGTCTTTTTTATTCATTAAAATAATTGGTTTTACCTTTCTATTTTTCTAAGGCCAGTGAATTTAAAATTCTTCTAATTTTGCCTAGATGAAAACATATAGTATGCAGTAGGGAAAAAGATGCATATGTGATTAGTCTATGATTATCTTGCTGTTAAAATAAATCTAAACAAATGGGATTTTTATTGCTTCAGTGCAGATTATCTGGATAGTAAATTATTCCAAATTGGTCATAAGCCACAGCCCATTCAAGTTTCTTCAGAGACCACAGGCAAATGTGTAGCTTTTATTATTTTTAAATATAGTTTACTTCATTCTTGATGGCTTTTTCTGGATATAAGTAATAAATGCAGCTATATATTACCGCTTTGTGTACCTGATATGTCAGCATGATATTCTTCAAAGCACCAATGATAATATTTGATTTGAATTTTTAATAACTAAATACCTCACAGAAGTAAGTAAATGATGGCTAAAATTAGACACAGTAAGTGAACTTGGTGTCAATATGTCTTTGAACTCCAGATACCCACTGAGAAGCAGCAGTGTGTGACCATAGGATGAATAAACAATGTATGTGACTTTAATGATGGAGAAAGAGCATGTGTATGTGTATATATCACAGAATCACAGAATGGTAGGGGTTGGAAGGTACCTCTGAAGATCATCGAGTCCAACCCCCCTGCCAGAGCAGGACAAAACTAGAGCACATCACACAGAAATGTGTCCAGAGAAGGAGACTCCACAACCTCTTTGGGGAGTCTGCTCCAATGCTCTACGGCTCTTACAGTAAAGAAGTTCTTCCTCATGTTGAGGTGGGTCTTTCTGTACTCGGCTTGAATCCATTGCCTCTTGTCCTATCACAAGGCAAAAGTGAAAAGAGGTTGTCATTACCTTCTTGACGCCCAGCCCTTATGTATTTATAGACATTAATTAGATCCCCTCTCAGTCTTCTTGTCTCCAGTATACTGAGAGATTCACTAGTATACTATGTTGAGAAGATGTGAGTACAGACATTCCTGAGCTGACTTCAGGACACCTTCTTTTGGGGAAGGTGAAGCAATGAAGAGGCATCAACGTCATCCACCTGAGCTGGATCTCCCCACTACCTGCTGTGTTCAGATCTAGCATGATTCGTGCATCACGTCTGAGCCAGTCAGTGTCTGGTGGCCTAGAGTGAATGGAATCTGCATTCCTCCTTTTTTTCAGGTCCATTACCTTGCAGAAGCAGCAACTGCTTCTTCGTTAAACAATCTGAACTAACTGAATCCCCTTTATTCGTTTGACAGTATAGCAGAAAATCATATTCTGCTTTACTGAAAAGGTGATTTCGCTTGCTCTGCAGTTAAAAAAGTATCTGAAATGGTGTGAGAAGCAGCAGATCTGAGGAGGTAAGGTGAGAGGTGGTGAAGAATGGGGACTAAGCCCAGATCTTTTCAGGTGTTTATTAAGTTAACAATACAGTTGAATCTAGCAGAAACAATAACTGCTCATCACTAATTGGTTACTAATATTTACATTCTGCAACATGTTATGATGCTTCTGTAACCTAGAAAACAATGTTATGTGTTTGGTTGTCTAATTATGTAAATTAAATAAGGTGCTTTTTTTTTCCAGGGGGAGATGAAAACACAGCACATAGCACTCCAATAGCCTTCAACTGGAAGGAGGAGTCTTGTGCATGCTGAGAAGCTCATCAATTTAGTGCCTCAAAATGACCCTGTGTTGTTAGAGGGGTTAGAATAAAGAACAATAATTTCCCCAGTGTGGACGAGTTAGCAAAATGTATTAACTCACATTTTGCTATGGAAATATAAAACTGGATATTCAACCCTAAAATACCAAGCTTTGGAATTGCTGCTTTCTCTCCCAGGCTGGAGCTGGATGGGGTAGAAACATCTTATGTCAAGTCCTGGTGTCACCTGTATAGTGATTAGTGATTGTAGTAGGTCATATGGGTAAATGGGTGACACTTTGTTGTATTGTATGGAAAATGTCAATCTCATTCAATCCCCAGTTTTGATACAAGTGACCTTGTAAGTTTTCATTTATTGAACAAATAAGTTAATGACATTACTTCCTAAAGCCAAGGAGAAAATTTTTTCATAGAAATGTTTTATACTGAAAATGTTGATCTAGATACATCAAGTTCTTCTGAAGGAATAAACCTTTTATTTAA
>WUAM01000095.1:717867-747058 GCA_024336885.1 Actenoides hombroni | reverse complement strand
CCTTCCCTTCCCTTCCCTTCCCTTCCCTTCCCTTCCCATTTTTGGCAGATCTTCAGCACAGATAAAGCTGTATTTTCTAACACAAAGTTACTCTTCTTGCAACTTTTGACTTCTTGATCCAAGTCACAAGAACTTCTTTCAAGAGTTTGCAAGAGTTTTTTTTTTCTTATAAATATGATGCTGTTGCTATTCTAACTTCACACTCGGAAACGGCTATACTTTTTTGGCTGAACTAAAAACAATAATTATGAAGTTGTTCTGAGTAATCTGCATGACATTGACACTGCTTGTGGCATATCTTCTGAAAAAAAGATTTACATAATGGGATAAGTCATATCCTAAAATATCTGGACACATTAAGTACTTCACCTGCAATATACTAAAACTAATTTGGTAGAGAAAATCTTAATCACGTAATAGAATTTCTAATAAATTTCTCTAAACTAAACCTTATTTAACTCCCAGATTTGGGGTTTTTAGCATTACAATTCTGAGGATATAATTTAGATCAGCCTTACGGCAAGTTGTCTAGGCAGTTCCCAATGTTCATTATAAGCTTTCCTTACCTATCCATGTGCAGAGTACAAGTCACTTGGGTGCATTTATGAAAATGTTTTGGAAAGGAGAAGGGGCTCGTTTGTTGTTAATAGATTTAATATTTGAGTCTGATAGGAATAGACATGATGCTTCAGGTTGTTAATATACTTCTTACATAGATGTCATCTGTGGTAGCAGGTGTTAACACTTTGATCATTTACTTCCATTGGCTTGTTATTCATCTCAATCAGGTTAGGCTGTTTGCCATTTGATTGCATTATCTTTTGATCTACTTCAGAATTTTTACCCACATAAATATTTTTTAATGTCACATCAGCTTTTTGCCCTTATTTCTAATGTCTTTAGTTTTCTCTGTAAAAATCAAATATCAAGTTTTACTCAACTGGCTTGAATGGATTTTTATTTTTTTTTTTTTTTTAATTTCAGTCTTTGTTATGAGTAATAACTGATTTCTAAAATATTATCAGAAGTTTCCAAGTGCGGTGTAAATGTGCCCTTTTTCTGTTACATTTCCTGACCTACAGCAATGCCTGTCAAATTGAAACAAGAGATCTTAAGAGCTGTGGCATTTTTCCCAAGCTTGGGCATTCATCATCTGTCTCTGGGAATATAATCCATATACTTGACTGCCTCCCAGCCCACCCAAACATCAGAAAAGTTCTGAGATTCATTCCCATCTCAGTATTTGTAACAGGCATTATTCAGAGTTCTGGGGTACCTAAGTTAACAAAAGGTATCATTTGATGGAAGGGGCTTTGAAACACCAACTTTTGCATAGCCCTAAATACCTCTGTGAACCTGGCAGTCAGAGTCAGAAAGTGCTTTCTTAGACAGCATTTGAGAACTAAGATAGAAAGACAAAGCTTCAGCGTGTTATTTTTCCTTTTGTCCAGTAACTGTCTAATGTGCAGTGTGTAAACTCTTGCTCATCTCCTAGTCTTCAGATAACTTTGCAAGGAGCAGTAGATTGCAAAGCAAACTTTTTCTTGTTCACCCCTCTCTGTGAAACTTGTACTTCTGGTGACACATCTTCAATAGAAGAGGTGAAATGAGCTTCTGTCCAGAATGTTCTTCTTGCTCTGCCTGTACCCAAAAATATTCTATTCTGAAATGTGGGAGTTCAGGGTTCCAACTCCTTTGGCTATCACCTGTCACCTCAGCTATCAACTCAGGCCCCTCAGGCAATTTCCTGAGGTGACTCACACATCACTTCAGCTAACAAGGACTCTGTTGAGTCTGCTTCATAGCTTCCCTTTAGGTATTTAAGATATCTGAAGCACCTCAGCAAATTTGGTCAGAGCTTTCCTGACTTGTTCCTCTCAGCTTAAGTTCCTTAGAACTGTTAAAAGTATGATTTGGGCACATAAATGCTTTAAGTAATGTCCACTTGCTTTTATTGACCCTCATTTAGATAAAGATTGTCATGCTTTGGAAAAAAGTCATCAGTTGTACATTCCTTTAAGACACAATCACGGATCAGTTTTCTTTAATTTTAGATGCACTGACCCGTATAGCACTGACAACTGTGCAAAGTTTGTCCCCTCAGAGACTTTTTTTTTTAATTTTTAGAACTTCAAGTTTTTTTCTCACTTGTAGAGTAATTAATGTTGGCTTATTATCAAAGTACATAACATCAAGTAGAACAATTCCCATATTTTGTGTTGTGATTGCTCAGTCTTATTTCTCTCTGAAGCACTCCTAAATCTGTGTATTGTAATAAGAACAAGATGAAAAGAACCTCAACTGAAGGTCCAGATGAGAAAATTCTTTAGTTTAATATTTGATCTTTCATTTCTCCCAGACTGGTTATGCCACTTTAATTATGAACGTCCCTAAATTAAAATGAACAAAGTTGCAGCAGGTGGCCATTTTGCAACTCTAATGAGTGTTCTTCTTTATGGGTTTAGAGAAAGAGATAAACTGCATTAGGATTGCTCCTCAAGCTTTCTTCACTGTAATGACAGATGACTATATGTACGTGTTTATAAACTAGGACTTTAAAGAGCAACTACGGTTGCTTTTTTTAAAAATGCTTAATTAAAAAATCAGTTGCTCAATAGCTGCTTTCAAGAATTCTCACATTCCTTAGTTCATTTTTCATTCAGTTATTGCCTTCAGAACAGTTTCAACCATCTTTCTCATGGCTTGCATTCCACACTCCAAGAATGAGAAAAATCTACTCAGTACAACTTGTACTTTGGGTCACTTGTTTTCATTCTACTGTTATGCTACAAAATTAAAAAGTAAGGATTCGTGCAGGGTTCCATTAGCAAAAAGCACGTCCACTTCTTTCTTGTTGTTCACAATGGACTAGTTTTAGGTATTGAAACTGCTGTAATAACTTTTTCCTAGGCAGTTGAAATGTATATTATGAATCGTTTCATGAAATACTTTAAAAGCAAAACTTCATAGCTGGGCATTATGAAATATGGTTTAGAGAATAACAGTGAAATAGAAAATTGCCAGAGAAAAGAGATCTTTCTTTTTTTTCTTTATCAGCTGAAGTTGTCAAATTAGAGATGAGTTTTTCTCTTCTGATACAACAGCACCAAGTTTGGAGATGCTCTAGTGAAGAAAGCAGTGTGAATGTTTACTGATACCAGGTGAAAACAGAAACCAGTGTTAGACCTTGGACTTCCCCATGTCTGTTTGCTGGACTTCCAGTTACATGCTACTTATAGTCCAGCAGTGGGATAGACTATTAAAGATTTGTCTTATTATTCTGCTGAAATAATTATTTGGGAAAATTTAAAGTGGTTAAGAAGAGTTCAGAAAATTTTTCTGGAGAGCTTATAAAGTTTATATTCTTTGTAGTGAAAAATGTTCAAGGCTGGAGAATTTTTAGCAGGATTCTGAAAGAAATACTGCAAGATCCTGAGCAAAACATTTGTTTTCATCTTCCTTTTACTGAAATTGGGAAAAAGCAGAACAAAATAGAAATAAAAATAAAATCTCTACTTGTTCAAGAACAGTATTCAGAAATTAAAGAAATGCAGAGTGAATAAGTCAAAAATACATTGAGTTAGGGAAGTGTTTGACTAGGTCAATATTGTTTCTCTTCTGTCATTACATAATACAAGAAAAGAACACAGAGAGAAGACTACTCTAGAGTCAATTACTGGTGACATTCACTTGTGGGCAAAGGATCAGCCTGAGTCCGTGTACCACCAAAACTTACATATATTGACCTCATGACTTTCCCCTATAGCATATCTCTGCATAAATGTGTCCAAATGAAGCAAACAGAATTTCCACAGTTTCTTCTGTCTCAAAGACACGGTGCTGTCCCTACATCTCCCTGGTGAAATTTCCATCTGCACGGTGCCAGTGCCAGTGCTGAGCCCATGGCCAAAGGGTGTCCAAGCGGGGCTGCAGGCTGGGGGAGGGATGCAGGAGTGGGAGAAAGAGGACTGATGTCAAGTGGTTACCGCAGCAACGGGGAGGGGACCCGCAGCGAGGGGAAGCAGAGGTGGGAGTGTTACCGTGGCAACGGATGGAGAGCCTTCCTCAGTTGGGTTGGAGATACAACTGTCCTTACTTCTGATTACCTGCCTGGTGCTGGCTGGGGGATTTAGGCACAAGATACCAGGAGTGCCTGTCTTATCACCTATGAATGTTACCTATTTCATTTCTAGTTTGAAAGTGAAAATGCGCTGGAGATAAAGTATTTTTCCCATGCAAGCTACACCCATTTTAATCTCTTTTGGTTGATGACAGTATAACAAGTTCACAAGTGATAGCAGAAATACTTTTTTTTTTCTTTCTAATGTAGTGTAAAAAACTATATTCTGGTACCCATTATTAATCCTGCAGCACTAGATGAGATGTTGACTTAGGAAGTGAGCTTAAACTGTGTTAGGAAGTGAGTTTGTCTTCCACATCATTACATGACTATATTTCACTTTCCCTAACAAGCTTTGCAAGCTAGATCTTGCAATTTCTTGTTTAGGTTCTTTCATTATTTTTTTTCTTAATGACAGCAGGCAATGAAAATTTCTGGTAGGCTCCTTTTGAGTTTCCCCAACTAGGGAGTAATGGAGTTTATGAGTACAAGAGGAATGTGCTCATATAAAACTGATAGGAACAACCTGGACTCCTGAAATTGCTATCATTCAATGGCCCAGTGAATGGCAATCAGCCATCTGCTGTTTCATCTGGTGTCACTTTTCCTCCAGAACAGGAGGAAGAATGAAGAATTACCAATGCTAACAGGTGATTTAACATGAGTCTGATATTTAAAACAGAATGGACTGAAATTTGGAGTGAGCTGGAATCTGATCAACCTTGTCTTGAAAAACAGGATCTTAAAGGGAGACAGGGGTGTTTTGAGTGTCAAACCAAGAAGTCTTGGTAGAAAGTGTGACCTGAATGACTGGAGCCCAGGGATTACCTTGGAACCACCCACAAAAACAGATCAAAGTAAAAAAAAAAAAATTAAAAAAAGAAATGCCCAAGAGGTGAAGAAGCTGAACAAGGATAAGCCTCCATATCTTACCCTATTGAAATGTCTCTGTGTGTTCTGAAGCCTGAAGGCATTTGCCTGCTACATTTTCCTCTGAAGAGGCAAGCTGTGTCCTTAGCTTGGAAATGTGGGAAGGCTGGGCTCAGTCTGCTGAAGGCAACCAGCACAGTCTTAGGTGCTATATATTTTGAATATGGAGTCTCAGCCTCCCCTCAAGGTGAGCTTCCAGTAATGCAGAAGCAAAGAGGGGTCTGGTTTTGCCTAAGACAACAGTGTAGAGGGGTGCAGGGCTGCCCCAGCTCCTCTGGAGGACTAAAGCATGAAAAGCTTGAGCACAGCAGAGACACCCATTATATAGTGTCGGTCTGCCTGTATGGCAAAACAGTCTTGTTCTTGTTTTCAGAGTGGTTACACATTTGCATTTCTCTCCAGTGTAATTGAGGGCTTTTACAAATGAGCTTTTTCAACTGCTTCGTGCACAGTTGGCTGTTTCCTGCATCGTTTTGTTTAATGACAGCAACACCTATTCACATCCTGTGGATAGAGAACATAACTCCCTCATTCACTGTTCCTTCATTTATTTTCGTGATTTCGGTCATCTCACAACTTAAATTCTCCTCTTGGTTTCTATTTGTACTGTAATAAATTTAGTCTTTGTGACCTGGGTATGTCTATTCTGCTACATCAAAGATGTCCAGGGACCAATACTTGTCCCCAAGACTGAGTGGCACCAATGGGTGTATGTCTACATTTCTTAGGTTTAGCTGCCTCTGTGGCAAGTTTATCTTAGAAGGAGTAGGGTAAGGAAGTTGTAGAATCACAGTAGGGGCTGGAAGGGACCTCTGGAGATCATCTAGCCCAACCTCTCTGCCAGAGCAGGATCACCTAGAGAAGGTCACACAGAATTGCATTGTCCATGTGGGTTTGGGATGTCTCCAGAGATGGAGACTCCACTACCTCTCTGGGCAGCCTGTTCCAGTGCTCTGTGTCCCTCAAAGTAAAAAAATTCCTCCTCATGGTTAGGTGGAATTTCCTGTGTTCAAGTTTGTGCCCATTACCTCTTGTCCTGTCATGTGGCACCACTGAAAAAAAGACTGGTGCCATCCTGGCAATTAAACAAAGTAAAAGACTGGGTGTGCAGTCCTTGAGCTATGTTTGTAGAATTGTATGGATTTATTTATTCTGACCCTTGAAGATGTACACAGATGATGGTTTCAAATGGAAGAGGGTTTGAAAGGACGGTATTTAAATCCCTGTTGAGCTGTAGCTTTCCTAGACAAACCTGGAGAACACAGAGATGCCCTCAATATCTCAGCTTCTCAGAAAGAAAAAGAAGTTTGTAAATTTATTTATTTTTTTTAAATAAAAATAAAACATGGAGGGTTTTTTTTTTCCCAACCAGAGTGTTTTAAGGATAAGAGAGCAACTTCTTTGTATACTTGGATACTGTAGTAGTATTATATGTGGGTTCTTAAGATATAACATAGCCTCAGGAGATACCCTAAAATTGACAGTGAATGGAACAGTTGGAACAGGACTGGTGTAAAAGATGTTTCACAGTGTTTCTCCACTTGTTTGGCCAAAAGGCCCCTCTTTCCATTTTTAAAACAACCTCTTTAATACAGAGATTATGTGCATAAAGTCTTATTGTCTGTAGTCCTTGAGAGAGCATTTATTTTTCTGAACAGGGAAGTTCAGCTTCTGTTTAGAATAAGCTAATGCCTCAAAAACTATGCTTATAAAACTCCTACATCAATAGTAAAGATACTATTGAGTATCTTTATAATTTGTTTTGTATTTTTTTCAGATATCAAGTATTCTTACGAGACCTTAATAGTGTACTTAATTATATTAAGTACAGTGATTAACACACATTCACAGAGTTTTAATTTTCTCTTTTTTTTTTTTTTTGTTTCTTCTGTTCAGGGATTACTCATTTTGATTTCTTTAGTATTTTCACAGGAGTTAAGCTTAGTTTTGTGCATTCATCTTGCAAAATTCACCAGTTAACAACCTTGGTTTCTTACCACATTAAATTATGCATTTGGAATCTCTCTCCCCCTCACCCCCTGTCTGTTATCTTAGTCAAGGTCAGAGTGGGCACTGTACTTTCTATGTCAATCCCAACAATATTGTTTCTTCCATCAGCAATCTCCTTAGGAATGACTATTCTCATTAGGATTTCAAGTTACATAGCTTACCAGATAACAGTAGCCAAAAGTCTTCCCACACCATATATTGTCACAGAATCACAGAATCATTAAGGTTGGAAAAGACCCAACTGTCTACGCAACATTACCATGACCCCTAAACCATGTCCTGAGGTGCCAAGTCTATGTGTTTATTGAACCCCTGCAGGGATGGTGACACCACCACCTCTCTGGGCAGCCTGTTCCAAGGCCTCTCCACTCTCTCACCACAGAAATTGTTCCTCATGTCCAATCTAAACCTCCCCTGCTACAACTTCAGCCCATTACCTCTCATTCTATCACTGGTTACCTGGCAGAAGAGACCAACCCCCACCCCACTCCGACCTCCCATCACAGAGCTGTAGAGAGCAAGAAGATCTCCCCTCAGCCTCCTCTTCTCCAGACTACCCAAGCACAGCTCCCTCAGCTGCTCCTCAGCAGACATGTTCTCCAGACCCCCTCCCCAGCTTCCTTGCCCTTCTCTGGACCCGCTCCAGCCCCTCAAGCTCTTTCTTCTCCTGCGGTGCCCAAAACTGACCACAGCACTCAAGGTGCATCCTCACCAGTGCACAGTCCAAGAGCACGTTCCCTGTCTTTCTCCTGTTGGACACATTATTTTTGATACAGGCCTTCCCCTGTGATGTCCTTGCATACTTTGGACATGCCTTTTTCTAAAGTGGTTGAATTTAAGAACATAATGTTATGGTTCATCAGATATGAAGCTTTTCATCAGGCCCTGTCTGCAGGAGGTCATGAAGCCTCACTCTCTTGACACAGCAAGAGGAGAAGCTGTAGAAGTGCCGTTGTGGAGTCTTTGGGAATGTTCTAAGAGAAATAAAAGTGAAGAGTCCCAAAAGAAATGGGAAGTAGCAATATTCAGCAAGAATGAAGAGTGCTCCACCAAAAGGGGTGGGAAGAGAATGGGTCTACAGCTGGTTTTCTAAAATGAGCTCTGCATTCTCTCTAATTTCATGCTGTGTTTCTGATTATGGGAGGGTTGATTGAACCAGAAGAGATAATCCATCAGTGCAGATTGAAGAGGAGGCATGAAGGGATCTCAGAGGATGAGTCAAGACAAACATCTGCATCCCTTCCTTTAACTGAGTGTAAGATGTTATTTGGAATAGGGCAGGACTGGAGCTAGCCTCCAGGGAGACAAAGTAGGCACATGGAGACAGATAAATGTTCAGTCAGCAAAAGGAAATGCTACATGATAATTACATGTTTTGGTTTTAAGATGAGGTTAGCTGGTTTTCACTCTTTATAACAGCAAGAAATTGGTGAAACAATCTCCTAAAGCAGCCAGAGAGCAATGCTCTAGTGAAGGAGGCAAGCTTCCATCCTCCTTGCTCTGAAACTCCTGCTGAGGCAGTGATGAGATTTTTATTTTTTTTTTCCTCCTTTGACTCTAACCATTCAGCTATGGAGACAACTGTGGCTCCTTGCTGAAATATTTTTCCACTGTTAACCTGAGTAGCCTTTTTATCTGTGGTGACAGGCTCAACATTGACTTTGCTTCTTTCATTGTGCTTTCTCCACGTAAAAATCACGCTTGTAACTTTATGAAAACATCCGAGCAAATTTTCACAAAACAGCAAGTTATTCAAAGTGTTTCTAGACATGAAAGAGTTTGGAAAGTTCTCAGACTCATATATATTTATTTGTATATATTTCAGAGCCCTCCCAGAGGAGGACTACGAGATGATCAGAGGGCTGGAGCACACCTCCTGTGAGGACAGCCTGAGGGAGTTGGGGTTGTTCAGCCTGCAGAAGAGAAGGTTCTGGGGAGACCTTATAGTGGCCTTCCAGTATCTGAACAGGGCTACAGGAAAGCTGGGGAGGTGCTGTTTACCAAGGCACATAGTGACAGTAATGGTTTGAAACTGTAAGAGGACAGATTTAGATTGAAAATAAGAAGGAAATTCTTCCTCTGAGAGTGGTGGGACACAGGCACAGGTTGTCCAGGGAATCTGTGGATGCTCCATCACTGGATGTGTTCAAATCTATGTTGGATGGGACCTTTAGCAATCTGGTCTAGTGGGAGGTGTCACTGCCATGGCAGGTGGGTTGGAACTAGAAGAACTTTAAGGTCCCTTCCAACCCAAACCATTATCTGATTTTATGCTTCTATATTTTATTAGCACTGTAAACCTAATAATTCTTTGTTTTGGTTTGTATATTTATTTTGAGGGCCCTTTGAAGATACAACTTCAATGCTGGTGGGACAGATAAACTCAGATTAAGAAAAGAAAAAAGCTCAAAAGTGGGGAAGTGTTTTCTGAGCTCTTCCACCATTCAGAGACTATTAGGAATAAGGGTAGGAGCTGGAGGGGGAGCAGAAGGAAGGACAGTGGAAATAAGGGGGACTGGTGGAGAATGGGAAGGTGAGCCACAATATGCTGTCCCTTATGATGTAGTACCTAGTGTGTAGTAAGTCCCCCCCCTAGTCTGGCTTGTGAGCAGCCTCTTAAACAGCTCTAGGCTGGTGAGACACTTCAGGGAAAGTTACAGGCAGCTCTAATTCCTCTACTTGACTTACCCTAATCTGTGCTGAAAGCAAGGCAAACTTTCAAGATCCACGTGTGAGAACTATTGTCCTCACAGAAGGCTGGTGTTGGTCTTGATAGAGTTTGGAACATACACCTTCTATGAAGTATATTCTTTATTTCACCAGGTTATCTTCAGAAGACTTAGTTTATTTATTTCTGCATTATTTCCACAAAATGAGAGTGTGTAGGATTCAAAATGGCTTCACTGGAGAATGATAGGCCATTCCACTACTTTCAGTTCTTTTAGTTCCTTCCTCCAAGATTTCTGAGAGTTTTTTACCAATTTTTGAAGCAAGTATGCAAGTTGCACGCAGCATGCAAGAAGTAATGTTGAGGAGCTCCTGGAATTCATGTCATTCCTGGCTTTTAATAAGCTATGCACCATGCAATCTGGGGTATAATCAGCATGCATCAGGCAGCAGTTGCAGTGGGAGTATTTATTTCCATCAAGGTCAAAACTAGCCATGAGCACATGGCCTACACCTCTTCAAATGATCAAAAGCCTGTTCAGAAGATGTTCCACTAGAAAAAGGACAATTCTGTCCTCCTTCTAGCACACTTATCCAGGTTAGGTAAAAGTGGGCCATGCTCCCCAGAATTACTTTGGTATTTTGATATCAGGCATATGAATGGTCTGGTTCAGTAAGAGAGAACCACTCATCCTGTATTCCTGGGAGCATTTCTTCTTTCACTCATTTGTCACAGAAGTAAAAGGGAGGATGAATCAATCATAAGGCCCTTTGCAGGGTAATCTTTGGCAATTCAGTTGTTGATTAAACTTTCCTTTCAGCGGTGAGATAGGTTGGGAAAAAAAATAAAAATTCTTTTGTTGAAAATGAACTTCAGACTCTGAAAAATTACCCCCTCTTAATATTCTTCAAGTGCACCAATTTGGAGACTAAATAAACAGACATCACGGGTGTTGCTTAAAATGTTTGGGACATTTCCTATTAAAACACTTCTCTTTGTACTTTTAATCCAAGCATGGCAAGGACATCAATAAAGAACATTTCTGGTTGTGTTCACCTGTGGCCTATGGCTGAGTGCAGAAAGAGAGAGACTCCCACCCTTCAGAGATTTGTTTCCCTCTTCTCTCCTGTTTCACTGAACATCCCTGTCCCATATCCCAATCTTAAACCATAATGCTTAACATTTCTGTGACGCTGTTTGCATATAAAGGTTTATATTATTATTAATTTTTTTTAAAGCATACTTCATACTGAATATTTTGGACTGAAACATAAAAGGGGAATTATATGTTTATTTCCAGAGTGGTTTAAGACTTACAAATAGGATTTCCCACCTTGATGAAGTCAAGCCTTTTGGTAACTAAAGGATATTTTATCCCTTCCACAGTTCATTAGACTGGTTTCAAGCTTATGGGAACAGTTTTTGTGGTGTGTTGATGTGATATAAAAAGGGTGTGGGGGGCACAAAATGATCATAGTCCAAACTGGAATCTAACTCATTTATGTGGGTTTTGTTGATTAAGTACCAGTTTCACAAAAATCCCAGTAACAGCTTTAATCAAAGACAGTCTCACTCCATCAACAATCAAGATATAGTCTCTACAATGAAAAAAAATAACATTTTGGTATAGTTAGAGAAATAATTCTGGACTGATTAGAAAAGATAGTAATAATTGCCCAAAGTCTTCCTGCAGTGCAGGAAAATGGACTCTATAGCTGATGCGTTGTCTGGGAGGCAATGGTAAGAGTGTGGAAAATACCATGGGAAAAATTCTTGCATTTTCATTCTAAGGACAAATCTCTTGACGTTGTTGTTGTTACTGTCATTGTGAGGAACTGTGATAATGCAGAAAATGAGAAGACTTCAGCAGAAGCAACAAAGCCATACCATACTATTATCCATAGTCAGTCAAATAGATCACCCAACTGTGACAGCCAAATAAATTGTATTTTCCAGGATTAACCCACAGCTAAAATGATATAGCAAGGTAGGAGAAAAGCTTCATGTGTTGCCAGCAACATGTTACCTCTTCTTGTGAATGAGAAAACAATGGAAGATCTGTTTGAAAAACATATATTTTTCTCTGTGACTACAGGCGCCTCAAACAATGGCACTTTTGAGGTGTTTCCAATCATTAATCGTTCCTACACAATTGAAGGGCAAATAATTCACTGCTGGCTTCATTATTTTCAAGGAACTAATGAAACCACATCAAGAATATTTGAAACTGTAAAAAATATGCTAAAATCAAGAAATTTGAACCCTGACTATGTGTATTTGCAGCTAATACTGTTGTTAGCTCTGGGTTATGCCCCCCTGTCCACAAATCAGTAGAAAGTAAGACAGAAAAATCATCTCTAGCTTATTGCTCTGTACATAGCCACAAAATAGAAAAACACCACCTAATTAAATAATAATTTGTCTTAGAAAAAAAAAAAAGTCACATTTTCTCATCTTACTCAGTCATTTTTCCCAGCAAAAGTTTCAGATTTAAAGGACAGCTTATTAAAATTTGAATGGGAAGAAATGTTCTCCATGAGACAATTACTTTCATGCTGTACAGAACCATGATCTGTTTTCTTAGATGAAGAAGCTACTTTTGGAAGCTAAGTGAGAATTGTCAAGCACCAATTTAAAAAATCTCATTTTCAAAGCTAACTTTGTTGGAGGTGATTGAGAGGTTTTCAGAGACAGAATGTTACTTATTATTTTCAGATTGTACTGAATGTTTCTTGAAAGTATAAGTCCTGCAAGTAGCACAAACTGGCTTTTTACGTGGTGAAATGCATAAGATAATGCATTCATTTAAGGGTAAGTTGCAAAAAAAAAAAAAAAAAAAAGGACTGCTCACAGATTCTTAGATCATAAGCTAGTCATCATCAGAGAAAAGAAAGAAAACAAATACATTTCACTCAGAGGTACACATTAGTTACCAGAAATGATGCTTTATATTTTCATATGATAAAAAAAAATACAAATAAACATTTAATTTTATTGAAAAGCACCAGTCTTTCCAGAAACAGTAAAAACTATTGATGATTTAAATTTCTGAAAAGGCCTGACATCATGTAGTTAAGAGATTTGGATGAGTACTTGTACATGTCAGGGGTCTTCAAGTGCTAATCATTCTCATACTCTAGTTTCCCATTCTTGCTCTTTCAATTACTTTAAACTGTTTATTAAAAAAATCCCACCTTTTCCTTATCTAATCAAATCTGGACAGAATGTGGAATTTTCAAACAGATTCCATTTTGATGTAGTTTTTAAGTGTAAGGAATTTAACATGTAATATGCTTTATGAATTTACTTTTAAAGCCAAACGTAATGAAATCTACTGAAACTTGTAATAAATTATTCTTTTTTCAATCCCTTCAAGTTTATAACCAAACTTTGCATCACAGAAATTTAACATTCTCACAGAAATATGTAATGTACTAAGGGAAATAAAATTTCCCTAGAATATCCCTTCATGTAAATATGCAGACATATTTTCTCACTTAGAGTTGGTCCTTCCTTCATCTCAAGGAGAATGTCTTTTTGGAAGTGTGGCTACTCTGGAGCATAGCTTCAGCTAATGCATCTAGGCACAATATAAGTAGGTATAAGTAGAAAAAACCTTGAATCTGTTTTAGTAGAATGGCAAATTAGGTGCCTGTAAGACAAGAAAACTCAGTGACTGAACACTTCACTGGGGATGATTTGGCATAATTTTATAGAGTACACAGTTTCACCTTTCTGCCACTGGGAAGAAAATTTTGGTGGGTTTTATTTCTTCCTGTGTTCATTATAGTAGTCAGTGGTTACTACCTAAAAGTAAAAAGGAAAAGAATGAATCAGAAGGATGTTAACAACACTTCTGGTGCAGTAGTAGTTCAGAACATAAAGAATATTATTAGAGCTGTAGGATGTTGCTTCATCTCAGGCATCATTTTGCTGGAACCTGATGTCCTGCCTGAAGTCTCTAAGAGAAATCATTACATTTCATAAAGATCTAAGATGACAGGTGTTAGCTAGCAAATGAAAAGCATTCCTTTCTTCTATTATATTATATTGACCTGTACATGAGACCAGCATAGAAACCTTTCATCCGGCAGTTTCTTGTTGGATGCTGTGTGTTGGAAATCACTGTACCAGCTTTGTGAAAACCAGTCTGTGGAAGTTATTGACTTCACTGGGAACTGAGTATCTGTTGCCAGTGAAGATAAAGGTAATTTTTCTGAAGTGTGCACTGGCTTAGCTCCATTAGAAGTGAAGAACTGAGTGCCAGTTTCCAAAGTGACCTCTGTCCCTTCCTAGTAGAGTGAATATATGAATATCATACCCCATTATCTACTTGGTTGAAGACTGAAGCAATTCCAAAGATTAATGTAAAGTTTATACTGACCTAACTCACTTCTAAAAAGGATTAATGGAAAGAATAAAAAGGAAGAAATTGCAATGCAAATATTAAATGGAAATATGCATTTACTTTTCCTGGGAAAATTTTGGTTTACAGTTTCTACATTCTGATTGAACATTGCAAATACTTTTTAACTACAAAAAAAAGGGGGAGGGGGGGTAAAGTATTGAAAAAGTCAATGCAACTAATTTCAAACAACTTTGATTGACTTTTCTTTTTAAAATGTTATTTTGCTTTTTACGACCTCAGTTTACAAAGAGAAAAATGCTTTTTTTAAAAGAACTTAATAAGTCAGAAGGTCTGTGAAGTAGTTCATGTGAGATGAAATGTTTTTATTAAGGTGAATGGAGTTGCAGTGGCCCATTGCAGAGATATTTTGAATAATGAGCATTGCTGGCATTTTCTAGTTGCAGTAGTAAGTAAAGAAGATGCAAAATGGGACTTGAACAGTGGTGTTAGTACGGCCCTGCTTCTAGGCTAATGTAATCTGTTTCTCAGTCAGAGTAGTTTACTTAAATAGAAACCACAATGATTCATCTATACTGCTCCTGGTGCCCACTTTACTCAGATCTATCTGTCGTAACTTCTCAGAACACTGTATTATGGATCTCAGGGTCTTTCTTTCCTTTGATGGGATAGAAATCCTAAATATCCTAAATCTTAAAATCCTAAATATTGTTAAATATGTATGACGTACTAGATGGGAACTATGTCTGCTCCTAAATTAATGTAAAACAACCTCAAATACAGGTATTGTGCAAAATCTTGTCCTGTAAAAAGACAGCACTGTCATTAACCAACTGTATACAAATGCCCTTTGATTCTATAAATACTGATTCTCACATGTGAGCTAAAAAATCCCGATTCTACTCACTCAGCATTTGGAGGAACCCATAGACATGTCTGGCATACTCCTCTCTATAGAAGCTGAATGTGCCAATCTCTTGTCACTGGACTTTCAAGGACTAAAATGATACAGAGTTGATTGAAAAGAAACAAGATCATCACTCTACTGTCTTGAACCTGATGAATTAAGGGTGTCCTTTCTGAATAATAAGGGTACACTGTGTACATTACATTGCGTACTTAAAGTGTGTGGAGATGTGCAACTTTGTGCTCTTCGAGATGAAAGAAAAGTCTCTTTAGATTCAAATCTGCCAGCTTCCCTGAGAAAATGAAGCTAATAACACAATGAAAAATAGTTGTGAGTTGGGCTATGAAGAAAAATGGTCCTTAATACCATTGGTGGCTAGACTTTAATTCCTAAGGTGATCTATCACCTGGTGTTTAGGTACATGCTAGCACCACTTATGCACCTATGGATCATTTGGCATCTAGAGATGAGAGGCCCAGAGTGTGTTTGGACTAGCATTACAGCGTCATTGAATTAGGTTTCCTGGTGTTTTAACACCAGTTTGGGAAGGATGGCCTGCCAAAGATGTAATAGTGCAGGAAAACCAGATGGCCCTTGGCAAAAACACTGTACTCAGTTCAGGCTACAAGCCCTTCTAACTACAAATAAATTAAAAAAAAACCCTGTACAATACTGTTTGTATAATAGCATTTCTTTTTACACCTTCCCTTTTAAAATTTCGGAATAGACAAAAAAGCAGTAAGAACAAGTTCAGGGTGGTCAAAGGCAAAGAAATACCAGACTTTCCACACAGCCTTAATTCTCTTTCACTTAGAAATACCAAGACAGTATCTACCAGGAGACCTAAGGAGGTGTTTTCTTCTGGATTATCCCCGTCCCGTGTATTAACCTGCAGTGCAGAGCACATACTGTGTGTCAGGTTAGCAAACACCATCACTGTCATGGATGTGGTCAGCCCTGTGATACTGAGAATCTTTCATGACATGGTCAGATGACTCTTTTCAGAGGGTTCACAGGTAAAGCAGTCTGCAAAGAGGAAGAGTAACACAAGCAAATCAGTCTTGACCTTTCCAGTAATTCAAATACTGCTGGTTTTTTAACACAGTTGCTTCCAGGGGATATTAAATGCACAAATTAATGTGGTTCTACTATTGCCTGTATAATTTTGTCGGTTTGTACCTGTATATTTTAATTTCTGCAGCAAAACCTACTACGAGTGCTTCCCTACAGAAGCATAGAAGCAAACATGGAGTGAAAGAACGGATGAGATTCATGTAAATTATGATATTAGCACATTAAGGGCAGTAAGGTAGCAACCACTCAGCTCTTAGCATTTGGAGTACGTGAGGCATCTGTAAGAAAGCACAAATGTGCCTTTTCAATTCTGCCTGTAGTGTGGTCTGACAAAGAGTGACTGGACAATGGGTAACAAACAGAATATTTAATTTATTGAACTTGCACAACCTTTTCCCCAAAAGACATTGCCATAATCAGGGGAATTTATCATTCTCCAGCTTATGTGTGTTGCTCTTGTCTATCTTTCACGCGTCTTTTATAAGTCTGCCCTATCACAAAGAAGTTTCTGCAAATTGTACCTTCTAGAGGTGACTTTACAGAGACAATGGAAAAGAACACGATAGTGCAGAAATTGTTATGGCACAGGACCAAGGCTAGGGAGATGTTTGGCCTGTTTTCTAAAGTAGCTCGAGTGGAAAAAAAAAAAAAGTAAAAAAAACCTAAAAACATTTTTCCTCAGGCAGTAAAAAAAAGAAAACATATCTCCATAGGCCTGAAAATATCCTGGTGCTCTACACCCTGATAGACCTTATCAAACACCAAATAGTAGTAAGAAGTGTGGAACTGATTTCAACTTGCATTATCATGCTTTCATTGCAGGAATATCAAATTGATATATTTTTTGCCCAGACGTGGACAGATAGCCGTCTTCGCTTCAACAGCACCATGAAGATACTGACTCTGAACAGCAACATGGTTGGCTTGATCTGGATCCCAGATACGATATTTCGTAACTCAAAGACAGCAGAGGCTCACTGGATCACCACCCCCAACCAGCTCCTCCGTATATGGAATGATGGCAAGATCCTGTACACCCTCAGGTGAGCACTTGGTGAGGTGCAGGGGTGAAATGAAAGCTTCTTCTTCCTCTGGAATACTGGTAGTAATGGTGTCCTGGGGCCCGTTAAGAAGAGTGTGACCAACAGGTAAAGGGAAGTTCTCCTCCCCCCTCTACTCTGCTCTGGTGCAGCCACATCTGGAATGGTGTGTCCAGTTCTGAATTCCCCAGAGAGACATAGAAGTACTGGGGAGAGTACAGCAGAGGGCAACAAAGATAACTGAGGGACTGGGGCATCTCTCTTAGGAGGAAAGACCTGTAACAATTTAGCCTGGAGAAGAGAAGACTGAGAGAACACCTTATCAATGTCTATAAATATCTAAAGGGTGAGCTCAAGGAAGATGGACCCAGACTCTTTTCAGGGGTGCCCAGTGACAGGACAAGGGGCAATGGGCACACACTGGAACACAGGAGGTTCCATCTAAATATGAGGAAAAACATCTTTACTCTGAGGGTGATGGAGCCTGGAACAGGCTGCCCAGAGAAGTGGTGGAGTCTCCTTCCCTGGAGACTTTCCAACCCCACCTGGATGCAATCCTGTGTAATGTGCTCTGGGCAAACGTGCTTTGATTGAGGGGCTGGACTAGATGATCTCTAGAGGTCCTTTCCAACTCCAATGATTCTATGATTCTGTGATTTTCAGTGATATCTTTGCTCTTCTCTGCTGTTTTCTTCCTGATGTTTACTAACCATGCTTGACAAATACTGAAATATTCAGGTGTATATAGTGTTGAGTTTAAAAACCAAAGTCTTGTCTTTCTAAAAATGAAACCTTAAGAATGGGAAATAGGTCTGTCTAAATTATAGAAGTTGGGCTTTTTACTGCTTGTAATAAAATCAGGAGCATGTAGTCCCATAAAACGTGTCAGAAACCTTTCTGATCAGTTAGATGCAGGGCTGGATAAAGTATTTGTAGATTCATGCTAATGCCAATATTTGATTCTTCAAATAAGTCACGCTGAAAGATGCTCTGTCACATCTCATCACAAGGGTGAATTGCCTGAGGAAAGGCTTTTAGAGTTTTTCTAATCTTTGTGATACCATCGCCTGCATGATATTAGAAATACTGTATATATTTGCATTAAAGAAAAAAAAAAGCCTGTGGAAATCAAAATATGTGTTTACTTACGGCAGAGTTGAATTGCTCAGAAAGGAGTTTTGCCACAAGCCATATTCCACACAGCAAACAGTTTCAGAAAGATCTCTTTCACGCTACATTTTCTTCAGTGGTTGTGCTCAGTCCTTTTGGTGCAGCAGCATATCCTGATCACGTTTGCAATTGCAGGTGGACTCAAACAGAAAGTCTTTGGTAAACAATAAGAAAGTGATTAAACAGCTGGAAAAGCTATTGGTATTTTTAGTGACTTTCCCTTCTTAGGCTTCCTCTACTGTTAAAGCATCCTTCAGCTAAAAACTGCAGGATGTTAAGTCCAATATCCTTTTGGTGGGGTTGGTTTGTGTTTTGGTTTTTGTTTTGTTTTGGATCTTTTTGTTTTGTTGGTTTGGTTAGATTTTGTGTGTGTGTGTGCGGTTTTTGTTGTTGTTTTTGTGGTTTTTCGTGGGTTGGTTGTTTTTTTTTTTTCCTATTAAGTCCAGTCAGTGTTTTAGGGCAAGTTAAGTATCTACCTAATATAAGTTAGACTTGCATACCTACCACTAAAAAACTGTTGACTAGATTGCAAAATTCATCTGAAAGATGCAATCATGATCCATGACTTCCCATCCTCTTTATTGCTCAATTCTGGGTGTCGAATGCACTCCTGCTTTAAAACTGCAAATCCTCTTGTAGTGTCAGTGTAAAAACACTGTTAAGTTCCTCACAGGTGACCTTTTCCAAGACAGAGGTTTTCTCTGTGTTATCCTAAATCTGAGGCACAAACCTTTTCCCATTCGGTATGTTAGTTTTTGAATTAGTTATAAAAAACAAAAGAATCATAGGATCATTAAGGTTGGAAAAGACCTCCAAGATAATTAAGTCCAACTGTCTACTGAACATTGTCATGACCACTAAACCATGTCCTGAAGTGCCACATCTATATCTTTTTTGAACACCTCCAGGGTTAGTGACTACACCACTTCCCTTGGGCAGCCTGTTCCAATGCCTCACCATTCTTTCAGTAGAGAAATTTTTCATAATATCCAGTCTAAAGCTCCCCTGGTGCAACTTAAACTCATTACCTCTCATCTTATCACTAGTTATTTGTGAGAAGAGACCAACACCCAGCTCATTGCAACTTCCTTTCAGGTAATTGAAGAGAGCATTAAGGTTTCCCCTCAGACTCCTCTTCCAGAATAAACAACCCCAGCTCCCTCAGCCTCTCATCTTAAGATATCTCTCCAGACCCCTCACCAGCTTTGTTGCCCTTCTCTGGACTCACTCCAGCCCCTCAATCTCTTTCTTATCCTGCAGAACCCAGGGGCATGATCACTGCCCTACTCGAAAAGAAGAAGCCAACAAAAAAATCCCATACTCCACGCTGCATAAATTCAGGAATGAAATTAATGTGTGTCTGTTTCCCGAAAAAGACTCTATAGTAAACTAACTCTTAATGCAATCTACTAGGTAAACAGTTTTACTTTGTAAGCTATCAGACTGAAAATAATCTGGTTTTAAGAGTCAGTTTAAAATCAACTCCATTCATAGTGTCCTTTGTGTTAGGGGTATCACATACAACAAGTATTTAAATGGGGTTGAAGACATTCCTGCTGATCTGTTTGCCACATCTGTACAGCTAAGAATGGCATAAAGAGATTTATTAAGTTTTTGAGAGACAAACCAAAATGATTGAAAAACTTCTAAGTTCACACTGTAATCAAATGCAGAGAATGTTCCTTACAAGATTCTTTATGAGGTTTTAATTTTGTGGAATTACACACCACCACATCATCTGTATTTTCCATTATCTTTGTAAAGAATGGCTGTTTCTATCCAATGTTTTTTAATCATGAATCATCTAGAGAAAAGCACATGCTCAGATTTCTTGGGATCAAGAAACTCTTAATGAAGTGTCTGAAATTATTTATCGGTTTAAATAACAAAGCTGATAAAGGGTCTGGAGAGCATGTCTGCTGAAGAGCAGCTGAGGGAGCTGGGGTTGTTTAGTTTGGAGAAGAGGCAGCTGAGGGAAGACCTTATTACTCTCTACAGTTACCTGAAAGGAGGTTGCAGTGAGGTGAGTGTTGCTCTCTTCTCCCAGGTAACTAGTGATAAGACGAGAGGAAATAGTCTGAGGTTGCACCAGGGGAAGTTTAGGTTGGATATTAGGAAAAATTTCTGTGCTGAGAGAGTGGTGAGACCTTGGAACAGGCTGCCCAGGGAGGGGATGGAGTCACCATCCCTGGAGGGATTAAAAAATTGTCTAGATGTGGCACTTCAGGACATGGTTTAGTGGTCATGATAATATTTAGAAGATGGTTGGACTTGATGATCTTGAAGGTCATTTCCAACCTTAATGATTCTATGATTCTATAATTATTATTGTTTTAGATCAGACCTAAATAGCCAATGAACAATCTGCAAATTCAGGCCTTTCCTTTCAAGCCCTACTTACGCATGTCAAAGGGCTCTTGTGTGATACCTGAGGTTACCCAACTGTCCATTGTGCTCAGGTGTAGTAATAGACACTTGATTTCTCCACAGGCTTACCATCAATGCTGAGTGCCAGCTACAGCTGCACAATTTCCCAATGGATGAACACTCATGTCCTTTGATATTCTCCAGCTGTAAGTACTACTTTGATCCATTACTGTTTCATATGACCAGCATGCAGAGCCATGAGTTTAATACTGATGTCTGTCAGGTTGTTCAACCATTCCACAACAGGTATAGGAAGTTTAGGTTTCCTTAAACATTCAGAGAAGTTGTTTTCCTCTTTAGCACTCTTGGTTGTTGGACTTATACCATGACAGCTTCTGTAGATTTACTCTGTTATTTTTGTCAAGACCAGTGTTTGCAGTTGATACTATAGTCACACTTTCAGCAGGAGCAGATATTGATACTGTCTGATGCTCTGTTAATCTATAAAAACATGTGACATGCAAATGAACATAGAAATGGCAGTTTTCTGCTGGACGTGCACAGCTTGGGGACGTGCTCAGCAATCTCTGAACATCTGAGTTTACAGCAAGTAGGATGGTAATGCCTCTCTGTTCCATAATAAAAATAAATAGTGTGACTACTCTAAATCTCATTTTCTTTTTATTGCTCGGCTTGCCCAGTAGTCCCAGTGTTGTATTGCATGTAGTGTTGTTGGTATATTTAAAACCTACATAAACAGGCAAAAAAACCCCAATACATTGGTGAAATGGATGGAAAACAAAAGTCAGGTGAGTTAATCTTGAGGTCCAATATTACTGTGAGTAAACATTCTCTTCCTGCTGATTCATTTGAAAAACCTCTAGACCTGTCTGCTCATGGGTAAACATGTACAGCTTTGTAATCCAAAGTCACATAATACACGTGTTTGACAAGCATTTTTTTTAATGCTTTTTAAACTGGTCTCTACTAAAGATTTCTCTTTTGATAAACTCCCAAGTCTCAGGATCTGTGTTCTGCAAAAGTGAATGGGTAATGTATGGTTTTGTCTTTACATTTGGAAAATAACATTTTCTCTTAAACTGTGATAGAAAAATAACACTATTTAATGTCTTCATAATAGATATGCTCTTGCGATAGTTGGGTGTTGATTCCCATTTATGAATAGTATACAAATAGTGATCCTCAATCAGAAACTGAATTTGAATTCCAGTTGATCCAGAGGTTATTATTCTTTTTCCACAGGAAAATGTTTTTAAAAAATCTGCCAGTGTAAACCACTCCAATTTTCTCAAAATATTTTCACTACATTGCCATTTTTTAAGATCTTTGTGTAGAAGTGAGACTGAGCAAAAATACACAGTGGTGTCTTTAATGGTGATGTGTGGAATACTCAACTGAACAAGAGGCAGATAGCTCCTGAATGAGCTTTCCTGCTAATGAACACTTGTCACTGAACTATATGCACCTCAGCTACCTTTAGTTACTGCATAAAGCTATGCTTATGTTGTGGAAATCTGCTGTTGATTTGTTGAGGTACACTGGGAAAGGAGTGTGTGATCTTAAAATTTGAATCCCAGTCCAGAAATACTAATTAAATCTAACACATAAATTTGATAGGTCCTGCGCTAGCAATATCCAAAGAGAGTTAACTCTAATAAAGTTGCTTCAAAACGTGCATTCCCTAATAGCTGGACAGATGCTGAATGCAAGTAAGTTATGTTCTGTGTTTTTTTATTTAAAGGGAGAGAATACCAGTGGGAACTTTAAAAGGGTCTTCTCCATGGCAAACTTTCAAATACATCTAGGATAGGAAGACTGTGCAGAGGGATCTGGGCAGGTTGGATCAATGGGCCATGGTCAGTGGAATGAGGTTTAACAAGGCCAAGTGCTGGGTCCTGCAGTTGGATCACAACAATCCCAGGCAACGCTCCAGACCTGGGGAGGAGTGACTGGAAAGCTGCTGGGAAGAAAGGGACCTGGGGGTTCTGGTAGACACCCAGCTGAACATGAGCCAATATGTGCCCAGGTGGTCAAGAAGGCCAATGGCATCCTAGCCTGGATCAAAAATAGATCCTATCTTGATTTGCAGAGGTTCCTCTTAATTTACATCTTTTAGTTCAGAGCCCTTTTGCCCTGGAAAACATACATGTATTATGATTATACATGTACTACCATCTATGGAGATGGAGATTACACAGAAACAAGCAGAAGCTGAATGTGTTGCCTTTTCTGTGTGCATTCTTTGTGGTTTCTTGTCAGATGGAAACACCTGGGGAGGAATATTAAAAGAATGTTTTATAATTTGTCAACATTTGATAACAAGGGTTTATTTCTTTAGGTTCATACTGAATTGCGTTCTTTTCCTTGAATGCTTTTAGCACTACTGTTATCATAATAGTAGGACATCTCCTGTGTAATTTGTTTCATAACTCAGTAGTAGTTTCCCTGTTGCATACTTTTATAGCAGCCTCAAAATACATGGCACTCAATGGGGCTTATGAAGTGAATGATTGAGTGAATGCTTGAATGATTTATAACTGCCTGCTAAGACTAGTTTCTAAGGGGACAAGTTGATTATGGATTCCAAGATGTATGTTTTCGAATAAAATAAAAATGGTTGTAGAATTCACAGCACAGCCTCGCTTCCCTCTGTGTCCTGGAACATAGGCAAATCGTCACAGTTTCCACTGTAGGCAAGCACAAAAAACCCCACAGGTTTCAAAGAATATTCCCTGCATCTCTACACACATATGAACAAGGGTAATATTTGAATTTTCTTGCTTTTGATATGAATTTCCCTTGATATTTCAAGAATGTGAAACTAATCTCAAATTGGTTCTGGAGTATTTTCTTCTAGTGCCAACTATTTCACACCTTAACCTTGTCGTTGCTCTGGGGACAGTCATTATTCCTTCATTGGGAACACTGAGCTCTACTTGGTCCAGTTGCCAGGATGTATAAGGAGGAAACAAGAGACCATCTCAGTGAGCTAACAGTGGTTACTGAAACCTATCTACCTCTTTCCTGTTCGGGAATGACTCCTGGAGCTCTCTAGTCTCTTATCTAAAAGAATCTATCTAAGGAATTAGTATCAAAATAGTTCAAAAGCAATTTACTCTCTGTGCAAGTTCCTTGGTGCCAATACATGGTATGAATGTGTGCTGTGAAGAAGGAATCAATGCAGAGTCTTGATCTCAGTGTAGCAATCTTTATTAGATTTTGCTCTATATGATCGTATTTTTTTTATATGGTTTTAAAGTACTAAACAATATTGCACAAAATCATTCTGTCAGTATTGTTATTCATTTGCATTAATTTATCCTCCTGAGCTAAGGGAGGCTGCTGTGCTACTTTTGGTGCTATAGCAGTGTATTAAACTGTCTTGGTTATCCCTATTCAGCACTGATTTCAGCATTGTGGAAATAATTTCAGGATTCTGCCATAAAATTTAGTTTATTGAGGTAGTTAGGATTCACATAAGCATCAGTAAGGAAGAAGAGGCATTCTGTTTGAAGGACAATGTCAGCGCAAGAATAAACAAATAAGACACAGGCAGCAAAATGCAGGCTGGAAGTGAGAAGCTAAGCACCATTAAATGTGGAACTCCTACCATAGGATACTGTGGGTGTTAAAACTTTACAAGGATTCAAAAGTGTTTGGACAAATCATTGAAAGAAAAATGCATTGGGAGCTATTAAACATAACAGGATCATTTTGTACTAATGGCCATTATTTTTTTTATATTTTTTTTTTATTCTGAGAGATTCAGGTTAAATGAGATTCGGTTTAAATAAATTCAGATTAAATGGTAGGCAAAAGTGGCTGTATGGCTAAAATACTTGAAGGAACTTTTTTCCATTAGTCATGACATAACTGGCTACCAGCTGGCCTGCAAAGTTTTGGTTTTCCTTTGTCAGCCACTTGTGGACTGCTGAATGTTCTGGATTTTCATAATTTGGGAGGACTAGGCACACTACAGAGTAATATGAACATATTTGCACCCACACCTTCACAACTGTTAATTGTTAAAATTGTTCATTTTTTAATCCCAGCACAAGCCTTCACCTCCTCTCCCCATCCATGTACTCGAGATTAAAGTCATGACACTCCTATGGGCTACATCATATGACAGCCATATCAAAATGAAATTGAACAAACCCATTACACCTTGTTTAGAGCACCTGGTCAGATAATTTTTTACTTCAGGATTTACCAGATGCAGTAATATTGAGTTGTACTGCAAGATACCAGAGTAAAAACAAGTCTGAGTTGATTAATAGATTTTCATTGCTTTATTTTTCCTGCTGCTAGTCTGATCAAACTGCTGACACAATAGTTTGTTTTAAAAGGCACCTTATATTTAGGCAATAGAAAGGATGACATTTTTGGTAGTCAATTACTTATCTTTTCCTTAGAGAGAAGGTCTACAGTGTCCTGAGTTGCCCATTACTGGAGAATTGCTGCAAGGCAAGAAAAGGTGGGCATGCCCAGAATGCCATTCCTACTGCAAGTGCTAAAATACACATACAAAGGTTCACGAACAATTCAAGTGTTTTCAGTTCAACTGAACATAGGGGAAAGCAAAGTTTCCAGCTATTGATAGTCCTGTTTGTTCAGTCAGGTCTTAAAATATGTACTTGTAGCCTTCTAAGGTGTCAAGGTTGGTTTGCTTTTTAAGAAGTGATGCACTAAAGCATGCAAAGTATTACAGAAAAAAAAAAAAAGGAAACATGAAATGCACTTTAAAGAAATAGAACTAAATCTAACACAGTGCTTGAAAGAAACAGATCCTATCTTTCTAAATATAAACTCAGTTCGATTGTACGTTACCACCTTTGAACATGAAACCTCTTATGGATATACAATCAGTATTTCCAGCCTCTATCATTAATTTTCTAACAGACCAAGCTAGCTGTCTTCACCAATTTTAATAGGTTTCTCCTAGCCTAGAAGAGTAAATGCTGTTTGTGTGGAATGAGCTGTGCTCTGTTTCATCTCATGTATCATCAGCAGAATCATTAATAAAGTCTGAGGGCGGAATTTTACTCCTGATGAAGAACAGGCCAGAAGGAACACAGCTTAATGTTCATATCTCAAGAGAAGTTTCATTAAAGATGCTGGGAAGGCATTGCAATGTGCGGAAAGAACATTAATGCACATCTGAACTTCCCATCTGTGTTCCCTGTAATGGGCTGAACAACATCATAGGGCAACAATGGAATTCTTGATTCAGGTTTTGTGACAAGCATATTTTAGCTATTGTATCTTTTCCCTCTTCTAGGAAGGTAGAAATTAAGGTATGGGGATGCATCCTAGCCTTCTCTTCAAAAAGCTGTCTTTTTCAGAGAATAGTCAATAGAGAGAGGTCTTACAGAGACGAAAAAAATAAATATATTTATGGATAATTTGACCTTGAAAAGTTTCCTCCCAAATTCTGTATTTAGCATGTGACTTGTGTAATATATGACAATTCATGAATACAATATGTGAAGCATATCTGTGATAAATCCCTCCTCCCATTCATCTGTTAATCCCTCTCATACACAGACATTTCCATATCTTCTTCTTAATATTGCCTTCTTTTAGAATTTACTGTTTTCATTACACATATTTTCAAGTACCTTGGCTGATGTGTAAGGCAGTATTCAAAGACAAGTTGACCATTCCAAAGATTTACAAGGAGGGTATGATTCTGTAGGGGTCTTGCTTGCTTTGTTACCCTGCAAGCATCAATCTTCCTAAGCATTTACTTTTTTTTTTCCTGAGGTACCCACAATGATGCCTGGATATGGTGAATTTGAAATGTTATAATCTTATGTGAGTAATTTCACTTCTTCATTCCAATAACCATTCTGCGTGTGATCTGCTACTGCATTGTTCAGTTATTAACCCTGCTTAGGTTTCCCTAAAATTCCCTGCAGGTGTTTCTTTTTTATCTAAAATAAATAATATCTTGTTTCTTAGAGAGTCAAATATTTCTCCAATTCCTTGACTGCTCACTACTGGCTAATTCTCTACTACTTTTCTTTGTGTGGTTCAATAAGTTTCTCAATATGTAGGAGACATTGAATTAAGTGTCTTTTAGATTTTTATGACTCTATTTAATAACCAAGCCAAGACTCATAAAAATTTTACAAGTTAGTTTGCATTGGAAGGTCTGCTAATTTTTACCTAATTGCTCCAATAGGATGTCCTATATATATATGAAACTGGTCGAATTCATCCATGGTATAAGTACATTCACTGTGAAGTTACACTTTCTAAGCCAAATTTATGGCAGATTCATGTCAAACTAGTGCATACAGAAACTATTAGTGTGGCACTATTCTTTCTGTAGTCTTCTGCCTCATTGCTTGAGGTATATCAGAGACACTTTCTAAACTTTTCCAGCCTCCTGGTTCAGTGCTAATTCCAAATTTATACAATATTTATTAAACAGTAATAGACTTAAAATAATGGACAGCCAGCTGAACATGAGCCAGTGTTTGCCCAGTGACCAAGAAGGCCAAGGGCATCTTGGCTTGGCTTTGGAATAGTGTGTCCAGCAGGAGCAGGGCAGGGATGGTGGCCCTGGGCTGGGCACTGGGGAGGCTGCACCTGGAGCACTGGGGTCAGTTTTGGGCACCGCAGGAGAAGAAAGAGCTTGAGGGGCTGGAGCAGGTCCAGAGAAGGGCAAGAAAGCTGGGGAGGGGTCTGGAGAACATGGCTGCTGAGGAGTGGCTGAGGGAGCTGGGCCTGGGTAGTCCGGAGAAGAGGAGGCTGAGGGGAGACCTTCTTGCTCTCTACAGCTCCCTGACAGGAGGGTGCAGTGAGGTGGGTGTTGCTCTCTTCTCCCAGGTAACCAGGGATAGGATGAGAGGAAATGGGCTTAAGTTGCACCAGGGGAGGTTTAAATTGGCCATGAGGAAAAATTTCTGTCCTGAGAGAGTGGAGAGGCCTTGGAACAGGCTGCCCAGGGAGGGGGTGGAGTCACCATCCCTGGAGTGGTTCAAAACCCGTCTAGATGTGGCACTTCAGGACACGGTTTAGTGGTCATGATAAAGTTGGGTAAACAGTTGGACTTGATGATCTTAGATGTCTTTTCCAACCTTAATGATTCTGTGATTCTCTGATATTAGATCTGGTAGCCACCAATACACAAATGACCTCTGTTTTGTGTAAAAAGCAGAAAAATTTCCCTGACGGTCGTCCATTGTTTCCTTGATGATCAGGGAGCGTTGATGGCAGAGGTTAATTTGGGTATTATCCCTACCTCTTCTGTTCCTCATAACGAGCAAAGGGTTTGGCCTAGTAGCAGACTAAATGTCTCTCCTTTTATAGTGACTCTTGAGATTTTTCTCCATGAGATTGAAGGTTCCTCTGGAGAGCCAGCAGCTGCTGTTACTTCCAGTAAAAATGAGACCCTAGAGTAAAATTACAGCAAGTGCTAATTAGTGAAGCCTAAATGCTTAACTCATGATATCTTGGGTCCAGCAACCTCTTCCTGAGACTCTCTGGATTGATGGTAGGCTATTCTAGGAACCTGGCATCTCTCCCAGTTTTGCAGAGGTCTCCCAAGTATCCTTGGTGTCTCTATTTACACTGCACGGTTGCTTGAGGAAGATGAAAGGCCCATGTCACAGTGCAGGTTCTCTAGGCAATCAGCTGCAGAGCCCAAAAAATGCTCTTATTCCAGAATCTGAAGATTGGTATAGATGATTCCAGTTCTGGAATAGGACCCCTCCCAGTTCTGACTGACATTTAAAGAAGGAGACTGGTGTCCCAAAAATCCCACGTTCAGTCAAGGAACCAGTTTCATTTTTATATTAGTAAGATTTTCTTTCAAAATAACAAGAAAATCATCACCAAGAACAATTTTAGAAACAACAAAACCTGCCTGCGAGATGTTTTTTGGTTTGGTTTTTTTTTTTTTTGGCAAGAATATATGTAGCTGACTAAGTTATTGTTATGATATCAGGAAAAAATAAAAGAAAATGCTGAAGCAGGGCAGGTGGCTGGTTGCATGTCTGACACATGAAGGTATCAGCAAAAGGTGCTGGAGTCTCTGCCATGTGACAATCACTGTGAGTTCCCATTATTTCATTACAGATCTCATGATATTCAGTGTTTGTTTGAAGCCAAAACCCCTTTAAGCATGTTGTTGTGCACCAAAGTGAGCATTTGGGGGTTTTTTTGAACAAACGTTTGACAATGTGACACGAATGCAACACTGGCAGGAAGAGTTTTCTCCCCTAAATATAATATAACACCTATTATATACAGCATATAGAGGTCGAGGGAGGTTCTCCTCCCCCTCTACTATGCCCTAGTGAGGCCACATCTGGAGTATTGCGTCCAATTCTGGGCTCCCCAGGTCAAGAGGGACAGGGAAATACTAGAGAGAGTCCAAGGGAGGCTGCGAGAATGACGAAGGGACTAGAACATCTCTCTTGTGAGGAAAAGCTGAGAGCCCTGGGGCTGTTTAGCCTGGAGAAGAGAAGCCTGAGAGGGGATCTGAGGAATGGTTCCAAATCTCTGC
>WUAM01000095.1:694669-715383 GCA_024336885.1 Actenoides hombroni | reverse complement strand
AAGGAAAGGAAAGGAAAGGAAAGGAAAGGAAAGGAAAGGAAAGGAAAGGAAAGGAAAGGAAAGGAAAGGAAAGGAGAGAAAGAGAAAGAGGAGAGAAAGAGAGGCGTGTACATTGTCTTCTGGGGCAACTGGCCAAATTGGAGAGCTTGTGCAGAACACATTGAGGCTCCTTCCTACTTCCTTCTGCCTGAGTTTCTTTCCCAGGGAAATCAAGGTGGTTTGGGGATGGCTGGTGTGTGACTTTATTATGTTCTCATAGGGCATCTAGGAGCTCAGAAGTTGTGATGGGTGCCAGAGCAGTTGTGGACACCCCATACCTGAAGGGGTTTCAAAGCCATGGAGATGTTGTGCTGAGGTACATGGTTTACTGGTGACCTGGCAGTGATGGGGTAACATCTGGACTCAGTCTTAAAGGTCTCTTCCAGTCAAAATAAATTGATGTGTCTATAAGTTCTCCCAGCTCCACCAGCTGTGATGTGACCTTAATCAGACTACTTCTTTCACATTGTCTGTTTCTTTTGCTGCCACTTTCACCGATGGGGTTTGTTGAGCACTGGTGAGATAGGTTCACTGCACCTGTCTGCTCTGCTTGGTCAGCCCTGAGTGCATCTGTTTGTGGGTTGTCCCAGTTAACGTCCATTTTTTCACTCTGGCAGCCTGATTTGTTATCTGTGTTTCTTCCCCCTGGAAAACTACCACCAGTGGAAAACCAAGAACCTCATTAAAAGACATCATATTATCAGAAAGTGGAGGGAATCACAGTTCACAGCATTTTGGTCCTTCATCAGTATCTTTCCATTTTCATCCTTAGCAACACAAGTTACTAGAAAACCACATCAGAGCTGGTTTTATTTTTTGTTTTATTTTTTTTTTTCCTTTGGAAAGAGGTTTTTCCTGTGAAATACAAACTTTTTGAGGGATATACTTTTTAAATTTTGGAAAGATTTTAGGAATTTTTGGTCCTGAACAGGAAGTTCTACCCTATAACAGCATCCAAATCCTGAATAGGTGATGCTGAGTTTTCAATCTCATCTTAAAAGGACAATGGAGAGATTCTCAATATACTTTTCAATTTCTGACTCTGTTTTTTTCACTGCAGAAGGCAAAGTCAATACGCTTATTGTATTTCAAAATATAGAACCTGAAGGAAAACTAATAGCTATTTTTGCACTTATAGTACTTCCTATGCATTTATCTGAAAGGGAGCAAAAATACCACCTCATTTAGGAATAAAACCTAAATGGTAGAGCAGTTAATGTTGTCTATGTTTTTGTTCTGGAAGGTTAATTGCTCTGTTTCTCTTTTCAAGTTAAAAGGAAGAAAAAGGACCAAGAGGTCCATGTTTGCGCCTTACAGGTATTTTCCTCCTGTATTGATTGATTTCAAATGAAACTACAAGACCAAATGAGGATGTAGAAGTTTGTCTGCAAGTGATGACTTTCAACAGAAGGGAATTTTGAGGTCTGAATGGTGTATTTTGCATTTGTCTGAAAATCAACATTTCAATAAAACATTGTTTGCCTCTGGCAGCCAGAGAGGGCAACCACAAACTCTTGGATAAATGTCTCTTATGATTAAAAGGAAACGGAGATATCCAGGTGTTTCAGAACATGGTATTTCCTTTCTTTCTGTTTTTTTTGTCCCCAACACCTTTCCCCAAAGACCATGCAAAATCCTTAAAGCTTTTCTTGTCTAACCAACACAAGACTGCAGAGAGGAAGATAAAAGGCTGTTCCCAGCAACTTGCAAACTTCAAAGTAGTTTGGGAGATTTGTACTGTAGGTTTCTATTGATTTATGTGCCAAATATAGCAGCATTTCTTATGTCAAGGCATAGCAGAATTGGCAGCCAAAAACTCTGTTCCGTGGTATTATCAGATTTCAAAAGTTAAGCAAGCTGAAGCTGGTCACTACTTGTATAGGAGCTTCACAAGGAAAACTGAGGTGTTTCTGTGAAGCCAGGATGACACTTTTAGTTATAATCGTGTTCACTGTGCGTTGTTAAAGCCACCAAAGGGTGTCTTCCTTCTAGTATCTTACATAACTGTACATACCAAAGCAAAACACATTAATGGCCAGAGTATGTGGTAATATTCTTTAATGCTTACATACTATACTGAAGTGCATGGTGGAGTAATGTGACTATGGTCATTATCTGAAGCTGAGGAAGTTCTGACTTGATAGAAGAAAAAGAAGAATCACCAAGGAGAATCAAACAGTGGAGCAGGTTGTCCAGGGACATTGTTAAATCCCTGTCCTTGGGAGATTTTCAAGACACAACTGGAGAAAGTTCTGAGACACCTGGTCTGAATTCAGTATGAACCCTACTTTGAGCAGGATGTTGAACTAGAGATGTCCTGAAGTCCCTTCCAACCTGACTGCTTCTATCATAACATCTTTTCCACATTCAAAGCAAGATTTATGTTAAAATAGTTGATATTCCTTATTGAACAATAGGTTCATATTCAAAGATAAAAGATCTGATTTTTTTTCTAAAGCCATCTTCCCCTGACAACTTCTTAAGAGAATCAATTTGCAGTCCTGGCTTTCTTAAGGAACTCACAAAAAAAGGAGGAGGGGGGAAGAATTGAAAATTGTTGCAGCTTCCTCATTACAGTTTATTTTTATAAATGACTGAGTATATGTTCTATTAGAAATGGTTTGTTTTGGTTTTGGGTTTTTTTTTTTCCTGCATTTGTTCATTGTACAATGGTTGTTACCACCGTAGTGTTTGCAAACAAGGTAAACTTTTGTTGATCAAGACATCATGATTCTTTCAAAGACTAATATAGTCAGGTAATACATTCAAAAGTCAAGCTCGATATAGAATTTATCCTTTTATTTCCCTAGAGCTTGCCCCACCTGTGTACAAGCACTCTGATTCTAGCAGCTCCCTGCACTCTGTTAAAATTACACATTACTTCTGGTTCTTGTCCCAGGTCAGACACATGAGATCTGTTTCCCCTCTTCTCTGCCGCACAGTCAGTCCCTACAGAATCAATTTCTATATTTCACCACTTTCTTCAGAAACCTTCTAGGTGTCTCTGCCTACTACAGTCCTTTCCTTTTCTCCTCCACTCCTTTTTTTTTCCTTTTTTCTTTCCTTTCCCCTTCATTTCCTTTCTTCTCATTTTCCCTTTTTTGTCTCCCTCTTTCTTCCTTTTTCCTTCATCTTGTTGTCTTCCACCCATGACTTCTACCATGAAAAAGGAATCTCTACATACTCAATCTTTCTTTGCATTCCTGCATGGACTGGCTGTGGCCAGAATTCCTTTCCTCAGGTCTGTCAAGGAAAAATGTTACTTCTAGCTGCTTCATTCTTTGGCAAGAAACAGAAAGGAGTTGAGAGTCTGAACTCCACCTGTGAAATCACAAGGGTAACAACTAGGGAGTATCTTGCTTGGAATGTTAGGGTAGCCTCTGGATAGCAGCAACAAGTCTCAAGTGACATCCAGATGGATAATTACATACGGTAAAGGAGGGAGAATTAAAAAGTTGACAAAAGCAGCACAGGAACAGTAAGAAGATTTAAGGACTAGAGAATCTTGTGATGCATGTGTTGACAGAGGAGAAAAATGGATAGTCAGGTCCAGGTTTGAAAAGACAGATCCAAAAAGATCGATGTTATAAGGTAAAACCCACAGAGGAATCAAAAACTGAGGAAATATGCTTGAGTCTCAGGATAAGATATTCACAGTGACAAGAAACTTGAAATTAGGGAGTAGAGAGGACACAGAGAACTAATGTAGAAAGTAGGCTAAGGCTGAAAAAAAAACATAACAGAAAGAAAATGTGCAATTATTTTATCCTTCAGGACTCAAGCACAAAAAAGATGTAAACCAGTGCCCTATACATACCTATCACCATTTCATACAGTTTCTGTGATTTCTTTTTTTTTTTTTTTTTCCTACATTTGGTTTCATAAACATCAGTTCAAAAAATTAACTTAATCTGAAATTCTTGTCCTTTACTCAAGCAAATTGACCAGCTTTTGTGGTTCACTAAAAAACCTTTGTAGTTATCTCGCCAGTAATTTTTTTTCTCATATACTTCTGATTTTTTTTTTTTTTTTACATTATAATTGGAACTTGGAGCAGAAGTGCTGAAATACTGTAAAATAACCCAAACCTCTCCTAGTATTCTTCTAATAAAGAAAGGCAGAGCATAGCAGAAATTTCTCGCTGGAGGTTTCACCTCTGTAGAATTTCTGGACAACTGTATTACTGTAATAACTGAATGTGAGGCTGAAATATTGTTCAGATACATGTGCACACTTCTCAGTCATGGTCATAACAAAACCTTTTGCAGTTCTGGTGTCAAGGTTAAGGGTCAGGGCAGCCCTTTAGACCTATAACACACACTCTCTGTTAAACCCCCCTCCCTCCCCAGAGGGGAAGAGAAAGGGAATAAGGGAGAGAGAGTCAGTGATTAGGAAAGGGAACTAGAACAGCTTTAATGAAAATTAATAATAATAAAAATATAATATATACAAACATATATAAAACCAGTATTAAACCAATCACCCCTGATGGCAATTACGTCACTGTCACCACTGATGTTGTGGAGCTGCAACTGGGAGAGTCCCAGACTGGGCCCAGCAGCATCTGGGAACTGTATTCAGGAGCTGGATTCTGGTACTGGATTCAGGAACACCCAGCTCAGAATGGAAGGCAGAACTGACAGAATCCTCCTGAGATGGCGGCCAGTGAAGAAGCGAGGAAGAGGAAGCAGAATTTGACCCTCGTGATCCCTCAGCTTATACCAAATATGACGTCCATGGGCTGGGATCCCTTGCTGGTCAGTTTGGGGTCACCTGTCCTGGTGGTTCCTCCCCACAGGTGCCACCTTTTACTTTCGACACCCCCTAATGTTGTGCACGAGACCGAGCAGAGACCTTGGTCTGCCCACCATTCCTTGGTACTCTAAACATTGGGTGTTATCACTGCCAGGAGCAGCCACTGCCTGTGCAAACACACTGTTGACTTCAGACAGTGCAGTTAGAAGAAATTATCTGAAAAGTAAAATCACTGAACAGAAAGAGTTTCTGTTCTAACTCAAACCAGGACATCTGGAAAATACTCATCCTACAAACACTATCATGAATGACCGAATCCAATTCCAAATCTGCATCATCATTTTCACCTGAACTTCAGTTTAAAACCATTACCCATTGCAGGCTTAAAACACTTTTGAAACCATAGGAAAAGCCAATACCTCTAATAGTCAGAAAGTTCATAGCAACTGTTAAAGTTAGAGAAATAGTTGTTTAGAAAACTCTCAAGGAGATTTTTGAGTGTTCTTTGAAATATTATTTAGTTTCTTCTCTCCTCTTAGCTCAAGTGTATTGATTACTACTTTTTTCAACTGTATAAGGCCTTGAGAAACTCAAGAGGCCTTTGTTAAATGACCTAAGGTACCTACGTACTCCACTGAAGTGTCAGTAGTCTCAAGGTCTTTCTACTAAGCCATTCTGTCTAATGAATATGACTTTTTTTTCCAGACTTGGAGGGTTTAAAGGTGTTCAATAGCAAACTTATAGAAATTTTATACCTATCAAGAACATTAAAATTGCAAGAATTAACTTATACTATACCAATATTAGTGTGTGCATAGGTTATACCACAATCATTTCTATAAAATAGTAACATATGAAATGAATATTGCTGATCTACCTCAATCAAGAGAGAAAAAACAGAAGTTGTTTTTCACAGTTCCATATCTTTATTTTTTAATAAATAAGTCCATTTAAAGAGAGGTTTAGTTTGGTTTTGGTTTTAATGTAAAAACAGAACTTGAACAGTTGGAATCACTTTACTCATATAACTTATAAACTTCATATAGACTGTCATATAGTAGATTTTGATCTAGAGCAGAGTGTGATGTCACTTTAGGGGTCTTTTTTTATACTTTCTTAAGCGTTGCCTCTTCTTTTCTTCTCATACCATTATGAATGTCATGTGATCTTGTAAATAAAAAGTGCAACAAATTACTAAAAAGTCAAAGAGATCTAACAAATTGAGATTTTGTAGGTGATACTACCTGAATATTTATTTTTAGTAAAGATAACTTGGATTTCCTGTTTTATTTTTCTCATGAAAACAATACCTGAGCATTAATAACAGATATATTTACCTTTACCTCAAGCTTAATAAGCTCAGGGTTTGTACAAAAGGAAATAGATCTCTTAATGTCTTTGCTGTGTTAAAATGTCACTGTGTTATTTTGAACATCTGTGATACACTCCAATAACTTTAGACATCTACAGCTGTCTGAAACACTAATAGTTTGATGACAGAAAGACTTCAGGTTATTAGGATGCAGTATTTGTCCTGATATGTTGCAAACCAATCCAAAACTCACATGCTGTAACGGTGTAGAGACACAAAATTCACATGAGATGAATCTTAAGTTTAATGCTTCTTGGCAGTATGGCAGAGGAGATCTGCTAAAAATCTTGGAATACCAAACTAGCTTGTCCATGAATTTAGATTGGACTTTCTTTACTGAAGGGGTTATCAGGCACTGGAATGGTTTACCCAGGGAAGTGGTGGATTTCCCATTCCTGGAGGTACTTAAGAGTTGTGCAGACATAGTGCTGAGGGATATGGTCTTGTCAGTGTTGGGTTAATGTTTGGACTCAATGATCTTAAAGGTCTTTTCCAATCTAGGAAATTCTGTGATTCTGTGAATCCATGCATGGTTATCAGCAAAATCTCACTTCTGTAGGCATTGACTAATTTGTTTACTGTGAACTGCCAACACCAAATGTAAGGAAACTGTGTCAGGTACCTAAGATATCAGATGAGAGGAGACATTCCAGAGGATTTCTGTAATCACTAAGTCTTATTTTCACACGTCTTCCTGAAACTGTGAGACTTAGAAACTTAATTTTAATGTCAATCTGGGAATTTGCATGTTCTTCCCGTTTCCAGGAGCTAGGCTTAAGTGAAATAGCAATGGTACCAAGAGGATTTTTATACAGCATGCAGTTGGAGTTGCCATTTACTAACGGAAAACCATGGGACTTCTTCAGTTGCTGGCTTATATTTCTTTAATGTATTCAATTGTCTAGTTAGTAGGAAAGGGAACCTGATTTTTAGTTGGAAGAAAAAAATCTCAATTACCATTTCTATTCTATGTTGTTCCAGACAAGGACTACTCTCAATTTTGCCCCTGTGCATGTGACATAGAATATCAAGCGATTCCTAAGTATAACAGTGTATGAATACTGGCCTATATATTAAGGAGTGATGTTTTTTAACTCATCATTAAATATTTAAAGGCTGATGGTGGCCTGAAATAAATCTGGGGGTCTGGCTGTGAGTCAAACCACTTGTGAACTGTTAAGGTGGGATTACTTCTAAATAGGTACTACTATCTACCCTGTGTGAACAAAATAATTATACATCCAAAACATTGAGGCTGTATCTGTATCAGTAAACTAAACAAAACCAGAAGGTATCTTAGATGTTGGAATCAGATGGCATTACTGGATTGTTGGAGTGACCCCTTGGCAAAGTCCTGTTCTTTGCTTATTGACTTAATTCCATTTTTTGAGGCATAGATTTGGGAAGGTGAGCAGGAAGGGTTGCACTTTATGTAATGGAATAGCTTAAATGCATGGAACTCTGCTAGGGAATGAGTGGCAAGTACATTGAGAGCTTATGGCTAAAAAGATCAGAATACGTACCAATAGGGGTGACATCACATCAGGCATGTGATGCAGACCACCTTGTCAGGAAGATGAAGAGTTCTTTAGGTAGATGGAAGAAGCTACTTCATCAGAAGCCCAGGCACTCATGGAGGACTTGAAGTACGCAGGTATCTGTTGCCAGGGCAGTGTGATAGCTACTAGCAATCCCAAGAGATTTCTACAGTGTGTTTATGACAGTTTCCTAACACAGGTGATTGACACGCAGCCTAGGACATCACTTTCTGATGTACTTACTACACACAAATAATGAAGAACTCTCTGGGGATGTGAAAGTCACAGACAGCCTTAGCTGAGTTACCATGTGGTGACACAGTTAGAAGCCTACAAGAAGTGAGCTAGACAAATAATTAAATTGCAGCTCTGGAGCTTAGAAGAGCAGAGTTCAGCTTGTTCAGAGACCTACCTAGCACAGTCCCAAGAGAGACTGGCCTGGAGGGCAAAGGGGCTGAGGAGAGCTCATTGACCTTCAATGAGAGCCTCTTCTAGTATGACTGATCAATAAAACCCTACAGTGGAAGAAGACTTAGAGGAGATGGGCAAGAGTGATGAGCTCAGGGAAGGATGTGAGGAAGGAACAACAATTATCATTAAGATATCTGAATTTATCTCAACACAAAGGAGACTGGAGATTGACCTTTGTTTCAGATATAGAGCTGTATCAGTGTATCACTGGGGTGTGGTCACACCAATCATTGGTGGAAGCAGCCTTCCCAGAGATAATTAGTAGAGAGTAATGTTTACCTGAACTAGCCAGACCATCATGGAGGGCAGAGAACTACATATGTAACTCAGCCCAACATAAAGCGTAACAACTGAAGAACTATCAAAATGTACATTGAAGAGAACAAAAAAGCTTGAGCTGGCTTTAACATATATATTCCTTCCCAGAGACTGGGGAAGTCCAGCATCATGATGGTGGAGCATATGGAGGCTGGTAATGGGAATCACATACTAATTGCGATTCAACTGCATATTGGAATTGTTAAATTGTGCTTGTGTTGTCACTTCAGTTCACTGCTGTAGCACTCTGCTAAATCAGAATCCCATGTAATTCTACATACATACAGATAATTAAGTCTGATATTAAACATGAAACCACCCTCATGTGGAGCATCTAAAAGAACCTAGTCAGAGATATCAGGGCAAAAGGAGAGTCTGCTCCAGAGTGCAGGAAGTCAAACAAACATGACAGAAGGCCAGTAAGGATGAATGGGGAATGCCTGATGGAGCTCAAACGCAAAAAGAAAGTACACAGAAGGTGGAAGTAGGAAAAAGCTACCTGAGAGGAGTATAGAGACATTGCTGAAACATGCAGAAATAGTTCGGAAATCAAAGAGTAGCTTGAGTTGAAACTAACAGGTGATGCAATAGCTACAGGAAGAGTTGCTAGAAGTACACTGGCAGCAAAAGGAAGGCTAAGGCAAATGTGGGCCTGCTACTCAGTAGGGCAGAGTTTGTAGTGACATAGGACATTCAAGAAGCTGAGGTACTCAATGCCTTTTTTCTTCTCCTCACTTTTTTACTGGAAAGGACTATTCCCACATCCCCAAGCGTATTGACAGGGTCTGTGGGGTAAACTGTGAAGGACAGAGCTAGGAAGCACTTACATCACTTCAGTATACACAGATCCATGGGACTGGGTGGGTTACGTCCAATGATCAGTGCCACTGCAAAGATACTTCTTATCACCTTTGAGAGATCACAGTGATTGAGGCAGATTGCTGATGTCTAAAAATGACACATCACACCTGTATTCAAGAAGAAGGGTCCAAGTAACTACAAGCCACTCAGTGTAACCTCCATCCCTTGGAAGTTTGTGAAGCAAATCCTCCTTGAAAACATTGCCAAGCAGAGTGACAAAAAGTTGATTGGCAGCATCCAGCATGGATTTATCATGGGCACATCATGCCTGACCAAAACGATGGCATTCTGTGATGAGATGATTGCGTTTGTGGATAAGGGGAGGACAGGGGATGTTATATGGACCTTTGATGTAGTATCCTGTAGTTTCCTTGTAGCCAAATTAGTGAGATATGGATTGGATAAAAGGATTGTAAATTATGTGGAAAATTATCTGTGCTGTTGTCTCAAAGGATCTGTGGTACAAAATCTACTTATGGCCAGTTACTAGTGGTGCCCCTCAGGGATTAATACTGCTTAATATCATTTTTAATGATCTGGATGATGAGACAGCATGACCTTTTAGCAAGCTTGAGGGTGATACCAAATTTAAGGAAGAGGGAGGTAGTACACTGGAGGCCAAAGCTGCCACACAAAGGGAACTTACGTAAGCCGGAGAAATGGAATAACAGGAACCTTAAATGAAGTTTAATACAGGGAAATGCAAATTTCTGTATCTGTGATGGAATAATCCCATGTGACAGGGGGTTACTGGCTGGGGGTTGACTGGCTAGAAAGTATCTTTGGCAGAAAGGATCTGGTGTCCTTGGTTACTTTCTATAGTTGAGAAACCCTCAGTAGAAGACGTCATGTGTCAGTGGGAACACAGCGATGAAATAATTTGAAAAAATGTCACAGGGTGGAAAAAAGAAGGCCACAAATCTCGGAATTTAAGAAAGCTTTTATTAGCAAATTTAAATCAAGCAAAGCTATTTCAAGTGCCAGCATATGAATGAAATACTTGACAAGTAATAGCAGTGAAAGGAGAGGGGTGGACAATCTACTCATTTTTTTTGGAAAGTGGCAATAGTAAGTGTAATCTTGGTATCTCGATTTAAGTTCATTTGCAAATCAAATGCTCCCCATGAAGGCACACAGTATTCAAAAGGGGATTTGAAAACTAGAAATTGCTTTTTTATTTCTTTTTTTTTTCGCTAGCTTGAATAATGTACATCCAAAGGTTACATCAACTATTATTTTTTATGGTCTGTATTGAAATTAGATTCCCTATATCTATTCAGCAAATTCATTGGGCTATTCAGTCTTCATCAGTTGTGTTATCCCCCACCTCATTAACCAAACAGGAAAGTAAAGGAGGGAATCGGGAAAGGAAATCTTCAAAATTTATTCTGTTATTTCTATAGCAAAAAATATTCTCCAGCTTTTCACAATTTCAGTAATGTTAGTATGGAAAGAGAAAGTGAGAAAAATACATGATGGTTAGCAAATACAATGGATAATGTCAAGGTTCACAGCAGCCTTTACTTCAGTTTAAAGAGGATTCTGCATAATAAATGTTTTCCTCTTTACTGAGAAGAACTTTCTATAGCAGTGTACAACCCAGATAACTGTTGACGAGTTAAAAATGACAGGAGTTTTTTTTTGGGAAAAACAAACAAACAAAAACAAGACAAACGTAAAAAATAAATAAATTATGCCCCTGAAAAAACCTGGTGGAAATTTTTCTCCAAATCTGTCTCTGGGGAATGTAGATTCTCCTCCCTCAAGATAACATTATTGCAGTCTCAAGTAGCACCACAGCAACATCTATTTTTCCCTCTTTCTCATTTTCCATGGATCCTATGTCACACATTTACTCCCATCTCTCCCTCTATTTGTCTTCTTTCCATCTGCTTCCTCTCTGTTTTCTCAGTTATCCTGTTGTCAGTCTATGGCCACCTCTGCTCTGTTTCCCTGTGAACTCACCACTTGTCACAGGTGAAACAATCTGCCTACAAAATCAAAATCAGCATAGCAAGCAAATTTGGGAGCATGGGACCATCAATCCGACAGTAATTGCCACCTGTTATCATGGAGAAAGCACAGGCTGGTTTCCCCTTCTGAATATGGTGCTTTTCTGTGATGAGGTGGGCATCAGAGAATTGGTGTTGTCTGTGTGTACATTAAATATAGCTTTTCAGTGCTCTACAGCTGCTAGTTGTCTCCATTATAATGAAATTCTTGGATATCTTGCATAGGTTTTGCTCTTGTTATTTTTCACCCTGCTTTGTTGGTGGTGGTTTGTTTTGTTTTTTTTTTCTAGAGCATTTTCACCAGCAATCTGTGTGCCTGAGTTAATTTTAGAAAGAGAACAAACAGACTGCTGATGTAGTGTTCATGGTTCTGTCAGTGCCTCTGATTTTCCAGATGACAAATAACATTGAAGGTTATTTCACCTTCTTTAAGCCAAAAGTCAACATATCAAGAAGCAGCTGGCCAGGTACTACCATATTGCCACATGTAATCCTTGTACTTCTGGCATATGTCAGTGCTCAGTATCACTTTCTCTCTGTCATCACCTGTTTTGAGTGGCAGAAAAATATTTCTATCTCATCAGTGTATTTTCTGTCTCAAATCCAACCAAGAACCATGAGTAAGAAATTATACGATAGGCAATAGTTCTTCTTGTCAGACATGTACTTCCACTTGTATAGTAGTCCTCTGAATAGCAAGTTGAGGTAAATCTGTTTTCAACACACCAACCAGAGGACAAAAACCAGAATAAAAAGTGTTTTATGTATGTATGTTCAGGGAGAAAAGACTCTCTCCTGTCCCCAGAGGAAGTACTGTCTGGCATCTATTACTTCATCCAGTGCTTAAGCAATGTTTTTCTTATTGTGTTCCATCTTGAGGAGACCTTCAGCCATGGGATCCATGAAATCAGAGGTTCTACAATAACATTCCTCCTTCAAGTCAAGGTTGTCTGTCTAGTACAGTTTCTCCTTCTACTTTAAGAAAGCCTGAAATACTTAAGTCAGAACTTGTGAAAGGGCAAGATGCTAACTGCGTACCTGGAATTCCACTTGTGTTGTATTTATCATAAAAGAATTGCTTACTTCATTTCCATTTTTCCATGAGTGTCTTCTATAAATTCCATTATCTTGACCTAAATACAAAATGAATTCATAACAAGACAAAAATAAATCTATGCTAGTTCCTTTGATGGTTACAATGAATAATAATCTGGACAAATGCCATTGACCTAATCTTGAATATCGGTGTTTCAGCTCCTCTTCAGCATTTAGAGTCAACACAGCCCATGACACAGTGGATGGCTGCTCTGAAGAGTGCTTACTATGAGCCCTTGGAACCAGTCAGTCAGCTGATGAACTCAACATGATGTCTTGATCTTTGCAAGGACCCATCGTGGCTACACTATTCTTAATAGTGAAACTACATTTTTTTTGCAGTGTTTTCAACCCACATATGGATTCAGAAATAGCTTATACTCACAGGCCAATCACAATTCATTGCACTGAGTAAGGGTGTAAAAAAACCCAAACTAATTACAGAGTCACAGGATCACAAAATGGAAAGGTTTGGAAGGGACGTGTGGAGGTTATCTAGCCCTTGACTCAAGTAGGGCCACCTAGACCTTACTCTAGACGATGTACCAGTTTGCGATTGCCACATTCATTGTCTATGCAAAATGTCAAAGTACCATTCCATATCCAATGCTTTTTAGTATCAGTTGCATGATTTTTGGGAATTTAATCTTATCCCTGACTAATAAGCACGTGTGAGATGACCCTGACCACTTCATTCATGTGCTGAGAGAAAAAGCTAAATGAAGAAACCTCTTTTTTCTCCTGATATATTGTTGCATGAAGTGAAGGGTAAATTTAATAAGACATGAATCCCCTTGCACTCTGAGGGTGGTCGATTATATGGACGTGCTGGAACATGTCCAAAGAAGGGCAATGAGGATGATCAGAGGGCTGGAGCACCTCTTCTATGAGGACAGACTGAGAGAGTTGGGATTGTTCAGTCTGGAGAAGAGAAGGCTCTGAGGAGACCTTACTGTGGCCTTCCAGTATCTGAAGGGGGCTACAAGAAAGCTGGGAAGGGACTTTTTAGGATGTTGGGTAGTGGTAGGGCTAGAGGGAATGGATCAAAACTAGAGGTGGGTAGATTCAGATTAGACATTAGGAAGAAGTTCTTCACCACGAGGGTGGTGAGACACTGGAACAGGTTGCCCAGAGAGGTGGTGGAAGCCCCATCCCTGGAAGTTTTTAAGCCCAGGCTGGATGGGGCTCTGAGCTCTAGTGGGAAGTGTCCCTGCCCATGGCAGGGGGGTTGGAACTGGATGATCTTGAAGTTCCCTTCCAACCTGACAATTCTATGATTCTCGTTAGGTGCAAGAGGCTTTCCCTTCCCTGTCTTTCATACACAGGAACTTTACATTTCCCTTTTGCAAATGTTGTGATAGTAAGACAACAACTGGTAGCGAGATGTCACATTTCTAGGCTCATGCATCATGAAAGGGTTTCTTGCAGTTCCTCTTGACTCCTACATTGTAAATTAAGACAAGATAGGAGATAGCAGCTATGAGTATAGGAAAGTGTCTGTCAAGAACACAGTGTGGATCAAGGGAAATTTTAGATTCTCCTACAGCTTTATTCTCTGTTACTGCTCAAGACGGAGGGACTTATCTGGGAGATACCTTACAGAAAGGGCTGGCCCTAGCTCTTTGGAGACAGCCCAGCATGAAGCCACAAACCCCTTCTTCCTCAGCATTTTACCATCCCCTGTGGTTATATCCAGCAGTATTGTGTCCAGAACAGATATATGTATGTTTAAATAAATAAAGAGTTGTATTCTTAATAGGTAAATAATTACTTCAGTGTATTCCAGTGTTTAGTGTAGTCTGCAAAGGTTTTGTTTTTCTGTGGGTTTTTTGGCAATTAGCTTTGTGATTGATTTCCTTCTTTGTAATCTGTTAAGAATGCCTAAAAGGCCTGAGCTGGACTTCTTATTTAATGGTACTTTCTATCACTTTTTGCCCCAGAAATAGAGATCGTCAAGTCTAGAGCGACTCAGAGGTTGTACATTTTTAGCTTCATATAGAAGAAAACTGTTTCAGTCCTTATCAAAGGTTCCCTAACTCCCAGACGTTGATTAGTCATGGAAATTGAATATGTGTTAACAAGAGGAATATCAAATCAGAATAAAATGTATCGCAGGCTTTAACTGTAATAATAATTGTATGATTTGTGCCAAACTGTGTGAAGCAGCCAGACCAGAAATCCCTTCCCCTTTAATTACCTGTTTTCTGCTCTCAGCTCTTGGGTAGTCATCACCTGCCTGTTTTTCCCAGGCATTGCAAAGCCTTGCTGATGAGTAAGGACCAAGGGCTTTGTCATTAATTTAAAAACAAAAGGAAAAATACCTCCAACACAAACTTTGAGGGTTTTTTTCTGACCTTTTTTTTTAAAAAAAAATATATTAAATGGCAGAAAAAAGAAAACAGTTTAATATTTTCAGGATTTGGTTTGTTTTGGTTTTTTTCAGATATGTTTATTTTTGTAGATATTTTGGTTTTGCTGACTTTTATTTTTGCAGATATTTTTCAAAAACTATTAAACCTGTTGTGGTTTTCAAAGATCACCTGTAGTGGGAAAGAATGTGGTTTCTTAATTGATTTAAAGCATCTTAATGCCAAAAGAGGACGGTCCCACCTTCCTCCTTCCCTTACTGTGTTCCTTCAGTTTGATTTGTCTGTACAAACATTTGGTTTTCAGCTGGATCAACAAGCAAAACCAGGTCACCCAGAATGTCCAGAAGCACAAAAGCTGGCAAAAGGACAGAGAAATAACATGTGGCTGAGTCTGAGAGGGATGAAACTACCCCTTTTAACAGCACCCTAGACTTAGAGAGGGTTGTGTTGATTGTGGAGCCTCAGGGAAAAGAGTCACTCATGTGATATGTGTCCATCATGAAAGTCCCCAAACTAATAATAGTGGAATAAGTAGGATTGGTTAGAAGTGAGTATGAGGAGTATGGATATAGATAGATGTGTTCTGGATTCACCTGGAAAATGAGATCTTTTAGGAAGTGACTACCCTAAACTCTTCATTACTTTCAAAGGTTAAAAAAGCAGAGGCAAAATTACATTTTTTCATTGAAATGTCTGGGGGTGTGGATGGTTTGCACATCATTTTAGGCATTTAGGGTAAAACCTCTGTTTGAAGGCTGGAAAGGCATAGTTATTTCTTGGGAGCAATTTGATTTCCCAGAGCTCTTGGGTTGGTATAGATGTTTGTGCAAGACCTGTATGTGTAGGACATCACTCGATACTTTGAAAGCTTGCTAGATGACACCTAATTCCTCAGTTCTGTTGTCCAGTGAAGAAGAATGCACAGAGAATGCATCCTGGCTTGAGAGAGGAGGCTGTTTATAAACTGATTGAAATAACAGCCTTGGTTGAAGTTTTCCTTTTATCAGCAAAGGTTCTAATTCTATAGACTAAGACCATTATGTAGCATTCCATACCTATAAAAGGAAAGCATTAAGTGATTCTGCTAATCATTATGATCCAACCGTTAACTGTCTTTTTTTTGCCTTTTCTTTTTCACCATTTAATGCAAATTATACTTACAAAGCTATTTCAGTTCTTTTGTGCTCAAGTAAAATGAACATATGTAAGTTGTATTTTAGGTAATATTTTAAAAGCAGCTTCAGTAGCATTTTCAGACTGAACTTATGCACTCCCCTGATTTTGTATGTGGGCCATTCAGAAGAAATCAGATGCACGATGGTTTTTTGGATTACACATCAAGAACAGAAACCCTATTGATAACCAGTGGTACTCTGGTTCACAAGTACTTAAATCAGCTCTAACTATTGGATTTAAGCTCTTTCATCCCTTAACCACTGTAAAAGGCATTGCTTAAGGTAGTTCTAAAATGTGACCTGGAAATGAAAAAAATATATTCCAGTCTAAGTTAAATGAAGATAATGTGATCTTATCCATTTGAACTTGCCCAAACCAAGAACAAAGTGAAAAGCTGAGCATATATATAATACTGGGCTTTACATATTTGGCGTGATTCTCCCTTTTTGCTTGTGACACTTTTAAAAGGTTATTACTTTCAGAATAGGTCACTGTTTGCTAAGTGCAGGTCAACTGACAAAAACCCTGAAGTGCATAATTTGCCAGCCTGCTAGGATAGAAATATTTTTATCCTACAAAATTTTAGGGTAATTCAGGGGCCTTCCTCTATGTTATGAGTCATTTTAAGTGTTCTCTTGTCACATAACTCAGTGTGAATTGACTGTTAACTTTACTGCTTGTGACTTAGAGCTTGAGGAATCACACCAGAAATGTCCTCCCTGTTGGAACCACTTTGCTGTTAAATTTCTCATTTGGGATTGCTGCCCACTTTGGCTTTTAATCAAGAAATTTGTCAAGTTCGTGGTAATGGACCCATTTACTGACCTCACCATCACCCTTTGCATTGTGCTGAACACGCTCTTCATGGCCTTGGAGCATTACAAGATGACAAAGGAGTTTGACCACATGCTTTACATAGGCAATTTGGTAAGTGAACGTGAACCTGAAGTGCTACCTGAGGAGTGTGTTTCCTGCTTTCTTAAGTTTTTGTTGCCACTTGGTATGACCCTATTTTAATAAGCTGTCAGCATTGCTTTGGCTATGACATGTCAAGCAAGTCCACATAGTCACCTCTTTCTGGGGGTGAAAAGAATGAATGAAGGACAAGGGTTTATTTTTATTAAACGAACATATTCTAATGTTATTTGTGACCATAAAAGCCATGTTTCTGTGCTGGTCCTGATAGGCTGGACTTGATGATCTCGGAGGTCTTTTCCCTCCTCAGTAATTCTGTGGTGTCTAGTTTGTTTAAGGAAATGAGATAAGAGGGAAGTGAATGAGTTTCATTTGGGATTTCTGGTAAAGCAGTGGTAAGGCAACAGTTCTTGGTGACTAATAATGACTTCTAAGTTAAAATAAAAGACCTACAGTAAAAAACAAGGCAAGGTCTCGGAGGGAAATAGAGTGGTGTTTGATCATAGGTAGGATACATATGTGGGAAGACACCTATGGTATATTTTCTTTATGTCCTGCTGTGCCTCGCTGATTTGTCCAGCACTGTATGCTGGGTCCCATGCAAACCCTAGGGCAGAGGAGACATGGAGCAAATCACGGCTGATGCTTCAAGGGGAAACTCTGCATGTGCAAGCTGAAGCAGCTGGCAAGAGAGCTGCAAAGTAAGCAGAGACCACACTTCTCTGAGGAAAAGCAGAGTGACAGATCTACAGCCAGCCTGCAGGGACAGCATAAAAGCCTTTCCAAAGGCGATGCAATATGATTTGATAGCCAGGGGGCCACTAAAATTCTGCAGTGACTACACAATGGAAGCTTTTTCTTTAATTGTCTTTCTCTGAGTTTATATTTAAAAGTTACTGTGTTTTAGTGCTTTAAAACTTAACATTTAAAATCCTTTTAATTTTAGAAGAATCTGTGTTGGAAAAGGCACAGGCTATCTAGCTGTGGTGTGGTGAATCGCCTCTAAAATCTAGTGGTAGAAGCAGAGATATTCTATAGGAATATAAGTAAGTACCCTGAAACAGCCTGCTAAGTTGGCATTTGAGAAGTTCACAGCAGAAATGAAAAAAAATTTCCTTTATTTCTATAAAATCAAAGGCTGTAGCATCTCAAAGTGGGATTCACCTTCCCTAGCTTAAGGTATTTCTAGCGTGGGAGCCTCTGTCTGAGCCAGTTGCCTTTGTCTCTCTTTGAAGGCAGTGGAGAGTAATGGACAATTTTAAGGCACAATTAAGGTGATGTTTTAAAGACATTTCCTTTTGGATAAGGTGAGCTATGTCCTGGAGGCCAGTGACTGTTGTGGTCATCAACTCTGGTGGGAGTATGCAGAGACACTGTAGATGTGGTTTGCCTTTAGTGAGAAGCATCCTATATTGACAGATTTAGGTGGGTGGTAGCAATAATCAGACCTAGCAGATGTGGTACAACACGTACGGATTCTTTACCCTGATCCTTGTTAGTCTTAGCTCTGGATCTCCTTGGGCAGGTTGAGGTTCTTCTCCTAGGCTGTAGGACCAGTCTCCAGTTTTTTTAGTTCCTGTATCCTGGCAAATCTCCTTCTGTGGTTGTGCTAAGCAAAAACTGTTTGGGTCTCTCTTGCTTCAAACCCATGGTCTTGCCATCTGCAGAAAGCGGTAGACAAGGGTAGCTCAGAAAGTCATCTCACAGGACTGCATTCAGCTACACTTTGCAGACAGCCTTCCTTCTTGTTGCCCAACAATTTGTGGCCTTCTAAGATGACTTGAAAAAAACCTCCTTTGGACCCAGTATCCATCAGAGCAGGTGGCAATGATGCCATTTCCCACTCTGGCACTTGGGATAGTAAATGTGTCTGCTCCTTGCTCTACTTTTGGCAGATCAGCTTCTCTCTTTGCAGACCACAGGCAGAAACTTCAGTCCCTGGTATCCTTCTCGCCAGCGTGGCTCCTGCAAACCTGCTGGGGCTGAGCAAGTCTGAGCCAGGTCCCAAAAAGAAAGGAGAGATGATTAGCAGAGGGAGGAATTACAAAACAAATTTTGCCAAAATTCTGAAAACATAAAAATAAATTACCTCGCTGTGAGTTTCTCAGCACTGCCTGGAGCTATTTGTCCTCCTTGTGCTAAAGTGTAAAATAAGCAAAAGAACCTGCTGATATTTTTTTCTACCAGGCTGCTGGCACAGAGCTCCCCTTCTCTTGACCCCTTCCCTTGAGATCCCAGGACGGGTCTGTGAGAGGCCAGACTGTCCCAGGTTCCCCTTGTCAGCTTTGCTAAAGCCCCTGCATGACTGGATTGGTTGCGAGTAGAGCAGGTCGGTGGAAGGAAACTCCAGGTTGTGGGGGATTTTGCAAAGTCATTTTTAATGAGAATTGACATTTTTTTGGCAATTCTCTGTGAAAGGGGAGGGAGTCCCCGCTCCAGGGCAGGCTGCCAGCTACCTGTATCCCCTAAGCCACAGACTGTCAGACCCCTTCTTTGCCCCCACACTGGCTGCCTCTCATCTTCCCATTGCATCTAACCCTCTTTGAGTGATTATACTAGCATTAAATGGGTGGGGACAGTGTTAAAAAGGGCAGATCTTTGTCATTTTTCCTTCTAAACAAATGTTTCTGAGAGAAATGAAAGACTGAAAGTGGAATATGGATTCACTTTCTGAGAGCAGTTCTTTCTCTGCTGCCAGTCATTTTGCTACGAAGATGATCAGAGGGCTGGTGCAGCTCCCCTATGAGGACAGGCTGAAAGAGTTGGGGTTGTTCAGTCTGGAGAAGAGAAGGCTCCAGGGAGACCTTATTGTGGCCTTTCAGTACTTAAAGGGGACCTACAGGAAAGATGGGGAGGGAATTTATCAGGCAGTGTAGTGATAGGACAAGGGGTAATGGTTTTAAGCAGAGAGGGGGTAGATTTAGATTAGCTATTAGGGAGAAGTTCTTTATTGTGAGGGTGGTGAGAAAATGGAACAGGTTGCTCAGAGGGGTTGTTGATGGCCCATCCCTGGAAGTGTTCAAGGCCAGGTTGGATGAGGCTTTGAACAACCTGGTCTAGTTGAAGGTGTCCCTGCCTGCATCAGGGAGGCTGGAACCACATGATCTTTTAGGTCCTTTCCAACCCAAACCATTCTGTGATTGGAAATGTCCTGCTCTGATTGTCTTCATGCAGCATCTGCTACCTTCAGACTTCTTTAGTTCGTTACTTGCAGGAACCAGCACTTTCAAACGTGGTCAGAAGGCCAGCCAAACACATGTACATCTTTACACGGTTCATCTGCTTATGCAGTGCCACCACTTAAGAAATGGGTAGATAGAGCAAGCATCCCCTAATTTTTGTTTTCCTTTAGCAAGTGAGAGATACTATTACGTGATATAAGCCTAAATGGATGAAATGATAAACGAAAGAATATTTTTTGCAGACAGAAGTCCTCCAAATCAGCAGTGTCATATTTAGTACCAGTGGGATGTTAAGTTACTTGTTTTCTTTCCAGCCTTTATCCCATGAAGTATCCAGCCTCTTGTAAAAGCACAGTCACCACGTACCAGTCGCCGGCGGTTTGACAATGGCCACTTGAAATTCGTCTCTGGTACACGTAGATAATTCCTGATGCCTTTAGGAAGGCTCAGACATTTTGCTATCTTACTGGTGACATTTCCTTCTCAGAAAGCTATTGATTAAAATGATTCAGGCAAAGAAAATGATCCTCCTGGATAAAGTCCAGCAGCTCAATGCATCTAAAACAGCTCGTTTCTTCTAACGAATAGAAAAGATTATGGGTTTTTTTTTG
>WUAM01000095.1:664869-694569 GCA_024336885.1 Actenoides hombroni | reverse complement strand
TGTCCCTGCCCATGGCAGGGGGGTTGGAACTAGATGATCTTTAAGGTCCCTTCCAACCCTGGCAATTCTATGATTCTCTGATTCTCTGGCCAGTCCTCAGAGATTAGAGGGTCTAGGGACACCTGATCTTATCTCTCAATAGGCATGTCAACTTAAGAATGTTGCTATAGGTCCGACACCAGATGCATGAACAGACTGCTGTAGGTCTGGCTGCTTTCAAAAGAAGCAGCTGGATGTACGAATAGCACAATTTTGTCATGTCTACAGGTCTGACACCAGATGCACGAATAGTTGCATTAAGCAGTCTGATGCACAAACAGTATTGTTTATTTACAGTTGCAACGTGTACAGATTCTTTAAGATTGCCGGTGATAAAGACGCTAAGCTGCAGAAATCACTCTATATCTTAAAAACATAACTGAGTAATACAATTGTAATTACAAATGTAAACTCCCGGGGAGAAACAAACAAACATACACTCGGCATAGCTGAGGTGCAAGTCTTCCCAAAAGGTGTCCCTTCTGGGATGGACAAGGAGGACAAACCCGTCAGTCTGTCCTTATGATTCGGTTTCGATTTCTCATCTCACAAAATAGGTTTGAAATTGGGCTAAAATTTATACCTCAGCTTTCTATTAATGTGTGACGTGTTGGGATGAGACTGTAGGCAAATAATTAAGTGGTGTCATCAGTTGCACAAGCATTCCTTGATGGGCTTTTTAGCCTTGATATCTTCTACAAGGAACAGGCAACTGTCTTACTGTCTTCTTATGGGAACAGTTAACTGCTGTGATAAGCAGAATAGGAAGGCCAGGGACACACCTGGCCCCATTCCACATTCCTCATCCTCCTCAGTGTCATCACAACACTAACCATGGGATCTCCACCCAGCCTCAATGTTTGCTCTAGACTCCTATCAGTAATGATGGGTTTCAATGGTTTGTTCTCTCTGCTTCTAACACAGGAGCAGCTGCTGGTTTGAGTGTTTTTTTGTCAAAACTTATTTTACTAAACTCAACACTTTGATCTAATTTTTTTAAAAAATTTTCCTTAGAATCATAGAATGGTGGGGGTTGGAAGGGAGCTCTGGAGATCATCAAGACCAACCCCCTCTGCCAGAGCAGGGTCACCCAGGGCAGCCCACACAGGAACAGAGCCAGGTGGGGATGGAAAGTCTCCAGAGAAGGAGACTCTACCACCTCTCTGGGCAGCCTATTCCAGCCTCTGTCACTCTCACAGTGAAGAAGTTTTTCCTCATGCTGAGGTGGAACTTTCTGTGTTACACCTTGCTACCATTACCTCTTGTCCTATCACAGGGCACCACTGAAAAGCTACTGGCCCTTTCTACTTGACACACATCCTTCAGAGATTTGTAAATATTAATCAGATCCTGTTTGGATATCTCATAGTTGACATTTTATTTAGTTTAATGGGATGCCATAATTGAAGCACTTGAGTAGCAGTTCTTTGTTTGCATTGTTTCACATCAACTATATGCTGTGGCTTAATCTAACCTTGGAGAATACCATGTTCTGAGCTGATGTAGAGGTGTTTCTTTCAGAGAGCATCTTCACACACTCACACACACACATACATGCACGCCATATACACAGCAGCAAGTATTGAAGAGGCAGGAGTAGTTCTTCAGGCAGCTTTAAGAAGGAGTGAAAAATAATGCTTGTTTGTCTACATGTGGCAGTAATCTCACGATAACCTCCAGTGACTAACAGGGACAACTCAACTCAAGTCTCATAAACCTTATTCTGTGGTAGTTTGTGGATGAAGAAGTTGAAGTATTTTTTCACAGAAAGGATTGTCAGGCATTGAAACAGGCTGCCCAGGGAGGTGGTTGAGGCACCATCCTTGGAGGTGCTTAAAAGACATATAGATGAGATACTTGGGGATATGGCTTAGTGGTGGACTGCGTAGAGTGGGGTTAACGGTTGGACTTGATGATCTTAAAGATCTTTTCCAACCTAAAGTATTCGATGATTCTAGGTAAGGCAATCTTTGATCAGGCTGTATGAACATCATGAAACAGGCTGCGCATTAGGTTACTATTAGAAAATATTTTCCCAGTAAATCAGTATTTTTCATTAAAAAAAAAAGCTTTATCTGAATTCTATTAGAGTTGTTTGAGCAGTATTCAACTGTGTATTAATTAAACTGCCTCAAAAGACTTCTGGCTTTTCTCTGTTAAAATTAGACAAGGATTCCAATTACACCTTTCTTAGGCATTAGCGAGCTAATCACAGCCTTTAATTGCACTGTTCAGGACAACAAGGATGAGATAACTCTAAAAGTAGGTGAAATCTAAACTAAGATAGTTTAGACAAGGTATTTCCAGAGGGCAGCTCATCCAAAAAATAGGAGAAACTGGTTTATGACTGAAGTATTTTGTATTCTTTTTTTTTTTTTCTGTCTGTATATGGAAAATGTATTTTTTAAATATTCTGGTGAGCAGAGGATGTTCTCAAGCTATATAACATCATTTTGATCAGCACTGATCTATTCAGATTACAAGATGGGTGCAATCAGCAAACGTTTTGTCTTACTGTGTTCTAACTCCGAGAGAATTCATCAGGTAGTGAATATGATTCTACGGAATATAAAGAAAATATTATTCTGGTAAGAAAAATAATTCACACATGGATCAGGCTTCTTTGCTCATTCTTTGCACTCTATATTTTATAGATTTAGTAACTTAAATTTAGGTTATTTTTAACATTCTTTTGGTCTCTCACTGTGATATCTTCCCTTGCCATCAGCAAGACGTGAGATTTTCTATATTCTGCATTCACAGAGGGACTGGAGAAATCCTGACCTTCATCAGCAACAGGAAGAAACCTCAGTAGCAAGCATGGCTGCTAAACCTTTGCTCTACTTTGGCAGTTGTATTTTCTAGAGCAAACTGGGATCTTTATTTTTTCTTTCCCACTTCTAACCTGTACCTGCATGCTTCAGACTGGGAAATGTATTTTTGCCTGAGTGAGCTGCACACTTTTTCATGTGCGACAGTATGCTGAATGACCTTGGCTGTGTTCGATACAGAGACCAGGCAGATTTGCAGAAAGGAAAAAGAATGGAAAGAGATTTGAAGTTCTTTTCTGTCCTCACTCCTGTGTCACTGGACATTTTGGGTCATGGTGCTGAAAAAGTCTGAGAAAGGTCAAACTTTGCCAGGCACAAGGCCACCTTCTTTCAAAGGGTATTTGAAAGAATCCACATCAGGATGTGGATTTTAATAACCCAGTAGATAAGGGAATGGTAGTCCTGCTGCAAATCAAAACACTGTCAGCCTGTTCCCATGTAGCCATTTATCAAGGGGCTTTTTTTGCCTGTGGCTCTTAGTTTTTATATCATCCCTGGATAGCACAGGAATAAATGGCTTTTTTGTTAATAAAGTACATACATTGGAGGATTGAAATCCACCTGATTTTGGACTTTGCAATGAAAATCCAAAATCGGAGGCAAATGAAAACAGCATTGGCTACATCTTGAGCAGATTTTTATCATTTGAATATTGTGAATATTTTTTCCTTTTGTTGGTTTTTGATTTTCCTATTCTCCTGATTAGACAACTTGTAATTTTAGATTAGGAGTAGAAAAAAAATCTCATTTAAGTATTTGTGATAGGATTTTACAATTTGCAGGGAAAAAAAAGAGGTGCGTGTGTGAAAGAAACCTTTTGTGAGCTTTCTTTGGGACAACAGCTTCTTTTCTCCAAACTCTGTCAGATAGCAACATTTTACCACTTTTCCCCAAGATATGGATCTGCCCATATCTTCTAGAAGTTTCCCTTCTAAGGCTACTTCCTACTTCAGTTTCTATTTAAGAAAAAAAACCAAAACCAAAACAAAACTCAAGACTGTTGCTAGTGATATTATTGCTATCTGCTAAGTATGTATTTTCTGATGATGCTGTCCCCCTAACTGAATTTCACTCACTTGATGCCCTGTATATGAGATAAGTGATGTCTTCTTGTTCTCAAGTCAGACACAATTCATGGCAGGTGTCACAGTGACAGTGGTTCCTCAAATGACCCACATTGTTCAGAAAGTTTCCTGACAACATACAAGCAAAATAATGAGATTATCTCTTTGTGTATTATTCTGAGCACAGTTACCCACAGTATTGTGCTGTGCCTTAACTATATGGGAGCACTTGCAGCTGTTTTGATGACTTCGTTGTTGATGGCAATAGCTCTAATTTTTTAACATAGAGAGCTTTTCTCCAAATCCAACTCACATCTAAAATTTCTAGATAAAAAGAAAGTGATTGGTTAAAATGGGTTATCAGGATATTTCCAGGTTGGTCTATGGAAAGATTTTGAGACAGGGGAAATCAAAGATATGATCTATATAAAATTGAAGAGTGTAGGCAGAAAGCTCTGAAAAAACAACAGGTCTCCTTCAGGATTTGCTCGAAAGAACATTTTAACACCAAAATCTACCCACAATAAAGCTGGTATTTTATAGTAACTCTCAGAGGTTCTTGGGATTGAATGAGTTTGTGAAAATCCCACTGCTACATAAGGTGAGTTTCTGGGAACTTGCTTACCTGATCTCTCATATCAGAGGTACTCCAGAAACTAAAGATGATCTCCAGAGCAGCTTCAGCTATGCTGGCACATAAGCAAGATATCTAAGCCAGGACAATGACCTGTCGCTTCATGCTTATGAAAATTATGAGGTCAGGAATCCCTTTCCACTTTTTCCTGACTCCTGGGTTAGCACGGAATTCCACTGATCGTTCCTTCCTGTATTGTATCTACATCTTTAGACTATAGAAGCATCTTCCTTACTTCTCTGTACCATGCAGCACAAAGCTTACGTACATAGGCAGCGTGCAGTATCTGCTCTACTAGTTACATAAATGAAGACTTCATCTGGAAATAAAGAGCAAAGATTCATATTGTTTCCATTTACTGTGGATGAAAAGAGCCATTAAAGGTTATTTTTTAGGCAAAATTTAATTCTGAAACTTTCAAATAACAATGTTTAAATTCTTCACAATGATTACTTCACTTTTACAATGGCCTCTACACTTATTATTAAACCAGTTGCACTACTGTAAGTATCCCTAATTATTTCTGTTTTCTAAGCCCAGCCACAGAGAGATAAATAGTGGATAAACTAATTGTTTGAAATCACAGGTGTGAGGAAACAGTTCTCTGTCTGTTAAAATGCTGTAGCAATCCTTTAATTAAATTTCATTTTTCTTCCTTGTGCTTCAGCGCTACATGGAGTGTTTAATATTAAATCTAACCATTGGGTGATGCCTGGAGAGAAAGGAGAGAGTGAAAGAAAATATGCTCATTGGCTTCCTGAATAAAAGAGGGTTTGATTAGTTTAAGGCACAATGGCATTTTCACTATAAATTGAATGAATGACAAGTGAGAATTAGTTTCTTTCTGTTAAAATGGAATTTCCTGTATTTCAGTTTATGCCTGTTGTGTCTCTTCTCTTCATTGGGCACCACTAAGAAGAGCCTGTCTTCACTTTATTTCTGCTTTAATTAAATATTTATAGAATCATCAAATGCTTTGTCTTGGAAGATACCTTAAAAGGTCATCTAGTCCAACTCCCCTGCAACTAGATTAGGTCGCTCAGAATCTCATCCAACCTGACCTTGAATGTTTCCAGGGATGAGGCATCTACCACCTCTCTGGCTAACCTGTTCCATCATTTCACCATCCTTCTGTAAAAAATGTCTTCCTTAGATCTATTCTGAATGTCCTCTCTTTCAGCTTAAAGCCATTATCCCTTGTCCTGTCACAACAAGCCATCCTAAAAAGATTGTCCCCATCTTTCACATAGGCTCCCTTTAAGTACTAAAAGACCACAATAATGTCTCCCCAGAGCCTTCTCTTCTCCAAACTGAACAGACCCAAGTCTCCCAGCCCTTCCTCATAGAAGAGCTGCTCCAGCCCTCTGATCATCTCTGTGGCCCTTTCCTGGGCTCGCTCCAACAGGTTTATGTTCTTGTGCTAAGGACTCCAGAGCTGGATCCAGTACTCCAGGTACTTCACCAGAGCAGAGTACAGTAGCAGAATCACCTCCCTCAACTTCTCTCCTTTCTCACTGCAAGGGGGTTGAACTAGCTGACATTTAATGGTCCCTTCCAACCCAAAGCATTCTATGAGTCGATGATTAAGAAAGTGAGGAGGAAGGGGAAATGTTGCAGCAAATCCTTCTCCCAGGTTATGTACCAACCATCCCTCCCTTTTTTGGTATGCAGGGGACTCAGACCACCGCTCTTCCCCGTCACAAGTTCTTAGCTCATTGTTCCTGCCTGGATTGACTTGGAGAGAAAACGGAGCTTGACTAAATGGGAGAGTAGAATGAAGTAACTGTTCAGTCAATTTATTTGCTTCTCTCATTAACTTTTCTGAAGGCAATAGCAAGCTGTCTTTGGCATCAGTTAAGTGAAAAAAAAAAAAGTTCTTTCTTCCAAAATCCTTTGATATTCAGTGAATTTGGAGGAAGAAAAAGAACTGTAGCTCTGGTTTTGCTCGTTATTCGAGTAAAATAAAATGTCAATCATATGGAAGCTGCATTCAGATTTACAGGCTATAGTCGAATGGTCTAAAAGCATTGTACATTGTAACATTACTTGAAGAATACGTGTTTTTCAGCTTCAGTTTGAATTCAAATATATATATTAGAGGTAAATTGCAGCTTTTGGTAGAGCTGTGCAAGAGCCAACATTTCTCTTTTGAAGGAAATTCATGACTGACTTTTCAGTTTGTATTGCTGTGGAAATCAGTGTGTTCCTGCAGAGAAGTTTCATTCACTGACATTGTCTTTTCTGACAGAAAAATGTTCAGGTAGAAAATTTTCAGTAAGTTCAAGTATTACAACTAACAGAGAGCATCTTTAATGAGCAAGTCTCAAATCTTACTTTAGCCTGAATCCATATTTCAGTTGTGTCTGGGTAGGTGCTTTCTGTGGTTTGACCTCTCATGGCATCCTATCCGAGGGTATTTATTGGCCTCACTCTTTGTGCCTCTAGCCAAATTGCTTCCTCCTGATGGGCACAGGCAGAGGTCGGTGTCATCACTGTGGCTAGGGATGAGGGAAGGGAGAAGTGTGGGTAAGTAGGTGGCTTCAGTTTTTATATCTACAAGTATTTGACCTATCTTACTGCATTTCAACCTCTCTGGGGATAATCATGCCGTTTGACAGATGGTGCCATCATCTTTTCTACCTCTGCTTACTAAGGGAAGAAAGTGGTGTTCACTGGAACTAGAAGCATCTCGTGAAAACGAGTGAATTATGATTTACATTTGAAATTATTTAAAGTATAACAGAGGTCTAACAGATCTTTTCTGACTGGATATTTTCAATATCGTTCACTTATATGCTTGAAATACTGAACTTTCCTGCGGAAGCTGGTGTTTAAGGCAGTGACATTGAGTATGTGAAGACATCAGTGGTTTGCATTCTTTGGGAAGCAAGCAATAAGGTTAGATTACTGCAGATTTACAAATTGAATTCTTTACAAAGATTGATTATGAAGAGAAGAATTATTGGGAGGGATTATTTTGCTGTCATCTTTTGCAATGCTTTAGAAGACTGGTTCTCATTTGTAAAACTCTGAAGAAAAGAGCTATTTCAAATGCTAGGTACTGAAATGGGACACAAAAAACAATATGCAAATGCATGCCTTCAAATTAATTTGAAATTCATGCTTTCTTTTATAGGAGTCCTTGGGAAAGATGATTTTCTAATTCTACAAAATAGCTCTCTTAATTTATGTATAATTTTTTCTTTGAGAACGTGACTTTAAAACTGTTCTGCGTACCCCATATCTTTCACTCTTATGGTGTTCAGTTCTTTGCCATAGTCCTTCATGCATAGGAGTAAAAAGGCACAAGTGGATCATGCATTTGTTCCCTTATGTATTCTGCTTAAAATACTGTCCTTATCCATTCTACATCTCTCAGAGTCCTGGGTGGATGAGTCAATTATTTTACTTAGCTTCCCTACAGTTTTTAAAATATATTGTGTCTTATATTAGTAATGACAACGTAGATGAAGCAGTAAATGTTGAAAATGTCCTGCAGGCTCCAAACAGTATTAGTCTGCTGTTCTTCCATTACTGCTTCCTCTCTAGAAGTTCTCAGGTATAAGTTATATGTGTATAGGTGTGTGGGAGAGATGGAGGAGGAGAATGGGGAGGTTTGCATAATCTAATTCAACCACTAAACATCTAAACCAAGACTCCCAAGGTAGTCAATGGGGAGAGTTTGGCTCTTCAACAGGGTGATTCAGAGCACCTGAGCTATACAGGCTGCTTAGAGACACTACAAATCAGACATTTTAAGTTGGATGGTAAAAATAATCATTCCTCCACCCCCATGTGTTAAATTTACCATATGGCCAAATGTATATTCATGTCTGGAGAGTTGTAAGCCAAACTTCTAGCATAATCTTAATGTATTTCAACTGATTAAGTATTGGTGACATAGCAACTCAAGTAGTTATTAGTCATCTGTTAACCTCCAGCCATATATACTTATCTGTTATCTCACAGAAAGCAAACAGGCAGAGGTATTGCTAAAACAAAGTAAATTTTAATAGAATATGTATCAATTTACCTAAAAAGTGGCATATTCCCTTGGGATATTATGGAACAAAATTGAGCCTCATGGTACTCTGTGAAAAGTACTTCTCTACCAAATCCTATGGTCACATCATGCCCTTAGTTGTACTTCTTCAGTGTTTTCCATCTGCAATTCTCAACAGAGAATTTGGTTTTGGTGGTAGTTGTTTCCATCTCATTTTTACTGCAGTTATGCACATACTTTAATAGAAAAAAAAGTGGGAAATACAAAAAAAACCCCAACCTGCATTTCCCTACTAAAGTTCTTTTCCTGGGAGTAATGGAGTATGTAGTCTCTTACTGAAGAAGAACTATCACTACGTTCATCAGGACCTTGACTTAGTTTTCAGAAGGAAGAATATGGGCCAATATAACACTCTGGGTCAAATATATGACTTTTATTGCCTTACAACATCTCCTTAAGTAATTGGTTTTGTTGGCTCAGGCTTCATGTTGCTCATATTAACACAATATGTTCACAGATCTGGACAGAAGTCTCAAATAACAGAAGACTTACTAAGAACACATGTTACTGTAGAGTTAGATGGCTGTGCTATGAAATTCCCTCTATTCAAAGCATTCAATAAGCTCTCTAGCAAGAAGCATTGGCCTGCTTGTTAAATCGTTTTCAGAAGAAAGACATGTGAAATTAATTCAAAAACTGTTACTGTTACAGTCATAGTTCCATATAAACTAATGCAATGGAATGTAATAAATAAGACAATGTTGTGCTTGGTGGGCAAAAGCCTACTACAGGTGTATGAAGGCTTTAGAAGTTGACAGATCTGACCTGGACTTAACAGAAATGTAAAGATTCAAATACTGTTCAGATGTCCTGAATACTTCTCTACAGGATAAGAAAGAGCTTGAGGGGCTGGAGCGGGTCTAGAGAAGGGCAAGGAAGCTGGTGAGGAGTCTGGAGAACATGGCTGCTGAGGAGCGGCTGAGGGAGCTGGGCTTGGGTAGTCTGGAGAAGACAAGGGGAGACTTAATTCCTCTCTACAGCTACCTGAAGGGAGGTTACAGTGAGGTGGGTGTTGGTCTCTTCTCCCAAGTAACTAGTGATAGGACGAGAGGAAATGGGCTTAAATTGCACCGGGGAAGGATTAGATTGAACATGTGGAATAATTTCTGTACTGAGAGTGGTGAAGTACTGGAACAGGCTGCCCAGGGAGGGGGTGGTGTCACCATCCCTAGAGGGGTTCAAGAAACATCTAGATGTGGAACTTCAGGACATGGCTTAGTGTTTCTGATAATATTTAGTAGACGGTTGGACTAGATGATCTCGAAGATCATTTCCAACCTTAATGATTCTATGATTCTATAATTATTATTGTTTTAGATCGGGCCTAAATGATTCTTTAGGTCCATGATTCTATGACCTTACAAGCCTAGCTATCTGAACAGTGAGAGATCACAAAGTTGCTGCTAAATTTTAATGTATATTGGTGGTTGATTATTTTTTTCCTCCTTATTTGAACAGGTTTATTGGTTATTTGTGCAACATTATTCCGTCTTCTAATGTAAACATGTGAGACATTTTATTGCATTGTTTCAAAAACATAGCAAAATAGCTGTATTTTAATTCTGAACATGCTACATGCAGTTATTCCATAAAAAATTCTCAGGAGAGTATATCAGAAGTGATCTAACAATGACATGCTTTGTCATGTTGCATTGCAAGTTTCTTTCAAGCTCTTATATAGATATGTGTATATATATAGTGTCCAAGATTTGAATGACTCTTCATATAGTAGAATATTTTGGGAAAAATCCAGTTTTGAAGAAATCATCACCTAAATCACCATATATTACTTTCAAAACAACAAACCAAAGTATTCCTTATAATTCAGTATGGCACAGTAATTAATTTTTACACTGTTACACTCATGGAGCTTACATTTTGTCCTGAAAAGTCTATGAGGAAATTTCAGATACAAGACACGATGGTCTTGGCACCAGTTGAAAGAAAGATAGGGCAAGCTACACATCAATTTACAGAGGGATGCTTCACTATATTTTCTAGAGAAGAATGATTATGTATGCAAATGTCATACACGGAGCAGTTATCAAAAGAACAAGATAAAGATTATTTTCGCAAGCCAAATATTTAAAGAATATTTAAATAATAATATATTTGCCATTGGGATATTACTAGAAAATATAAACACCAAGGCAAATATGTTCCAGTATTTGCAAACAAAACCAAACAAAACAAATCAATGTAAACCTTTGTTAATAGGGATGTGTTAGAGAAATTAACCACAGTGGTGTATTTAGTGATGGAAATACATCCTCTTTCAGAATAACTTTTATGCATTGAGTGAAGATAGTTACAGGCAGGAGTTCTTAGCAAGAATGGCAGGATGAGATAAAAAGAATGAAGCACAGATTTCTAGTCTTGATTTCTAGCTTGGGAGTTTAGGAATTTGCTTGTGCCTGTCTTAGCTGTACTACTATACCATCATGTATGCACTACCTACTCTTATTAACAATGAGACATGAGTAAAACTAGATTAACACAAGTAAAACTAGATTACTTGTAGTATAAAATAATTTGTAGCTCTCAAAAAAAAAACAAAAAAAAAACCCAACAAGCAAGTTTACAAATGTTTGCAGAACAAAATATCATTGCTGTATTTCATTTGCAGGCTTTTTTTTTTTTTTTCCCCCAGGGGTTAGGGATAATCTATTTAGCTTTGGCAGATTTTCAGCATCTTTGTAGCAAGGCATTTTCTCACAGGAAGGCTGCTGGTAAATCTGTGGAAATCAGATTTTAAGTGGCTTTTTTTTTTGTGAACAAAGCAGAATAGATCATAATAAAAAATTTTTGAACATCATCCACCCATGTGGCCACAGTTTACACACTAATAAGTAAATTAAGTAACAATTAAAACATGTATATTTACAGAAAGAATTTTCCACAAATTGTTGTAAAATTTCATTGAAACAATGCCAACACATAAATTAATGTTTTAAAGATTAGGAAAAGCACGATAAACATAAGTACGTAAAATAAACAAGGATAAATCTAACTGGCTTGCTATGTAAATGAGGATTTTGTAAGCTGAGGTGATGTAACAGGGAGCATATATATTATTTAGGTATAATTGTATTAACCATTTTAGACTTATGTAAAACATACTGTCATTTGCTTCTGCATGATTTAAAAAAATTTGCAAACATAGAGGATTACTCCAAGAATGATTTTAATCTGGCTATGAAATGCAGTCAATATGTTTGCCTCAGGATTCAGGCAATATTTAAATGAATATAAAATAAAACCGTAATTTCTTCAGTGCAGCAGTTTGAAAGTTTTGAGGAAGAGAGACAATATATTATTTGCTCATCTTTTCATTGTTTGAAATGTTTCATTTCTTTCATTTATTCACCTAGTCTTGGGACACAAAAAAACCAAACACATGATATGTGCTCTTTACATGTAGATTGGAATCTTAAATGTAGCCTTCTGCTTCCTGGACTGTTATTTTTTTTAACTCCAGAGAAGGAGACTCCACTACCTCTCTGGGCATCCTGTTCCAGGTTATGTCAGTCTTACAGTGAAGAAGTTTTTCTTCGTGTTGAGGCAGAACTTCCTGAATTTCAGCGTGTGCCCATTGCCCCTCGTACTATCCCAGGGCACCACTGGAAAGAGCCTGGCCCCTTCTACTCTACACCCACCCTGCAGAGATTTGGAACCATTCCTAAGATCCCCTCTCAGGCTTCTCTTCTCCAGGCTAAACACCCCCAGGGCTCTCAGCCCTTCCTCACAAGTGAGATGTTCCAGTCCCTTCAGCATACTTTTGGCCTCCATTGGACTCTCTCTTGCATTTCCCTGTAAGAATAGATCAGTCTGAGCACAACTTTTATTTTCGCATAGACTTTCATCTATACAGCTGAAAAAAAAACAGTTATGAATGTTGAGTAAGTGCTTATTTGAATAAATGTAATTCTGTGTTCAAAAGAATAATGCATTATATTTTCCCAGCATATGGAATATGTCACTAGATTTCTCTTTATTTCTTTTGTGTGTATGTGTGTGCGTATTTTGATTGGTATCTCAAAGAAGAATTTAATAACCACTTTAATGGCTTTTCCTACTGAATGTAATACTCATGCTATGCATACATTCTTTGATATTTTATCAGCTGCTTCAAAGAAAGATCTTCGAAAGAACTGGAATATTAAATCTAATGCGTGTTTTTAAAAGAAGCTTTCTGAGCTCTACATCTATTGCTAGACAAATTGTAAGTTCCCCAAGCATGCAGATTGGTACAGCAAAATGCATTAATCACAGCTTTTTGACTGTTCTAATCATCAATCCATGCTTAATATACAAATTTGCAGAATGACAATTAAGTAACTAATTTCAGTTCCTGTGCCAAAGGATGAGCCATAATAAGCTTTAAGTAAATATTAAGTGGAAAAGATTAACATTTTGTGAAGCTGAGCCTTAAGCAATTAAAACTCAGTGAAAGATTGTTGAATTTATACAAGTAGTCTAATCACTTAACCAAAAGTACGTCATCACAGTGATAAGAGAGTAGAACAAGGATAGTGATCTTTGCAGTGTTCAGCAGCAATAATGATAATAATATTATGCTATTTTTGTAACCGTAAGCAAGAACTCCCTTGCATTTTTCATTTTGTGTTACATCCTAAATGTTACTTTGATATTGGGAAGGGTGTATATTCTATAATCTATACAAAGGTGCTCTGTCAATGAAAAAAACAACCTTCTTTGGACAATTGACATGTTAAAAAGTTACACTTCAGAGGATGGGAAACAAAGAGCAAAGAACTCTAACAAACATACAAAAACAAAACAAAAACAAACCACCATATTTTTTATATAACAAAATCTGACAAATAGAGAAGTGATCATTTCTGAATAGCTGCAAAGTGTGTATCAAGTTTTCATGAATGATAATTCAGCCATAACTTATGACAGGAGTATGAGAGACGTTCAGACCCAAGCACAGGATTGCTTATACTGAATTTTGGAGATTATAAAAAAGAAAAGTTTCTGGATTCAGCTGTCACACTGCTGTCAGAATGGCTACCTGACAGTTAACAAAGAGTGAAAGGTGGCATCTCAGAAGGGCCTTTATTCACTGCAAATAATGAAAAACATGCACACGACTTCACCATAACCTTCCAGCTGACAAATATGACTTGTGCTTTATTCATGCTTTTATTTGGGACAGTGTTCTAAAAGTTCAGTGTCCTTCCCACCCTGGTTTCCAGAGACCTTCTCTCTCAAATACCTTTGTCAAAAGAAAAGCTATAGAAAGATTGAAGGAGCACCAAATAAAAAGCTGAGATATTAAAAAAATACAGTTCTGTGAATGTAACTGTTTATTCTACAGTGATGAAATGTCTGTTGTCACTGTCTCCCAAGAAAATAGATGATCAAATGGGTCAAATTCTGCCTTCTTGTGTTCATGTGGCTCCTCTTGACCTCACTAAGAGACATGTTATCACACGGCTGCATTATCTGAGCCCAATCACTCAGTGAATGATACCTGAGTGGAATGGAAAGCCCTCTGAAGTGGGGGTATCGGACGTGGGCAAAATGCATGAGTGTGCACATGTGTGTCAGAGGTAGTTCTGCTGGTGGAGCAAAACGACTTGCTGCTTTATGTAACAGTGTCTTGAGATACTTTGTGAAATACTACTAATAAAATATTTATTCCTTTTAACACCGTAGGCAGTACAGTGATGGAAGTTAAATGTTAAGGTTCCTGAGAGGACATGCTTCCAGCCTGATATAAATCTAATACAGCCTCACTGACTTCATCTGAGCACTGATTTTTAGCAGTACCTGAGGGTCTGCTGCTTTCAGATTATTTTTTCCCACGTTTCTAGTTCAAACTGAGAATTCTACTTAGAACTGATCAAAAAGGATCAGAGGGATGGAACATCTGTACTATGAGGAAAGGCTGAGACTGCTGGGCTTGTTCAGCCTGGGGAAGAGAAGGCTCTGGGGAGACCTTATTGAGGCCATTCAGCACTTAAAGGGGACCTATAAGAAAGATGGGGATAATCTTTTTAGAAGACCCTGTTATTATAGGACGAGGGGTGATGGTTTTAAGCCAAAAGAGGGAAGATTTAGACTAGATATAAGGAAGACTTTTTTTACAACAAGGCTCATGAAACACTGGAACGGGTTGACCAGAGAGGTGGTAGATGCCGCATCCCTGGAAACATTCAAGGTCAGGTTGGACAGGACTCTGAGGAACCTGCTCTAGTTGCAGATGTCCCTCCTCAGTGTAGGGGGGTTAGATTAGATGGCATTGAAAGGTCCCTTCTAACTCTAAACGTTCAATGAATCTATGATTATAAATAAATAACTAAATAAAGATAGTTCCTTCACCATGAGTACCTTGGTACGTCATAGACAGGGTAGAAGAGAGTATGGAGCTTACTTACCATGATGGCACTTTGTGCTACGTGATGCAGAGGGTGTGAATAGCCAGTCTTTTGGAAAGGGTTCTAACAATTAACTCCAAGAATCAGGTCAATTTACCTGTAATGCCAAAGTGCCTTCAGTGACCTTATGTCAATGCCAGTCAGCTTAGATGCCTGCACATGGGTCCTGTAGGTGAGATAGGTGATACTATCACATAATGAGACCTTAAACAGACCAAAAATAACACATAGCTATAGGTTCACCTCCCTGATCAGGTTCAAAGTTCAGATGTGCTAAACCAGGGAGGTGTAAACCATAAGGAAGGTGTGAGAGCAGAGGAAAGTGGCTTTATCTGGGTAGGAGAAACCAAAGCACACCTATAGCTACAGAAATGTTTTACAGCTGTATCTCTGCAACACCACTGCAGATTAATCTATGAAAGCAGCCTAAATAAATAGCATATGATTGATTTAAATGATTATTTTTTTTGTGTGTGAGGTAACACTATTTATTTCTGGGTTTGAAGGTATTTAAATCACATTTATGCTACTCATTATTAAATGTTATGTGTACTGGAAGGCAGCAAAATGCTTTGGCAGTTAAGCAGGGAAGATGGGTTTTGAAGAAGTTCAAATCATTCTGTCTTCAGTTTCATTAACAGGGAACTCATAGTTTTGTGGAAGTTTTGCAGAAGGTCAAAACTGAACCTATGTCAGGTATAGCTGCTCCCATAACTTCAGAAACAAGGTTCTTTTCTCTCCAGGTTATCCATCTTATTCAGTTCAACACATGCTTCATTTGTAGTCATACGGAATAGATGCCGAAAAAAAAAGAAGAATGCTTATTTTTGTTTGGTAATGCAGTATTTTAATTTGAGAAACAAGGATCTCTGAATTAGTTGCCCTAAAATCATGGCTAGGATAATCTGATTAAATTGTTCAATTAGCTAAGTTCAGATAATATTTAATTTCTTCAACAATAGGCTTATGTTCAAATTTATAACATGTTTTAATATTTTTTTTCTGATGTACAACAAATTTGAGGCATTTTTGTTTAAACAACTTAGTGCTGGCTTTGTTTCCATTGACTCATATTTCACTTTAAATATAGTGTGATGAAAATCACCAGTAAAAAATGAAGTGTGCCCAGTAAACTGTTTACACAAGCTTTATGTTTAGCACGTGATACCATAGCACACAGCAAAAGGGAGGCTCTGCCGATGTATCCTCACCCTTAAAGTCAGCAGCCTGGAGGCAGGTTTGGTCTGATGGTGTAAGGAAGGATCTTTTCTTCCTTCATACTGTGTCTGCTGGAGAAAAGCCGCACACAAATCTGGACTTCATACATGCTATGAAGTGTTTGCTACCTGGTCTCTGCTGATCTGACATACTCGGTCTTTAGTTCAGTTGTGTCCAGGAGTGGATACAAGTGCAGCAAAGAAATAAACATAATGGGATGATTTGCTGACTTTTGGTTTTACCAATCTCTGGAAATGTCATAAGAGTCCTTGTCTCTGAACCATGGTCCTTTAGTATTGTTTCATTCACGGCGTACTGGGGCACTTTACAAATTACATTTCCATGGCAACAACGTTAGCAGTTATCCTAAACTTAAATACGGTCACCAAACATAAAATAAGAAAAGCTGAAATATTGAATGCTCAGGTTTCTTTTTTTTTTAAAGTACTAAGCTTCAATACTTGTTTGAAAAGCCATGTGCAATTTCCCCATCTAAAATCACTGTCAACATGACAGGTTTGTGAGCTCTTATGCCTTCATGTTTTCAGCACGTGGAAAAGTGTCATGTCTCCACTTCAAGTGCTCTTCTCATGTCTTGGAAGCGGTTTAGTGCCCCTGGTGTGCAGGAAAGAAGAGGATAACAACACAATGGTGTTTGGACTTTAAATACTGGCATGTTGCTCCATGCCAAGTCCAGGTTTACAAATAAATTGGTGATAGTGGAGAGACTGGGTATGGTCCTCACCATCACTCTGTTCTGTCTCAGAGCAGAATGGAAGAATAAAATATTTTTCTTAGTCCTGGTTCTGAAGGAAGGAAAGCCAGGCACTGCGACTAGAGAGAAGCCATGTGGTGCCTTGCACACACCCCATGCTCAGATCCAGCTGCCTTTTTCAGCACTTTCTCCAGGACTCAGCCCATGTGTAGCCCCCAGCAAGTGGGTGTTTCCTCTCCAATGTGTAAGGACTCAGTGGTAACATCTGAAGTATAATAAGAATAGCACTTTGGAAGCTTCAGAATATATTGGCATGTGAAGTACAAATCCATTTTATGCTACTGTAGCTGTCTTAAACTTACACTTTTCATCAGAGCTGACAAGAGCAATCCATTAGTTTGTTTCCCCTCCTTTATATTATAATAAGTTGGTCTTTAATTTTTTTTTGTTTGTTTTGTTCAAAGTTGTTTTGTTTTCTTTTTCAAGTACCTATTTCTTAAACTTGTAAAGGAGGCAAACAAGCAGTCCCCCTTCCTGTAGGTGAGGCAACACAGTACTGAGGCAAGGAACTGGCGAATGAACTGAAGGCAACACTCAGGACCTTCCGTGGGTCTTGTTTCCATCTTCTAAACAAGAAATGAATTGAGAGGTGAAAACTGATAACAGCTCCTAGTTACTGAAGAAAACTGAGAAGTCCAAAGTCAAGTTCAACTGGATGAGTGGTGTCCCCATGAACACACCATAAGCCTGCTCTTGAGATCTTCCATGGGTGGAGGCTGAAACTAGGTTGCCCAGGTGGGCTGTACCCATGTCTCACTTACCATTAACTTTTCCTTTTTTGTTTTTTTTTTTTTTCCTTGATATCTGACTGAACTCTTCTAGTGCAATTTAAAGCCTTTATTCTTTGTTCTACCCATTGAGAAGATGGATTTATTTGCTTCATACCTACCTTTTTATGAAGTTGAAAGAAACACCTAACTTTCTTATCACCTCCATAATATTCTCTAAACAGCCCTTCCTGGTTCACATACTTTAGACTGTTCTTGTTACTTCCCTGTCTCTAATTGCTATATAAATTTTTAAGTTCAAGTAAAAATGATGTTTTCTAACCAGCTCAGGGTGCAACATCACAGGTTGAGTATCTGTGTTGCTTCCTATTGCACTCTGTCCTGTTTTCTATTATTTCCCCAATTTGTTCACTTCCCTTTGATTCTGATGTCATCTGAAAGTTTACTTCTTTTCTGCTAATAAAAATACTGAGTAACATTTTATGCAGGACAGATTCCCGTGGAATTCTACCTCCTGTTTTGTCAGCAAAACACCGATAAGCGCCAATGAAAGACACAGTGTGTACTGTCCTTGCACTCACTCTTCTGTTGAAGAATCAGCACATTAGTACTTTGCTGGACTAAAACTCTTTCAGTTCCTGAGCTTTGCACAGGTGGGCATCTTGCCATGTTGCAGTGCCTGCTGTGTGATTGTACCAGCTCAAACTGCTGATCCTTTAGGGTGCTGGAATGTAGCATTTTGTAAAGGATAGTAGATCAGAAAGAAATAGGGAAATTATTTTGCAAAGTCCTTTGAATAAAAAATTCAGTACTGGGACTTGAACATTTTTCCATAACTTCTTGTCCTGGTTTGAGTTAGAACAGTAAGTGAGAACATGCATGAACTAAGAGTAGAATGAGTGTAGATATAATTAAGCTGCTCTCAAAGTCATTAGATATTTTACACTGTTGAGCCATTTTTCCAGCCCATTAAATTTATTTGGACATAATTATATTTTTTAACATGTTAGTCCAAATAATGGCTTGGTTGGGGTTTTACATACACCACAGTGCTGTAAACACATTGCACAACAATGTAGCTTTGTTTTGAGTTTCTGTACGGCCCCAGACCTCTGATGTTGAGTTGTTGTGGGTTTTTTGGGAGGGAGAGGGTCATGGAGATGCTTCGAGGTGTTGGTAGGTTTTGGGTTTGTTTGCTATTTGTATTTGTTTCTGGAGTTTTTACATTCTTTGACACGTCTGTGATGTGAGGGGGGTAAACAGAGTGCGTCTGTTATAGGTCTAAGGGGTCGCCCTGACCCTAAACTGTGACAGATTTCTTCTCAGATTGTTGTTCCTTTTTCTTTCATGACTGTTGTAATTGAACACCAGCTCTTGCTTCACGGTTGGCATCCTGTTTGCCAAAGATGATGGTATTACATGGTACCATTCCAGAATTAAGAGAATCCCTATTTTACTAAGTTCGTGTAACTGTTGTGGAATTTAAAGCTTCATTTACTACTTGGCTTCTGGTGGCCTGACAAGAATTAAACAAGAAGTAAGAATTTGGCCAGATATTTTTCCTTGCACAGAGGTAACTCTCAAACTTTCAACAAGGACCACCCTTGTTTGATGAATGGAGATTGATTCGTGAGTTTGGAATATGTGTGTCACATTTTAAGGAAAAGCAACACATTTTGCCCCTTAGGAGGAACTTAGGAAATCTCTGCCTGTGGATGGGAGTGTATAAGAAATCTTAAGGTGCTATGTTTGGAGAATTTCAGGGAGATGGAGATTCAGGGACAGCTCCATTAATTCCAGTCTGCTTCGTGAATATTTTTGACTAGGACAGACAGAAGCATTCCCAGTTCTTATGAATACTATACTCTGCTATGTAGGCATCTCCCAGTTAGTTAACAAGGCATCTCAAAACAAGCAGAGAGTCTGCATTAGATCCAGCAACGTGCTTCTGAGTTCAAAATGAGGCAGCTTATCCCCACAGAGGAGTCCAGAGCACATCCAGGCATGGTTCTCCAGGTCCCCCATGCCAGTGGTGGGGATAAATTGGTACCTGCTGATGGGATCCCTGCAGGCTGGTACTCAGTGCTGGAACCTGCTAGACAAGGTGAGGACAGGGATGTTTAAAGACTGGTTTTCTTCTGAGTCCGACATTTTCACCAAGGCTTAAGAAAACTGGCTGCTACTGTTGCCCTGGAGTCTCTTTTGAATTACATCTCAAGAACTTAATGTAGGGTTTGTGCAAGTGGTACAGAACAAAAATATTTTCATCCCATGCATGTAACAGCTTTTGCCCCAGAGATGAGGGAACTGGATTCGGTTCCTTCAGCTTCAAGGGCTTGAAATCCTCCAGCACCATATAATGCTGACAGTGGGAAAATATAAAAATAGATGTGGGAACAAAGACCAAGACGGTCCTACCCACAGGCCATGATCTTGATTGATTCAGTGAATCTTGTGTTATATTTAGCTTGTCCTTACTGGAGGGCATGGAAGTTCTAGTCCTTCCAAATTTGTCCACAACATGGGGCAATTCTGCAGTTAGTGGATCATGTGGATTTGGACCCCCAGAGACTGAGGGAGGAATTTTCCAGTAATTTTTCTTCTCCTCTAGGATAATATTAAGTGAATGTCACCTCCCTTTAGTTTCATCTAAATGCCACGTGAATCTGACTGGTGTCCTTTAGGTGTGACCTGAAAATGTTCACCAAAATATGCTCTGAGAGGGAAGGTGTTCCCTCACAGACGGTTTTGGGCTCTTATCAGTTTTTTTAGGTGTTCTTAGTCCAAGCCTCATTTTGGTCACAAGTAGTCTCCTAATGGTCGAAGTTAAGCAGAGAAGCACTTCATGGGTTCAGGCACTTCTCACATGGCACAGGGATAAGAGAAGGCTTTAGGAAGGTAGAATTGGAACTGATGCATTTCCATTCCTCTAAGCACTTTAGTGGATTTCACTATTTATGACTTAAAGTGAGACAAATCATCTCCGTTATAAGGATTGCATGAAGAGATGAAACTCACTGATGAAAAGTGGGTAAACTACAGCATTTAATTAATGGCTTTAATTACTGCATCTAATCATTATGTTTAATTAATTACTGTGTCTAATTAAGATAACATTAGCTATGAATAAGCTATGTTGGTCTGGATGAAAAACCATATCTCCACTACCAGTCTGCCAGGGAGAATCTGCCATTACACATTGCACTGTCAAACTCTTTGGGCATTTCACTCCTCTTCCCATGTGAAGCAAGAAGACAGATTTGAACGGTTTCTCAGGCTTGATGAGGTTCTGAGCAACCTGATCTAGTTGCAGATATCCCTGCTCAGTGCAGGGGGGTTGGACTAGATGACCTTTGGATGTCCCTTCCAACCCAGGGCATTCTATGAAGGGTGAGATGGAGCTTCTGCTGCAGTTCTATAAGGCTTGTGTTGTTTTACATCTTTGTCCCTCTCTCTTATTTGTGGATTATAAATTCACATTCCATCTGTGACAACTTCACTGGTGGACTTCACATAACATTCCCAAGACTAGGGAGCCTGGATTAAGTACCTGAAAGCAAGGTACTGTAGACATGAAAGGTACTGTCACATCAGTGACACATAGTGTTTTGCATTTCTTTCTGCTCTTCCTGATTTCCTATAATGTGTCGCTGTGTCTGTAAATGCAAGTATTATTTTTCTGAATGGTCTTTTTCCTATCAAATAGTAAGTGCATGTGTTGCAGACCACTAAGATGATATTTATGTAGACTACAATAGAGGGTTTGTGTTGCATGACCTGGGCTTGCTGTAGGAACGTGTAGGGAGCATCCAAGGACACAGTTTGCCAGGATGGAGCTGGAACACTGTAATGTGGAAAGACACAATGCTGGCCTACATTATTCATATTGTGTGTTAGCAGTGTTCCCTGAAGTTAACTGTAGAATCATAGAATGGTAGGGGTTGGAAGGGACCTCTGGAGATTGTCAAGTCAAAACCCCCTGCCAAGGCAGGATCACCCAGGGCAGGCCACACAGAAACAGATCACGGTGGGGTTTGAAAATCTTCAGAGAAGGAGACTCCACCACCTCTGGGCAGCCTCTTCCAGGCTCCATCACCCTCACAGCAAAGAAGATTTTATTCATGTTCTGTTGGAACTTCCTGGATTCCAGTTTGTGTTTATTGCCCTATGTCCTATCACAGGGCACCACGGAAAAGAGACTGTCCCCTTCTACTTGACACCCACCTTTCAGGTATTTGTGAACATTACAGAATCACAGAATGGTGGGGGTTGGAAGGAACCTCTGGAGATCATCGAGTCCAAACCCCTGCCACAGCAGGATAACCCAGGGCAGCCCACACAGGAGCAGATCCAGGTGGGGTTGGAAAGTCTCCAGAGATGGAGACTCCACCACCTCTGGGCAGCCTGTTCCAGGCTCTGTCACCCTCACAGTGAAGAAGCATCTCCTCATGTTGGGGTCAAACCTCCTGTTTTCTAGTTTATAGCCATTGCCCCTTGTCCTGTCATTGGACGCCACTGAGAAGAGCCTGGCCTCATCTTCCTGACACCCATCCATCAGATATTTATAAGCAGTGACAAGATCTCCCCTGAGCCTCCTCTTCTCCAGGCTAAACAGAGTCAGCTCTCTCAGCCTTTACTCATACAGTAGTTGCTTCAGGCCCTTAATCATCTTAGTGGCCCTGCACTGGTCCATCTCCAGTAGTTCCTTGTCCTTCTTGAACCGGGGAGCCCAGGAATGAACACAGTACTCCAGGTGAGGCCTCACCAGCATAGAGTAGAGTGGGAGGAGAACCTCCCTTGACCTGCTGTCCACGCTCTTCCTAATGCATGCAAGGATGCCATTGGCCTTCTTGGCCATGAGGTCACACTGTTGACTCATGGTTATCCTGTTGTCCATTAGGACTCCCAGGTCCTTTTCCCCAGAGCTGCCCTCCAACAGCTCAGCCCCCAACCTGTACTGATCCATGGGGTCGTTCTTCCCCAGATGCAGCACTTTGCATCTGCCCTTATTGAACTCCATTAGATGTCTCCCCTCCCAGCTCTCCAGCCTGTCCAGGTCATGCTGGATGGCAGCACAGCCTCTGGTGTGTCAGACACTCCTCCCAGTTTTGTATCCTCGGCAAACTTGATAAGAGTACATTATATCCCTTCATCCAGATCATTGATGAATATATTGAATATTAATAAGATCCCCTCTCAGTCTTCTCTTCTCCAGACTAAACAGCCACAGGGCTCTTAGCCTTTCCTTACAAGAGAGATGTTCCAGTCCCTTCATCATCCTCATAGCCTCCCTTGCACTCTATCCAGTATTTCCTTATCTCTCTTGAATTGGAAAGCCCAGAACTGGACACAATACTCCAGATGTGGTCTCACTAGTGCAGAGTAGAAGGGGAGGAGGACCTCCTTCAACTTGCTGGACACACTCTTCTTAATGCACTGCAGGATACCATTGGCCTTCCTGGACACAAGGTCCCATTGCTGTCCCATGGATAACTTATTGTCCAGCAGGACACCAAGGTACTTCATGGAGCTGCTTTCCAACAGGTCAACCCCTCACCTGTACTGGTGGAAGGGGTTGTTCCTGGGTGCAAGACTCTGTCCTTGCCCTTGCTGAACTTCATGAGGTTCCCCTCCACATTATGTTCTCCTCCCAACACTCCAGCCTGTCCAGATCTTGCTGGATGGCAGCACAGCCTTCTGCTGTATCAACCACTCCTCCAAGCTTCATATCATCAGCAAACTTGCTGAAGGTCTACTCTGTCCTTTCATCTAGGTCACTGAAGGTTTTGAAAAAGACTGGTCCCAATACCGACCCATGAGGAACACTGAAAGCTTCTGGCCTCCGACTGCACTCTGTATCACTGATCATAACCCTCTGTGCTCCATCATTCAGCCAGTTCTCAGTCCACTGTCCACTCATCTAACCCACAATTCCAAAGCATCCTATGAGGATGTTATGGGAGACAGTGTCAAAAGCCTTGCTGAAGTTGAAATAGACAACATCCACTGCCCTACCCACATTTACCCAGCCAGCCATGCAATCACAAAAAGCTATCAGATTGGTCAAGCATGATTTTTCCCTTGGTGAATCCACACTGACCACTCCCAATAACCTTCTTCTCCTTCACATGCCTAGAGATGACATCATTCCAGAGGAAATTATGTTTTTCTGGTATTTCACAAAGGTGTTGAAACTGCCATTTTTTTTTCAGACAGTACTTATATGAAGAGCAGCCAATTGAAGGAAGTTGGCAGCTGTTACTTGGTGGAATTCCTTAGTGTTTCTGCAGTAGATTCTCTTAGTCATTTGTTGTAAAGTCTAGGGTACAGCTGAACAAATAATGGGAAGAAATTGAATGCACAATATTAATTTCTTCCAAAGGTTCCCAGGTGAATTGCATGCTTTGAATAGAACAGGTATAAAGGATGCTGTAAAGATTATGGTTCATTACTCCTGACTTGTCTTTGAACAAAGAAAAAACAAAACAAAAAATGACTTTTTTTTTTTTCAATGATTTAATCTAATGACTGGAACTAACAAAATTCATAAATGTCACTTATTTCTATAATGACTTGCAGTTTTCACTTACAGCCCTGTGAGTATAAAACCACTGTTTCAGCACATAATATTTTTCCTAGTATTTTATTTCTTTTTTAAATATCTAAAGGATTTCCTATATTGAATCCTTAGGCAAATAAATGAACGGGTCCAGTGGTATCATACCTCTCGGCTTTTCTTGGCTGATTTGCATTCCAAACAAATGCAAAATTTCTTCCTGAATGCAATTTTCAGGAGCACGGTGCACAAAACATTCATTAAGGGTCATAGTAGTGACAGCAACCGAATTAGAACAAGAACATTGACATTACTATGCGTGTCCAAACTTGACGGGCAATGAGAATGAACAAAAACACAAATACAGTTCCAGCGAATGTCTTTACTTGCAGAGAAATAGCTAAAGCATAGAAACCACATTTCATTCCCTGATAATTACAGTTGGGAGAGAACAGTCACTGTGTTTCAGCCTTTAGAGTCAACTGTGCTTTAAGGTGAACCACTACCAATATTGATTGCAACGTAAGGTCAGAGATATAGCCGAGGCTATTTTCCTTCTAAGTGGACAGGAAGGATAAGAAATGGCTTCAGCGACATAATCATTCACTAGCTGATGGAGGCGAGGGAAGCAGAGGTCAGGCAAAGAACATAACCACCCAGTCAGTACCAGAACACAAATATCAAATACTTGCATCTGTGTATTTGGGGCTTATGTCTTGCATTCCTGTGCTTCTTCTCAAATGAACTTTGAATTTCCAGCTGAAGGTTTAGTTCTCTATCACTGATGTGCAAAGGCATAGATATCTAAGCATCTGGTCCATCAGCTTGCAGGAGGGTGAGGCAGAAATTTTGTTAATGCAGGAATTATGTATGGATTCCTTGAAAAATTCCTGTTTTGTCATTTGCATGCTTTTGTCACTAGGCACTTGCATCAACGGGCTTAAGATGCACCAAGGGAGGCTTTGATTGGATATTAGGAAAAATTTTTTTACTGAGAGAGTGGTGAGGTATTGGAACAGGCTGCCCAGGGAGGGGGTGGAATCACCATCCCTGGAGGGGTTCAAAAAATATCTAGATGTGGCACTTCAGGACATGGGTTAGTGTTTCTGATAATATTCATTAGAGGGTTGGACTTGATGATCTTGAAGGTTGTTTCCAACCTTAATGATTCTATGATTCTATAAGTGTTCCTCACTGGCAAAAGCTGCAGTGCCTCCAGGATTACAGTCATCTGGGAGATTTGCTTAACAGCATGTCAGCCCTTGCCATACCCATGGGTTTTCTTTCTCTGAAAACTTAACTACAAGTGAGTCTGGCAAGCACACAGACCTTGGCCTAGTATGAAGATGTCACACAGTGGGTGCACAAATGTAGATCTGGGAACTTAGAAGTATCCCAGGATAGGGCATATAAATAATGCCACAGGGGTGAGGAACTCAGCTGTTACCCCATGGAGTTGCTCACAGACAAGACACCAAAGAGCCTTCAGGGGTGGGGGGTTAGACCCTTTTCCCACAGGACCTTGTGAAAGCACCATTGCTCCTTATGGTCAGAAAACACAGGCTACCTGGACACCATCCTGCTCCTTGCAGTGCTGTGCCTACTTGCTGGCAGTGTCCAACTCTTTTTAGACAGGCAGCGACTGCTGGAAAACATCTCCAGCCTGGTTTGAGACTCCCGCACCAGCATTTTTATGTGACCTGCCTCATAGATGAACAACTATTTATGTGAAAGACAGAATAAATGCGTGCAGTTGTAGTTTCTCCTAAATGTTGTTAGTAAGACTGATAAGTTTTCGGTGTTTGGATTTCTCGCCCTCCCCCAGACTGAGCCACTTGGCCTCAGCTAAGAATTACAGTTTAATTTATTTTAAGTAGAGATGTTCTGTTTTCAGTTATTTTCTGCTACCTCCCAAAGGACTGTTCTAGCTGGGTATTTATTTTTCAGATGGAGGTTACTGTTACCGTCCTTGGATCATTTATTACCTGATGACAGTTCTTACTGATTTGGTGGAGAGATCGCTGAGGAAAACAAATATACTAGCCTTCCTACTATATTAAGGACTTCAAGTTGTTTTTAACAGAAGTAAAGGAAAGAGTTTGTTTCCGTTCACGTTTTAGCAGAGACCAAAACTGAATCATTTTTTTCCTCCTGAAACTGAAAGCAACATCTCTTAAAGAAAGTTTAAGTGGAAAAAAAAGCCTGCTGTAGTACAGTACAGTACTATGTTTCCTGCTCTTGCTCTGAAAACCAGCACACTAAATCCAGTCTTCATTTCCATATCAGCTACCTAAGGAATGTTATCTGATTATATCTCACTGACCTTTTATCTGTCACGTTTCATTATTAGAGATACTGCTTGGATTTTGTAAAGCCAGTCTAAGAACTCAGTGATCATTTAATTGTTTTGCTAGCCTGGTGAATATATGTCAGATATTTGTTAAAGCATGTAATGTAGGGAGTGTAATAAAATACGCAAGAGAATAAATTGAGAAGGAAATTCCCCTCATTTTAGTGAGTTTACTTCCTTTTTTTTTTTTCCCTGGATCTGAAGTACTTTATGATTACAGCAGAGTAATATGTATACCAGACTGGTGCTTCAAGGAATGGTAGCCCTTAATCTGCTTATCAGCATGTGATGTATGTGCGTTAGGACAGCCCCTTATCTCTTAGCAACCTTATTTGTATTGCTCTTCAATAATATTTCAGCTGAAAGCTTTAGGGCAAACTGTGCCTCATACATGCAAAAGAAGAGTTCCTTCGCTTTTCGTTCAGTCCCACCCTCTTCCATTTCTCCCATGTTCCTCACTGCATGAGAGCATGAATGTGTGTGTGTTTTATTCAAAAGAAGAAAAAAACCCAAAAAACCACACCCAACCAAACAACAAATCAAGAAAGAGTCCATTGGTTTTTAAAAGAGACTTTTTTTTCTTGCTTTTGACCATACTTTCTTCTAATAACTTTTATGTAGTTATTCCTATGGACTCTGTTTGATGGAGGCTTGTGTTCTGCCTTTTGCATTGCCAGAATTTCAGTGCTGGGAGGACTCTCACCCACGGATAGAGCAGATTTTGCAATACAGCCCTGACAGTCTGACTGGTCTCAAATTCGGAGTCACAAGAGGAGCTGCCTAACAGATATTGAGTGTTGTAAATGGGCTGTCAAAGGAATTCCTCATTTTCTCTATCCCCCAGTGCTGTGCAAGCATAAATAATAACGGTAAAGCTCTCTCTGTAGGGCTTCCTTTGGTTAGAGTTCCTCAGCAATCACACAATCTGACAGTCACAGAGCGCAGGAGTAGAATTTATGCATTAGAGTGATTTTTTTAATATTAAAGCCATTTGTGAATACAAATCTAAAAGCATATGTGCATGCATATGTGCATAGATATATCTACTTTGGGGTTGCCATCTGCCCATGGCACATACACACTCAGTGGCATTTTAGGAAAAGCTGGATAATCTTTTTTCTTCTTCTTTTTTTTTTTTTTTTTTTAATTAAAATAACATCTATCATTATGTGCAGACCTCAGCTCAACAAGCATTCGCTGGCCAATTCTGAAGATAGTGAATACATGTAGTCTTTGTCTCCTTCATAATAAGTTAATCTTTTAGGTATAATTTAATGACAGGCAATTGCTTGATTGCTGTTTCCCTCTAAAGAATCCCTCAAGGATGTTAATCTGCAGTATGATAATGAGCAAATATTTTTTAATGTCTGGTATTAGTGTTCCACAAGGTAATACCACTAGAGGTGATTTCCAAGTAACATAATCCTGCTGAATAACCAAAGTAGCCAGAATACCAAAGTTCACTAAACAGCTGTATGAAACAGTTGTTTTGCTTTGGTCTTTTTTTGTGTTTTTTTTTTGTTTGTTTTGTTGTTTTTTTTAAATTTATTTTATGCACTTGCTTTCAAAGAGGAAATACTATTAGTATGTGCATTTGTGAGACAGAATAGCTGTGACTGACTACACTGGAAGCAGAGAACTCTTACTACTACGTCAGGTAAAGCATTAGAAAACTCTGATTTGCTACCAGCATAGACTAGATCATATAATTGTACTGCTCAGACTTCCTCCACAAAGAAACATGGGGAACTGGGAAAGTTACAGGAGTTTATGACATTGTATTGGGTCTGGCTGAGATGGAATTAATTTTCCCCACAGTAGCCCTCATAATGCTGTGATTTTTATTGGGAGCTAGAAAGGTGTCAATAACACCCCAGCGTTTTGGCTGCTGCTGAGCAGTGCTCACCCAGTGTCAAGGCTGTGTCTCCAGTGTTGCCCCTTCACCTGTAGGCTGGGGGCAGGCAAGATCTTGGGAGGGGACATAGCCAGGACAGCTGTACCAAACTGACCAAAGGGATATTCCATATCTTATGATGGCTGCTCATCAATAAAAGCTAAGAGAAAGAAGGGAGGGATGCCTCCAGTATCATCACATTCATCTTCTGGAGCAGCCTCAGTATCCTGCTTCCCAGGAAGTGGATGGACATCACCTACTGATGGGAAGTAAAGAATAAATCTCTTGTTTTCCTTTCCTTCCACATGAAGCCTTTGCTTTTGCTTCATTAAACTGTCTTTATCCTGACCCATGAGGGGTTTTTCCATTTTATTTTTTTTCACCCCTGTCCTGCTGAAGAGGGGAAGTGATGGAGCAGCTTGGTGGGCACCTGGAGACCAGCAAAGGTCAACCCTCCACAGTCCTTAAATAAGTTTGTCTTCTTTAAGTCACTCTTCCACCATGAGTAACTCACTCTGAAAACTGACTGGATGCCAGTTTTATGCCAGGTTTCTTCTAGCTGAAATAGAAAAATATGTTTCTAAACATTCTAAGGTAGCTTCTACTCAGAGAAATCATATTGCTGTCTCTGAAGTCCTGTGATGAATTAGGGAAAATCATAATTAAACAACCAAGTGTTTTAAATAGCAGTCTATCACTCCCTGGAAGAAATGTACAGTACTTGAGTTGCTAGTTATATTTTAGCAACTGCCTGTGCTGTTTAAGCTCAGCCTGTTCTGACAGCTATGATAACAAGTTATTCCAATAAGCCATGGAGATAATAAATCCCCATTTCCAACACTTTTTGTCCTTTGTTCCCAACACCTACAGTAACTTCAGCTTGTGCCCCAAATCCTAAAGTAAACTTACAACAGGAAACACAGTCTTGCTTTGTTTCACTGGGTGTACATGGTTCAGCCAGCCATGGACCCATAGTTGCTACTGGCTCATGAAACCTGTGAAAATTTGATGTTTGAGCTTCATTCCTGCTTTTTTTTTCTTTGCTTTTTTTTTTTTTTTGTTTTGTTTTTTTTGGGGTTTTTTGTTGTTTTTTTTTTTTTTTTTTTTTTTTTTTTGTCTTTGTTTTTTTTTTTTTTTTGTT
>WUAM01000095.1:640150-655768 GCA_024336885.1 Actenoides hombroni | reverse complement strand
TTCCTTCCTTCCTTCCTTCCTTCCTTCCTTCCTTCCTTCCTTCCTTCCTTCCTTCCTTCCTTCCTTCCTTTCCCTTCCTTTCTTTCTTTTTCTTTTCTTTTTTCAGATCTAAATAAATCACATTTTTTCCATCATTTTTGAACCTGTTTTCACCCTATTTCTCTGAAGGATTCTCTGCAGCTTTTCTGCACTTCTCAGAAATGGTGGTGCACTTAATAAACAGACACAGACCTTGAATGGTGTTCATGTCTTCTTTCTGCAAAGCTGCTAAACAGCCATTGCATGGCTAGGCAGGCAATACATTTAATTTTAACAAGTTGCATCTTGTTGATTTTGGACTCTACCGATCCTATCTCCAATTTATGAATCCAATTTGAACTCTGCTCCAGTCCAGAGTGTTTGCAGCTCTTTTGAAAGCTGCTGTCATTTACAGAATTTGAAAGTGGTTTTTATTCCGTGATTGAAGTAACTACTGAAAATATTAAATGGAAACAGATCTAGAAAACAGTTATAACAGAACCTGTTTGAGATTCCCCCCATCAATCCTTATAGTTAATAGAGTAAATACTATTTTTAGCAATACATTTCAGTAGGCTGTGCTGGGACAGTTAGTCAAGCCACTGGCAAATCAGGGCATTTCAGGGTCCCAAGGATGTATGCATGTATGGGTCTTGCTCCTTGAAATTCATGCTAAAGTTAATTTAACAGTCAAACTGGGCAACCAGAACAGAGCAAATAGTCCTTTGCTGCACTCAGAGCACAGGTATGGAGTCCTGCAGTAATTTCTCCATGGGGCAGCAATGGGCTCTTGTGTCCAAGAAGGACAATGGTATTCCGGGGTGCATCAAGAAGTGTGTGTCCAGCAAGTTGAGGGAGGTTCTCATCCCCCTCTACTCTGCCCTAGTGAGAACATACCTGGAGTATTGTGTCCAGTTCTGGGCTCTCCAGTTCAAGAAGGATAAGGAAATACTGGAGAGAGTCCAGTGGAGGATAATGAAGATGATAAGTTCACTGGAACATCTCTCTTATGAGGAAAGGTTGAGAGAGCTGAGACTACTTAGCCTGAAGAAGCGAAGACTGAGAAGGGATCTTATTAATGTCTATAAATATCTAAAGGCTGGGTGAAGGGAGGATGGAGCTGGACTCTTTTCAGTGATGCCCTGTGACAAGACAAGGGGCAAGAGGCACAAGCTGGAACATGTGATGTTTTATCTAAATTTGAGGAAAAACAACTTTCCTGTGAGAGTGATGGAGCCTGGAACAGGCTGCCTGGGGAGGTTGTGGTGTCTCCTACTCTGGAGATATTCAAAAACCACACGGACACAGTGCTGTGCAACCTGCTCTAGGTGAACTTGCTTTAGCAGGGGATTGAACTAGATGATCTCAAGAGGTCCCTTCTAACCTTTGTCATTCTTTGATTCTGTGATCCAAGCTCCCCTGACTGTGTTTCCAAGGTAGTCACCTCTCATATACAACTGGACACCTGAGGAACACAACACCTGTCTCCTTGTGTAGCCTATTTTCCTGTTTAGCTACCACACCATGGTAAACATTTATTGCTGCATCTACGTTAGTGCTTTTGTTCAAATCTGCTGAGCTTTCCCTTTATGAAGTGGCTCTCCCAATTACCTTCCCTAACTGTGCTTTGGTTACACTATGGAGTACTCTCAGAGCTCACAAACCAGATTGCTTCTAGATGAAGATAAACTGGAAGCTGTGCTCCAGCAGTACACCAGAGCGACACACTCCAACTGGAAAGGGCACTTAGTTCTTGGCCAGACTAGCAACAGTCTAAAGCAAAAAAAGAGTGTGAAAATGTTCAGACAACACCAAGAGCTGTTTGCTATAATCCTCAGCATTGCTGTAGCTCCTAGTCCTGTTTCCTGTAGTTGGAGGGAAATCCCACTGTGGTTCACGGCTTTCTGCAGCCAACTGCATTGTCAGAGAGCATACCATTTGTCTGGTACAGGAAAAATAGAATTGAGCATTCTAGCAGGTTATGGAGAAGTCTTTTTTTTTTTCTGAATTGCCTGTTGTAAGAAGGATCAGCTTATACAGGAAATCCCTAAATTGCATTTAGTCAAGTCATCCTCTTGTCACGTTATGGGAGCAAAGAGCAGCTAAAACCCAGAGTGAGCGTAAAGCTCAGAAGTAGTTTCTAGGTTACTGTTGAATCCACTGGATTAAGAGACTTGATCCTGTGTAATTTGGCCACTCAGATCACTGAACTATGGGATTTTTTTCTTTTTAACAAGCAGCTTTTACTTTCCATAAACTACAAAACTAGAGAAGAAATGTCTATGCTTCATGAAGTACTCACACACGCCCACTAAGATGGGGTGTCAAAGCTAGCATGTAACAAGGATTTACATAATAAATAATGCATTGGTGGCTACTCTATCAACAGTTATGTATTAAATAAATTGGTAGAAGGCTTTTTGAAAGTAATGTTTTGAAAGGAGGGAAATCCAAAATAAAATTCACCTGAAACAAGGTTACCTGTGCAGATTTCATATATATAATCCCCAGGAGCACAGCTAAAGCTTTGTTTTTCTTGTAAAATATGACTGATTTGAAGCAAAAGTTTGAACAAGGCTCAAGGAATTTCTGATTCCTTAGTAAACATATAATACTAGAAAGGATTGCCATGCCATCCTGTAAATACTTGGAAGCATAAATGAACTTAACTTTTGGGTTTTTTAGGAAAGCTTTGGTATTTCCAAATAAAATCATTTTTCTAAACTTATCTTTCTCTTGTAACTCTGTAATAGTGGATACTATTTTATTTTATTTGTTTTTAGAGTCATTCCTTAAGAACCTTCATAGACACTCATGACTAAAATAAGTGCATGGTTATTGCACCATGTGCCAACACACCCTGCTCAACAGTGAGAGTTACTATAGGGTTTTTATTTGGTATCCACGTTATCCGACTGTCATGTGACATAGGTGATTGACTCTATAAAGGTGGAAAAAGATTCAGAACAGGAGATTCTGTGCAGGATCTTAAATTTCACAGGCTTGATGTTCATGATATACAGATGGTGTCTACAGGTTTGGCTACAAAATATGACAAGTACAGGGACTGGAATATCTTTCAAAATAGTTGGAGCTCTAGAAATAGAGCTTTTGTGTTCCCATTTTTGATGCTGTATTGTAGTTGGCAACTGGCATGAGTACATAAGAAAGGCTGTTCAGGGCCAATCTGGAGTTTTAGCTCTGTATCCTGTTTCTGAGTGTAGCCAAGAGCAGATGCTGGGGGAAGAGTATAAAAATGGAAAGTTTATAGTATTTCCTCTTCTGTTCATTCTCCTGTCCTCTGTATATATTCAAGACATCCCGAGTTAAAGATGTTATCTTCATCATACAGTCCTCATTATCAATACAGGCTGGGGGATGAGATGATAGAGAAAGAAAGCAGGAAAACCCTGCAGAAAAGGACTTGACGGTGGTGGTGGATGAGAACCTGGACATGAGCCAACAATGTGCACTTGCAGCCCAGAAGGCCAATCACATCCTGGGCTGCAACAAAAGAAGCATGGCCAGAGATGGAGAGGGGATTCTGCCTCTGGGTTCTACTCTGCTGAGACCTCACCTGGAGTACTGTGTCCAGCTTTGGAGACCTCAACATAAGAAAGATATTGACCTGATGGAGCAGGTCCAGAGGAGAGCCACAAAAATGATCAGAGGGCTGGAGAACCTCTCCTACGAGGACAGGCTGAGGGTGTTGGGTTTGTTCAACCTGGAGAAGAGAAGGTTCTAGGGACACCTTAGAGTGTCCTTTTAGTATTGGAAGGGGGCTACAGGAAAGCTGAAGTGGGGCTGTTTGCAAGGGCATGTAGCAATAGGACAAGGGGCAATGGTTTGAAACTAAAGCAGGGAAGATTGAGATTGAAAATTAGGAGGAAGTTCTTTACTCTGAGGATAGTGGAACACTGGAACAGGTTGCCCAGGGAGGTGGTGGAGGCCCCATCCCTGGAGATATTCAAGGTCAGGTTGGATGAGTCTCTGAGCGACCAGAACTAGTTGCAGAAATCTCAACTCATTGCAGGGTGTTTGAACTAGATGACCTTTGGAGGTCCCTTCCAACCTGGAGCATTCTATGGTAAGATATTCTATTCTATGATGTGATATCTTTGTGATTAATAGCTTTTACGCTTCGTGGGTTTTCAACTTTATGTAACCTTCTATCATCTACAACACCCTGTATGAATGAATTTCCTGGATGGCAATCAGATAACCAATCAGCAATCAGTCTTTCCAGCTGCTCTTAGAACATACTTTGAAACCTTGCAGGATCTCGCTGACAACTGAGTGCTTGAAGATGCTGTTGAAAAAGTACATCTTGATTTCTCTTAGTGTATGTGTAAAGGAGGTTTTACCTACCACTTACAGAAAAATGAGTCATGATGCAAAAGTGACATAGCTCATGTTCTTCCTGAAAGAGAGATAAAGCAAGGTTAAGGCAGCACAGACAACTAACTATTAAAGGCACCGGGATTCAGACAGCCCAAAATCAGAATCATAGACTCATAGAATCAATCATAGAATCATTGAATCATAGAATGGCTTAGACTGGAAGGAACCTTAGAGATCATTCAATCCAACCTCCCTGCCATGGGCAGGGCTGCCTCTCAACTACACCAGGTTGCTCAAGGCCTCATCCAACCCGGCCTTGAACACCTCCAGGGAGGGGGCAGCCACAACCCCTCTGGGCAGTCTATTCCAGAGTCTCACTACGCTTGTACTGAAGAACTTTTTCTCAAGATCCAATCTAAACCTATTTTTCCTCAGTTTAAAACCATTTCCCCTCATCCTATCATTGGACACTCTTGTGAAGAGTCCCTCTCCAGCTTTTTTGTAGCTTCCCTTCAGGGATTGGAAGGCAGTTATAATGTCCCCCAGGAGTCTTCTCTTCTCCAGGCTGAACAATCCCAGCTCTTTCAGCCTATCATTGTAGCAGAGGTTCTCCAGCCCCAGATCATCTTTGTGGCCTCCTCTGGACTCATTACAACAGATCTATGTCCCTCTTATGGTGGGAACACCAGAACTGAAAGCAGTATTCAAGGTGGGGTCTCACAAGAGCAGAGTAAAGGAGGAGAGTCACCTCTCTTGATCTGCTGACCACATTCTTCCTCTTGATGCATCCTAGGACATGGTTGGCCTTCTGAGCTGCATGAGCATACTGCTGGCTCATGTTGAGCTTCTCATCAATCAACACCCCCAAGTCCTTCTCTTCAGGGCTACTCTCAACCCACTCTGTACCCAATTACAGGGTTTGGACAAATGTCTTCTTGTGAATATTGCTGAGATTGTTTCTATTCCAATATCTACCTCTCTAACAGTGGTTTAAGTAAATATATTGCTTATTTAAGCTAGGAGGATGGGAAATTCGTCTTCCTTCTACTTCCCTGTTTCAGGTGTGGCAATATCCAGGAGAGAGGTGGTATGGGCAGGTATGGGGATAAATGTCTTCAACTCCCTCACTATGATTCTTCAGTAGATATCTCTGGATATCTTTGGAGACAGGAGTTTCAGGGTGGCAAGAAAACTCTCACTGACAGGAAGCCTTTAAGAGATTTCATGAACAACCCTGTTATTCAACAATCTGTGTCTCCATTCCTGTGGCCTTGTTTACCCCTGGCTCTGCAGGCTTCAATCCCAACAACATTTCTTATAGGGTCTGCTTGCAGTTTAACTACAGCAGTGCCTTGACTTGATAAGTGCAGTTGCAGGTCCCCCAGACAGTGGTTTGGTTGGTCTTCCCTACAGCTTAAATACTACCTGGCCATTAATTAAAGCTATTCTGACACTGACAGTATGGTGGAAGATTAAGAAACATCCAGCAACAAGGCTGGGCACAGACCTATTAAGTTGCAGCTCTACAGAGAAGATCCTGGGTATCTTGGACAGCAAGTTGAACATTAGTTATCAGTGCATTCTTGTGATAGCTGTAACATGGGGCTGTATTGAGAAAGCCGATCCAGCAGATAGAAAGAAGTGAATATTCCTCTTTCTTCCCCACTGGTGGGGCCAATTCTGGGCACCTCAATGGAAGGCAGATATCAGCAAGCTGGACAGAGTCCATCTAAAGGCCAATAAGGGGGTTGGGGAGAATCTGTGGTTGCTGGGTTCATTCAGTTTGGAAAAGTGAAGGCTACGGGCGAATATTTGGCTAGGGCCAAACTTTTCTCAGCAACACACAGCAAAAGGATCAAATCAATGATTAGAAGTTGTAGCAAAGGAAATCCTGGCTAGGCAGGAACCCTGTCAGAGTAGCTAAATATAGGAACAAGTGCCATGGGACAAGCTGTGGGATCTCAGTTCTTGGAGATTTTAAAAACTCAGCTGGACCTAGCATGATCTAACTTTGAAGCTAGCAACGCTTTGAACAGGGGCCTTGAACTGAAGGACCTCCAGAGTTATGACTCCATGAATTCTGACTTCTTTGAAGTCACAATTCCTTCTCTTCATTGTATGGCCTGCAGTCAGATTGCTCAATTAATATTTAAATGAATTAAATAAAAAGGCACTAGTCTTCATATCTAACACCAAAGAATCATGCTGCAGTTAACGTGAGCTGAGGAAAAAATTCAGAATACTCTAAGTAAGGAATCCCAGCCACTAATATGGAATAATTTCCATACAAAAAAAACCCCAAAAGTCTTTTTCTTTTAGCAAAAGGGGTGGGTTTTTTTCAATTTTTTTGACTGTCAATATAACATATGCCATATGACATGAGCTGGCCAACTGGATCCTGGGCTGCATCCCGAGAAGCATGGCCAGTGGGTCAAGGGAGGTGATTCTGCCCCTGTACTCCACTCTCGTGAGACCTCACCTGGAGTGCTGCATCCAGCTTTGGAGTCCTCAGCACAAGAAGGACATGAACCTGTTTGATCAAGTCCAGAGGAGAGCCACAAAAAAGATCAGAGGGCTGGAACACCTTTCCTATGAGGAAGGGCTGAGAGTGTTGGGATTGCTCAGCCTGGAGAAGAGAAGGCTTTGAGAACATATTTCAGTGCTTAAAGGGGACCTGTAAGAAAGATGGAGAACACTGGAACAGGTTGCCCAGAGAAGTGGTAGATGCCCCATCCCTGGAGACATTCAAGGTCAGGTTGGACAGGTCTCTGAGCAACCAGATCTAGTTGCAGATGTCCCAGCTCATTTCACAGTGTTTGAACTAGATGACCTTTAAAGGTCCCTTCCAACCCAAACCATTCTATGATTATGTTTCTCTGATTCTCTGATTCTCTGATCCTATGAAAAGTAATTGCATATGTAGTTCATGAACCAAAAGCCAAATGTCGTATACATTTGCTCTGAGACTCTGGCCCAGTTTCATAACCAGAAAAGGCCCTACATCTCAAGAAATTTTGCTTTTTGTTTGACTTCTCAACCATTTTGAAGCCTTTTTTAAATAGAAATCTGAAAGAAAATAAGGTCTCCTCACAAGCAGTGCCCCTTCACTACTACGTGAAGCAACACAGTATCCTACTGTAAAAAAATTACTTCTATGTTGTCAAACTGATGTTAGGAGTGTGACATAACTCCTCAGATGTAGAAAGCTCAAAGAAAACCCTTGTCTTCTTGTTCCCAGTGCAAGTTAAAGGTATTATTATCTGTTCAGGTATGAATGCCTTCAAAAGTGTTGAGCAGACTGACAGGCCTCCTAGGTGGTAATGTACTGGGTTCCTCATGGCATTAACACAAAGGATTTAAAACAGGATTTCAGTTGGAGAAATGTCCAGACAAAAATACTGCAAGAGGCTGTCATGTGTAGCACAACAGTGGTAGAAGTACTCAGCTTTCAAATTAAGATATATTTTCTTTCCATTTCAAAGCCTGCCATTTCAACTTGGCAGTAGATCCAAAATAGTTCTCTCCTGCCTTTCTTCTTCCCTCCAGAAATGGATCCTTCAAAAATTCTGGTTTTCAGTATGTTTGAGGAATGGACTTGGAAACTGCTAAGTTATTCTGTTGCTCATGGTCGAAAATCCAGTTCTATCTTGCCTTTCTGTGTGAGTTTTACTGTGCTATCGGGAACATGCATTATTAAAAAGTTATTTGTCAGTGAAGCCAATGGAGATGAGTTTGAATTCTCATGAGACTGTACCTAAGTAATAAAGGCCTTTTCTGATCTGATCTGTTTGCACAGTAGCATCATGCACTGGAACGAGTGAAATGTTCTAGTCACTCGTGTTTCTTTTTAACTTACGAGAGTGCTGTCTGACAGTGGTAACTGTGTACTTCATGCAAGGAGAAACTCAGATCTATCCTTAGATGAAGTACATTTATGACCAAGGCACTCTGGAGCATGTTATACAATGAGTCTCGACACTTCAAAGAGTATTACTTCTAAACACCGGTGTACTGACCCACATCCAAACCTCTGCAGGCTTTGGAGTGGCTGCTCAACCTTCCATTTTTATTTTTGCTTTGAATTCACATTTTCACTGAAGGAGCTCAGTTCATGTGAAAGAGCAAACTTTTCTTTCCACTCACATATTCCTTTCTCAGAGTACAGCTGGAGGAGCACGTTTTCTATCTGAGGGCTATGAAAAACGCTGCCATGACAACATTTGTGCGCCACCACCTTCCCTTCTCCCACCAAGTGTGCACAGTTCAATGAATATCTGAGAGTTCTTTAAAAATTGGGTGTTTCCCATCCCCTAGATGATCTTGAATGGAGATGGCTTGTTGCCTTAAACAGTTACCAAGAGATAGCAGACAATAACTGGAAAATATTGTGATTTTATTGAGTCAACTGATCAAAAAAGTCCCCAAAAGAACAGTCTGAGAACAATTTCTGTATGAATTTTGTGAAGCAAGCTTTAGCTTGAGTTAAGGATTTATTCTAGGAAACTTTAACTGAATTTATGTTTGGGGTTTTTTTTCCTTAATATAAGAGTCTAAAACAGTTAATGAAGAAATAGATGCGGCCATAGATCTTACAGGATATCTTATGTAGCATATAGGTAGATGTAAAGTATTTTTGATTTCACACTGTAAAAAACCATGTATTTATTGTAACACAGTGATGGCACTCCTCATATAGACTATGTATTTGTAGTATTTTGCAAATAAAAACGTCATTTCTTGCAGACATATATTTAAGCATGCAGCTGAAGCTTTAAAATCTCCATTGAATGCAAATATGAAATCTGTAACAGATTTTATGAAGTCAAATTTCATAAAACTCGAAATTCAGGTGTGGTTTGAAGTTTGACATCTTTACGTTGATAATCTAGTATTTTATAAGTGTTTCGGCATTTTCCATCCATTCAGCTTCTTAAAAGGAAAAAGAGAGAAAATGATTGTACATAATCTAGCAGCACGTGCTTGATATTTCATCAGCCTTCATTTTGTGCACCAATAAATGCAATGCAAGCATGAAATTACTACTTTTAATCTTTGTGACAACTTGTATATCAAAATACTGACACTTAGAATTGTGACTGATCATTAGCTTAGCATAAGCTCTGTTGATTCCAGTGCTAAATTTGGCTGAATATTTATGCTGATCAAATTATACTGATCACACTATATTTACACTGATCAATTATTCTGATCAATTTAACTTTCTGAGATGTCAGTTCATCTCTGTGCCCCAGTGAAATGTGACCCATGGAGTTGTTTTCATGAGAAATTTGCCATAGATAGACATTTTTTTACATCTGACATTTTAAAGCTCCAGCTTCCTGTTAGTACACAATAATATGAAGTGTGAAAAACTTTGTCTGACATATATATGGATTAATAGATTTTGTAGCATTCACAAGACGAAGGTTTATCAGCAGTTCTCCGCGGCTACCTTCTTTTAATATAGTATATTTGCAGTGTAACTGAAAGACAGATTGGCTTCTTGATCTGATATGGAGAAGGAAAAAAATAAGATTTTAAGCTGGTGAACAAGAAGTCACCCTCCTCCACCAAGCAAGGCTTCTTGGTACTGTGCATAGTTTTAAATTTAAGTTGATTTAAATAAGGAAATTTAGTTAAATTGAAGTTAAAATTTAAAATTAAGATTTTGAATTGGTAAACAAGAAACCACCTCCCTCCACCACCACATCTTGGTACGATACATAGTTTCAATTTAACTTAAAATCAAATCATCTTTCACCAGTGTGGACCTCTGCCAACATTCTTCCTTTTCCAGTCCTTCCTCTATCTTCTCTGCAGATCTAAAATCTCATGTTCTGATTTCTGGCAGTAAAGGTGTTGAATGTCTTTCTCTAGCATGGCATTCCAGTTCTGCACACTGGAGCAGATCATTTAACCACAACAGATTAGATACTATGCAGATGTCAACTAATCAGCAATGTGAGAAATTCCACGTAGTTATGACCAGAGGAAGACAAATTACCTTAAAGAAAGAAATATAAAGCAGTACTGATGCAGATACCTGTATCTACATAACAATAGGTAGGTGGATGGATGGTCATCTGTCAGGCAGGAGAACGGATGGCCATGTCACCCAAATGAAGTAAAACCACCCACACTGCAAATGCCATTTCATCCTACCTATTAAACAGCAAGACTACTACTCCCTCTAAAATGGCTATGATACATGAAGGCAAGAAACTGTAAGCAGGATTACTGAAGTAGAGCATTAAATGATGTATTGCAGAGCTGAGTATAAAAGGGATTTATTCTACGTACAGATTGTTCTTCTTCGGCTTTTCTACTAAAATCAGACATAGTACTAATTAAAAAAAAAAGTAGTTGCAGGCAGATTGTTTGTTAACAAAACAAATAGCCAGGGAATAAGGACAGCAGGAACAAAGAGATAACAGAAAACCCACTGCAAAAGGTGACACAGAACATGCACCTTCTGTCCCTTCTGTTCTCCCTCTAATTAAAAAACAGAAGCAGGAACAAATTAAATGTACTAAGCCTCTGCTATGTGTAATTCTCAGACCAGACAAGGCATGCATACCTCCTGCAAAAAAAAAGCACATGTGATAAGTAGCATCTGATGGGAATTTAGGTCCTTTTCCATCCCATTGCTATAGGACTGTGGGGCAATGCAATCCTGAACTAGCAAGTGTGCTGATACCATCAGCTTGGTTTGCTCCCTGTTTTGCTCCTGGCCCTGATTTCCACCAGCCTATATCTACATACACCTGACTTTTCCTGTAGGCTTCAGCCTGGAGGACACCGAGATGCTATAGAGGTGGGATAAATCCCACAAAAAAACCCCCCAGATTATTATTTACTTAAGGCTCTCTTCTCCCTACCTGCAGTATTCAACATAAGACAGTCCACATCAATTCATTGGCCCCACTCCTTGGCACCAAAACCAGGTCTTCTTACCAGTATAGCTCTACAGAAATACATCTGAGTCACTTTATATCCAGCACTGTCTCCTGTTCGAACAGTGTCCAGCAGAGGTAGACATAGTGTGAAAATAAAATAATTAATGTATTTTAAATGTGCAATTTTTTTACCATTTTTGGATTTTTGGAGTCTGAGGATGGGGTCCATCTCACCTACTCATGAATGGAAGAAAGTATATACTTCCAGAATGTGATTCATGTGATGCATGTTAGAAAACTCTTAGGATGTGCTGGATTGCCTTGTAAAAAAGACATGAAGAAATATTGTCTGGATAGTCTGAGATGGCTAGGTAAGAACTTGCACTCTCACTTTTGGATGCCTCGATTAGGGCAGATGAATCAGAATAATATAATATTAGAAAATTCTAGAACTTACAATTTTATATATTTTCTTTTATAAAGGTAGAAGTTGCTAATTCAATCTATGTTAGTGCTAATTCCTTTTTGAAGATCATATTCTGAAAGCAGACACTTGGACTCATGTCAAAGTTATTTTCTGTCCTTTTTGCAATGTATACTGAAACTAAACATGTCCTAACTGATCTACATCCATATTTATTTCTGAAAAGATGAACGTACAAGGAAAGGATGCCAGCAGCAAGGTTAAGGTGCCTCCAGTTTTGGTAAAATTATGTAAACACAAGGAAATTAGTATTAGAAAACTTTTTTTTCCCCCTATACAATATAACAAAATTATGAAAAAAATGGGATTTTGAAGTCTGACATGAAGTTATCTTTTAATAAAGATTTTTAAAAGTTCTGCTTATAACAAATGACTTCCATAACTCCCATCTTGTCCAACATGTCACTGGCTGAGTGACCTGAAATTGGAAACATGAGCTCCTGTACCACAGACTACACCCTGCTTTGGGCTGGAAGATAGTGTTGTTGTCCCTTTTCTCTGCACCAACGAGGACCTTTAACATACAAATATTCCCGCTTACATGAACAGTCATCATTAGTGTTATCAGAAGTTAATCCTACATCATATAGATAAACACAGGATTGACATTAAAATCTATGTTACTTGCTCATAGTTAGACACTGTATGTATATGTTCTTAGGGTGTTGCAGACAGAAATGAACCACATGCCCTAAACCATCCATGCCTTTCACTAGACTACTATGAAACACACACAAAACTTTCTCCTGCTTTCTAGTGAGAGTAAAAGACAAAACCATTAATCCTTAAATATTAAATGCTCCTCTGTTGTTTTCACTGATTCTTAGCTTCAAAAGATTACAACATTTTAAAGTGTGAAAGCTGAGATTTCTCTTCAGTTTTCACCCATATCAATTCCAGTTAAGTTCCAGGAAAAAGGTAGATCACAAAATGAAAAGCATAAAGCTTTGATACATCCTGAAAGCTAGATCTTGTCAATCCTTCTGCAGGTACAAGAGCCTGCCATGTTAGAGCAGACCATATTAGGGCAAGGTAAAGCTGTGGTTCTGTCTTTTCAATACTAAGTGGGAGTCTCTGTCTCTCTGCTTACATGAGGTAACAGGTCTCAAATCCAATGAGGGGAGGAGAGTAGACATCTGAAGAGGAAAACTATTGAAAGAGGTTGTCTGATACTGGTGAGGAAGATACACCACACCTCTCAGTGATGTGTAGAAGTGAACTCGTTTCTTTGCATGCTTGGAAAAAATCTTCTCTGCAGTTGCAGGAGCCCTTTGCTACAGGCCAGGCATTTAGAACAACTGAATGATAAGCTAAAGACCTCAGTCTTTATGTACCTTAGTACCCAGCCTGCAATACTGTTGAACATTGCACATATGTATGGAGCATGTTAATCCATAGAGTGTTTCTTCTCTGAATTTCCAGATGGTCTTCCAAATTGCATATGCAAATAGAGGGCATAACACATCATTCTTGGGATGTTTAGTCATAATAATGTTGTCATCTAGTGGTGTGCGTATCTTTCTCCGTCAATTGAAGTCAAATGTAAGCAACCAGTTCATGGGTTGGCCACTATCATTATCACTGTGCTGCTGCTGGAGTCTTTGCAGGTTACAGCATTCTGGAAAGGAAAAGCTGTTGTTCTATAACAAGAGTAAAAAAAGAAACCTCAGCAGCAAGAGTGTGTTGAAGTCCAGGATTCACACAGAAGCTCTGGGGCCAATCCAAAGAACTGGTGAAACTAAAAGTTGTAGAAAACTCAGCATGCCTGGCATGCATATTGAGGGAGTAACTCTGTCCTTGGTTAAATACTGAATGAAATATGAAGCTAGAGGCATTCACAGTTTGAAATAATCTGTTTCATCGCCTTACAATGTGTGGCATCTTCCATTTTTCACTGTGCTGTTTTCTAGCTTCTCTCGGGGATGTTGTTTCACATCAGAAAGGTATCAGAGTGTAAGTCCTCAGGTATTTCATTCTGTTGTGGTGTGGGTTATTAGTCTTCAGAATATCTGTTCCAAGAAATGATGTGAAGATTTTGCTCAACAAGAAATACTCTTTACGTGCTGCTGTCTGGAAGCACTCAGTTTTAGGTAAGAAATGGAAAGGTACAGAAACTTTTAGAGTATGCTGGCAGCTAATCCTCAATGGATTATTTTTGCATTAAAAAAAAAAAAAAAAAAAAAAAGAATAAGTTCACAGTTGCAAAAATAATCATGTAGGAATATTTGGGGATCAGGACTGGGAGGATTTTCAGAACAGCAAACTGAAAGTTTATGGGAGTCCTTAGTCCTTGTTCAAGTGCAGTGTTAACTGCACTGCATAAATGATTTTTATGATCTGAGGAGATCAAGTTTATTTTATATATATATATTTAAATAAAAAGAGGTGAAGTCTGCCTCCTTATGGCACAGGGATGTACTCCTGTCACCAAATACCTTCTGGGATGTGGAGTGTGCACCCAAATCCATACAGTTGCTGAGATCTCCCATTCAGACTGTAGTTACGTCTGCCCCAAATATTGCCTTCTGGAGTGGTTTTTTCCCTTTGGAGTTCAGCTCCAGATCAGATCCAGAGCACTCTTTTCAGTGATAAGCTGGAACTTTGAAAAAAAAGATTCCATAAAGCACAAATAATAATTTTTTTCATTGTCATTTTTCTCTTTGTCTGAAGTCTGCTCTGCCTCAGTTTCTCAAACTACCTGAAACCAACTCAATACAGATTACGGAATGTTAATTTAAAAGCCTACTTTCCTCATTACTTTTTCCACACTAACAATTGCTTCCTGGCATTTTTTTTTATTATTATTATTTTTTTTCTCCTGCAGCAGGTGTCATCTTGCAAAAGTCTCTGAAGCAGTTAATGAAAAAGTGGAATATTCTGGGAGTTGTAGTCTTTCAAACAGAGCTTCGCAAGGACATACCTGCGTTGGAACACTACAGTTCCCTGAACTTCATCGCATGACTGCCTATGAAAGGTGCTGGAAGNNNATCCGTCGGTGCGGCGCGGCAGAGCGTGTGGCTGGGGGGGCTGTGGTGTAGGTGTGGGGGTTGTACTCATGGAATTTCAGCACCGCAAATCACACGGCACCTTGCATCTGCGTATGGGAGCAATTGGGCGCTGGAATGGGCACCTGCGACTCAGTGCACGTTTAGGGTGGGGAACGAATAAAGAAGTCTGGTATGAGGCAACATTGTCATTTGAAATATTTCACAGAATCACAGAATGATAAGGGTTGGAAGGAACTTCTGGAGGTCATCTAGTCCAACCCTTCTGTCAAGGCAGGTTCACCTAGAGAAGGCCACACAAGATCACCTCTACGTGGGTTTTGAATATCTCCAGAGACATTTCACTTTAGAAAAGTATTCGACCCAATTTGTGTCTTTACGATAGAGCTCTGCAGGAGCCCAGCCACTCGGACACATTCTAGACACCTACATTTTGGTCAAATTGTGTTGCGCTTAGCTGCATTTAGACTTTTTCTTCGAACTAAATGACTTCTGATGTTGCGTCTTTCCTTCACCTCTGTGGTCTGTACCCTTGGAGCAGGTTGTCTGTCTGCAGTCCCTTAATAGAGGAAAAATTCTGGGGTCACTGCTGCACTCCCATGCCCAACTCCTTCATTGTAAAAAACTTTATAACCCTCTGAGAACTATTTCTTCTATTCTTCTTTTTATTTTTCAGCTTAACGCTCCATGCTAGTTCATTCAGATAGACACAGGCTTCAGAGCAATTACAGAAGAAATCACTCTGCCTAGCTGGAGATACATAGAATCATACAATCATAGAATAATGGAATGATAACATTATAGAATGGTGGGGTTTGGAAGGGACCTCTGGAGATCATTGTGTCCAATTTCCCTGCCAGAGCGGGATCACCCA
>WUAM01000095.1:595455-629167 GCA_024336885.1 Actenoides hombroni | reverse complement strand
CTTTCCTTTCCTTTCCTTTCCTTTCCTTTCCTTTCCTTTCCTTTCCTTTCCTTTCCTTTCCTTTCCTTTCCCTTTCCTTTCCCTTTCCTTTCCTTTCCTTTCCTTTTAAATTCCTAATGTATACATCCTGGTATCTTAAGTGGAGGCTTGTTTAATTTTTTGGGAGAAGTTTTTTTAATGGTGGCTTTGATAATAACCATCAAAGGGCAATTAACCGTATTGTCCTATTGTGTACTTAATTGAAAAATAATTCTCTTTTTAATTTATTTTTTTTCCCTCTGAATGTAAAAGCAAGCTCTCTCCTTTTTTGTACTCTATGGGGACACATCTAGAAGCACTTATGACACCTTCTTTGTGTCATGCATTATTTTGAAAGCTCTTGTCAACAGCACTTTGTCTTTTTTCCTAAAATAAACTGTCCCAAACTTTTCAATGTCTCTTCATACAAATGTGGTTTCTGAATCCATCCAGTTCCATCATTAATCTCTCAGCTCTCTCTATCCTTATTTTTTTTTTAAATAGGACAGCTAGAGTTGGGCACCATGTTTCAGGTGACAATGCACTTTGTAATGGAATTGTTATATTTTCAGTCTGATTTCCTCATTCTTCTTAGTTCTAACATTCCATTTGATTTGTATTTATTTTCTGACTGCTGCAGCTCTTTGGATGGCAAAGTTTTCAATTATCTCCTAGAGTTGTTACAGCTTTAATTTAGACACTGGGAAGCTATTTGAATAACTCAGTCTTCCAGCCAGTGTGCATTACACAGGTCAGCACCAGAGAAGTGACAAGGATCTACCATCCAATTATTAGAGTTGTTGCAAGGAATTACAGATACCAAATAAGCTTGTGGTAAGTGAGATATTTTACATTATCACCACTGAGTAGTAGGGTAGGTGTGAGATGGATAAAGAAATTAAGACACTTGGCAACAAGGATTTCAAACACCTTCCATTTCTGCTGCACACGTGAATCTCCTGGAGAAAAAGGTCTGGAATAGGTGCGTAATTCCCTGAATGGCAACGCTCACTTCAGTGAGATCTGTTCATTGGGGAAGGAGGATAAGAATGTGAAAACATGGAGAGACACTGGAGCTAAACAGGATTGACATTGTCTTGATCAAAAGTCACTTTGTCTCAAGGACAGTCACCTTTATCCCTTCTGTAACAGGCATGGCATTCTGCTGCATGGCTCCCAGGCTCAGTTATATCTCATCAGTGACTAGACGTAAGACATCTAGTCTCGTGAGATGTCACATCCCACTAGACATAAGAAAATGTAACCAAAGTCAGACTTTGAGCCATGTACATTATATAACTTTGAAAAAAAAAAAAATCTGCCCCTCAATTACAGAAGTGTACTTTCTTCTTAAAAAGTGGTTAATCCACTGGCAAGTTGCAAGGGCAAAACAGGAAATCTCTTTCAGATCACCTAGAAACTTCAAGTTCTTGAATCACACATAGCCATAAGGCCAAGCTACATTTCAAACAGTATCTTATGTCTCATTTCCACTTCAACATGATAAAAAACTTCTTTACTGTGAGGGTGACAGAGCCTGGAAGAGGCTGCCCAGAGAGGTGGTGGAGTCTCCTTCTCTGGAGCCTTTCCAACCCCCCCTGGCTCTGTTCCTGTGTGGGCTGCCCTGGGTGATCCTGCTCTGGCAGGAGGGGTTGGACTTGGTGATCTCCAGATGTTCATTCCAACCCTTCTATCCTCATCTATGATTCTATGACTGAAACAAGCAACAATAATCCCTTCCAATTTAATGGAGTTTCTGTATTTAGTACCACACATCTGGAATGACACCTTGTCTTTTTTTTTTCAAAAGCAAAGATTGACCAAAAAATACAGGAAGGAGCACCTTTTTGACTCAGAATACTAATCTAGGTGTCAGTCTGTTTCAGCAAAGCACTGTATTTTTAAGGTTGACTAAAGTGCTATCTTTTTTATTGTTTAAAACACAGTAGGCCAGACTGGTATCTAGTGAGATGCAGATTTAAGTAAAAAATTAATGAATGATGTACAGAGGAAGGATGTAAGGATATAGAAAAACTATTATAGAAGTCTACTATGTGTACTTTAGGTAATTTGTTGTTACTATGATAATTTGATATTATGCATATCTTCAGTTCTGGTGTTCTACTAACTCCCTTCTCTTGGCAATATTTATCTTGTCAACCCATGGAGAGGAACTCAGAAGCCTGTGCTCATGTTATGCATAAATACCAGCTACCATAGTGTTCAACTTAGCTGCATTTTTTTTTTTTATATTTCAGCTATCATAAAGACCATGATGGCGTAGCTTTTATGGGCATGTGGGCTTCCACTGCATCAAGTATCTCTATCTACTTAGGGGACTTATTACAAACCCTAGAAATGGAGGCTCAGTGTATGATTTGCATGGTAATCCAAATGGAGATTTGATGTCAGGCTCTCTGGGCAAGTTACCTGTGGAAGTAGGGAAGAAAGGAGAGGGAAACCAAACAGCATAGCCATGTTTTTCTATCCCACCTCAGGGACAGGGAGCAAGTGAGGGCTCTACTTTTCTTTCTTGTCCACCAACAGAGATGGTGTGTCAGAAACAGCAGATTTTAATGAGAAGCGTGTGTGGCTCCTCAGCCAAAGAAACCAGGGAACTGGATCACAGTGGCTTTAAGCTAGCAGAGGGCAGATTTAGGTTAGACATTAGGGAAAAGTTCTTTAATATGGGGGTGAGAGATCACTGAAATAGGTTGCCCAAAGAAGTGATAGAGGCCCCAACCCTGGAGAAAGTCAAGGTCAGGCTTGATGAGGGTCTGAGCAGCCTGACCTAGTTAGAGATGTCCCTGCTTATTGCAGGGGGGTTGGACTAGATGACCTTTAGATGTCCCTTCCAACCCAATATGTTCTAAAGGTAAAGATAAATATATTCTAAAAGGCTTCCCAGCCCTGCCTGTGATACAAGAAAGTTACACACTTCCCTGCATCTTCTGACAAAGTCATAACTAAGTATTAAAAATCTCCTGAGGATGAGCTGCACCATCATTGCCAGAGATCTAATTCTGGCATTAAATATCCTCTTCTCCAGTTAGAGGACAGTTTTAGTTTTGTAGCTGCACTTACCTGGAAGTGTTCTTATTATATACTAGATTTAGAAAGAATGCAAGAAGTACACAAGAGACACATTTTCTCTGATCCTTAGAAACAGACAGTCAAACCAGTCACTGCTTTTAAAGTCAAACACGAAACCAAGTCAGTCACTGCTTTTAAAGTCATTAGGGTTTTATTTTTGTTGCTGGTTTTGGGTTTTTCTTAGCTAGAGTTTTAATTGAAAATCTAACAGTATTTGTCTGACTGGAAGTAATTTGTCCCTTCAGCCCTTATCTCTACAGGTTTTATTCAACCTCTGCTATGAGCAGTCTATGTTAAGAGTTAGACTTTGAGGTCCCTTTAGCAGTTAAGTTGTAATTCATATTACATTTGTTTTTCATGGTTTCATGCATCCAGTAAGGAGTTGGTGGCACCCAGTGAGAGATCTTTTCAGCTGGCAACGTGAATGGTACAAAGTATTTGTTGAAGCAACAGAAGCAGATGTTCTTATGGATTACAGAATCACAGAATCACACAGAAACACAGAATGTTAGGAGTTGGAAGGGAGCTCTGGAGATCATCAAGTCCAACACCCCTGCCAGAGCAGGATCACCCAGGGCAGCCCACACAGGAACGTGTCCACATGGGTTTTGAATGTCTCCAGAGAAGGAGACTCCACAACCTTCCTGGGAAGCCTGTTCCAGGCTCTGTGACCCTCACCATGAAAAAGTTTCTCCTTATGTTTCCACGGAACCTCCTCTGTTCCAGCTTGCACCCATTGCACCTTGTCCTATTAGTGGATGTCACTGAGAAGAGCCTGGCTCCATCCTCCTGACATTTGCCCTTTAAACAAACATTAATAAGGTCACCAATCAGTCTCCTCTTCTAAGAGAACCAGCTCCCTCAGCCTTCCCTCAGCAGGGAGATGTTCCACTCCCTTCATCATCTCTGTGGCTTTGTGCTGGACTCTTTCCAGCAGTTCCCTGTCCTTCTAGAGCTGAGGCCCAGAACTGGACACACCATTCCAGATGTGGCCTCAGCAGGGCAGAGTAAAGGGGGAGGAGAACCTCTCACTCAACGTTTATCACTGCATTGTCATTGATAAATACCCTGTCTGCAAAAGCCTGTGCAAAGACACAAAATTAATTGAGTTAAAGGAAACAGCTCTAGAGAAATTTCTAAGTTTTCAAACGGAAATACTCAGAAAGTCCAGATCTTACCTGAAGATGTCCCTATGAGGTGGGGAGAGAGGCTCAGCCCATTGACTGATGACAGGAGTCAGAGATAGTCTGCAATGGTATCTTCCCTGACTTGTTTGTGATGATGTCTTCCTTAACATCACCCCTTTCTCTAGCCATTTTTATATTATTTGTTATCTTCAAGGTGGAGCTTGAGTGACTCTGGTCATACAGACCTTTGTTATGATTGGTGTAAAATTCTCTTTGTTTTTCAGAGATTCATATAATGGTAGAGGTTGGAAGGGACCTCTGGAGATCATTGTATCCAATTCCCCTGCCAGAGAAGGATCACTCAGGGCAGGCCACATAGGAACAGATACAGGAGGGTCTTGAAAGTCTCCAGAGAAGGAGACTCCACCACCTCTCTGGGCAGCCTGGGCCAGGCTCCAGCACCCTCACAGCAAAGAAGTTTCTCCTCCTGTTGTGGTGAATCTTCCTGTGTTCCAGTTTGTGCCCGTTGCCCTCTCGTCCTATCCCAGGGCACCACTGGAAAGAGCCTGGCCCCTTCTCCTTGACACCCACCCTGCAGAGATTTGGAACCATTCCTCAGCTCCCCTCTCAGGCTTCTCTTCTCCAGGCTAAACAGCCCCAGGACTTTCAGTCTTTCCTCATAAGAGAGATGTTCCCGTCCCTTCAGCATCTTTGTAGCTCCCCGTTGGACTCTCTCCAGTATTTCCCTGTCCCTCTTGAATTGCGGAGCCCAGAACTGAACACAATACTCTGGATGTGGTCTCACTAGGGCAGAGTAGATGGGGAGGAGAACCTCCCTCTACCTGCTGGACACACTCTTTTTAATGCACCCCAGGACATCATTGGCCTTCCTGGACACAAAGGCACATTGTTGTTCTATGGATAACTTACTGTCCACCAGGACGCCAAGGTCCCTCTCCATGGAGCTGCTTTTCAGTGGGTCTGCCCCTAACCTGTACTGGTACATGGTGTTGTTGCTCCCCAGGTGTAGGACTCTACACTTATCCTTGTTGAACTCCATTAGGTTTGCCTTTGAATCATCATCATCAAAAAGTAAGGAGAACTACAGGTCCAAGGTAATTCCCCAGAGACTGGATGATATTTTTTGAAGAGCAGGACATGACAGGGTCTTTAAGCACCAAAAGCATATGCACTACCAGGAAAAAAAAAAAATCTTTTCATGTAGAAGGAGGACATTTGCACAGTGTCCTCTAACATGTGCCATCCTGTGAGGAGCACTGCAGCTAATTAGCATCACTGACATGCTAATTAGCATCTCTGGAAGCATAAGAAATATATACTTTTAAGAGTACAATGATTTAGAGGCCAAAATAAGTATCACCACAGGAAACTTTGCAGAGCAAACGCCTGTGTATAGAGCAATCAGGAAGAGAGGAGGAGACTGAAGTGTCCTTATTAGGCTTGATGGGGCTCAGAGCAACCTGCTCTAGTTGACGATGACCCTGCTCATTGCAGGGGAGTTGGACTAGGAGACCTTTGGAAGTCCCTTGCAATGCAGGGCATTCTATGATTCATTCTATAAGTTTTATGAAGGTGCCAATGAACATTCTAAAATACTGGGCACAGCTCTCATATTCTCACTAAGGTAACTGAAGTATTGTGAGCATCCCACCTTCTATCTACCACTGCACAGCAGAAGGAAGGAGCAATTTCTCTCTCTCGCCTAGTTCCTCAATGTGCCATTTCTCTGATTCTTTGTGCCCAGATATAGGGGTGGTGAACTGAAGGGTGAGTCAATATACATTATATAGAATCATAGAATTATCAAGCTGGAAATGATCATCAAGTCCAATTGTTTACTAAATATTATCAGGACTGCTAAACCATGTCCTGAAGTGCCACATCTACACATTTTTTGAAACCCTGCAGGGATGGTGACTCCACCCCCTCCCTGGGCAGCCTGTTCCAAGGCCTCACCACTCTCTCAGGAGAGAAATTGTTCCTCATGGCAAATCTAAATCTCCCTGGTAAAACTTAAACCCACTTGTCTTATCACTAGTCACCTAGGAGAAGAGACCACCACCCACGTCACTCCAACCTCCTTTCAGGGAGCTGTAGAGTGCAAGAAGGTCTCACACTGCCTCCTGCTCAGCCAGTTGTCCACCAACACCCCCAGGTCCCTGTCTGCCCAGCAGCTTTCCAGCCACTCCTCCCCAAGCCTGGAGCTCTGCCTGGGGTTGTTATTGCTCAAGTTCAGGACCCAGCACTTGGCCTTGTTAAACCTCATCCCATTGACCTTGGCCCATCGATCCAACCTGTCCAGGTGCCATCTGATGTCTATTGATTGAAAAAAAAAAAACATAACAACAACAAAGAAAAAATATAAAGTGAAGGTGTTGCTTTCAGGGGATATTTTTTCATTCTAGCCTTCTGCTGAACAGCTCTGTGTTTTCTGAGGTGGAGCAACTGTTTTCATATTCTAGTCAAATTTGCCTAATTGCTGGTAGCAAGCATGGACTTCAGCCCCTTTTTGACTCCTTAACTAACTCACAACCTGATTCATGGAACTCCACTGAATATTGTTGATGAGAGGAGAGTTACTTCTGTGCTGGGAGGGCTGCCACATTATTTGCTTTGCTGTATGATAGAATTACACTTACTGTTGTTTCCTTCCTTTGAAAGATTCTTTTGCCAAACCAGCTGAAAATCCAGGACAGTTATTGTTCTGTGCATGTGTATGTTTAGGCTGCCAAATTAACAGACTTTTTGCAGAAAGGAGCTGGATTTGTCACATACAGACAGATGGCTTCATTACAGGTCAACGTCACTTTTGTGCAAGACGTGGGGACCCTGTGTTAGCAGCACTGGACTTTGATAACCCCTTTCCAAGGATATAGGAAACTGTGGACAATTAGGAGAGGGAGTCTTGGACAACGAGATACACTGCTGTAATGAGTGGGTGGTGGAGCTGCTTCTCCTTTCTTTAGCTGAGAAATGAGATTTTTATTGTTACTACAGTTGAGTCTGAATAACAGCTTCTGGCCTACCTATCATTTAAGAAGTGGAGCTCTTGCTTTCACACAATTGAATGCTTTCTCGAAATCTTGTAATAGGCACTCACGGTTTCCAACATATTCAGGTTCCAGCTTGAATTTTATCCTGCTCCTTTCTCAGTGGGGTTCACTTGCAAATAGAAGAGAAATGCTGCCCTCTGTGCCCATCTCACCTTACATTCTTCTAGTTGAGAAATGCAATTTATAAGTCAAGGAGCATATATCGTGCTACAGGACTCTCCTTGCTGTCCTCTTTCACTTGTGCATTAATTCTTGTCATCTTGATTTCCTTGCTTTAAAAGCCTGCTCCTGGCAAGTAAGGAGAGGCAGCACTAGGACAGGCAAAGTCAGCAGCAGTCTTCTGTCTGCCACAACAGTGTGCACATTTCTGCTGACCATTACGCCTCTGCCAGAGCCTTGGAAAAATTGTACAAGACTTAAGGATTTAGACCAACCATCTGAGCCCCTTGTGTTTGAATCACTTTACCCCGTGATACTGTGAGAGCTTTCTCCCCTAGGACATGGGCTGTGTGTTTTGGAGCTGGGCTTCCCACCTTGGCAACACATCAGCCTTTGTACTTTCAGAAACCTCTCCTCAGTGAATGGACAAACAGAATGAAGATCACTTGCAGTGGTGTTTTAAATACCCAACAAGAGAAGGAGATAGTTGCGGAAAAAGGAGATAACTAAAACATCACTGCTTCCAAAATACTTTCAAGGAAAGGCAGTGCTATAGGCTGGAAAGAAAATCCAGGATTAACATTAAAGTGGATAGAAGCCCAAAAGTGTTATGGTAATGTGAACGGAGAAGACTCGGTGTCAGCAGTGACCTGGCTGGGGAACATTTTGAATCACCTTCAAATGAATGTAACTGGCATGAAACAACAGCATGTCATGGCATAGACAGCCACTGAAGATGAAAAACCTATGTAGTAAGCAGTGACCTGGAAGCCTCTGTGATGACAGATTTTCGCCTGCTGGTAGGCTGAAGGATGAGATCCCTTACTTGTCAGTGTCCTCCGGCAAAGCCATTTGAACAATCTAAGGCCCAATTACATATAGCATCTGCCAAATCACTGGGTGGTAGTAGAAAAATATTGATTGGGAGGGACACTAAAATAAGTAGTGCTGCTGGAGGAATACATGATGAAGGCAACACAAAGGAAATTATGTACTATAGACAGCGTCAGGAGACCTCTTGAGACTCCAAGTTGAGACTTAGAGCTCTGCAATGCATGTGGTGTTAGGACTGGCTGTACCCACATATCTGTTTTTAGGAGTGAGTGCTCTGTTCTCCTCCCCTTTTTCATGGGACCACTCCTCTCAACCCATTGGAGTAGTGCAATGTTCCCACCATCAGCAACGTTTTTGATTGCAGAAGCAGTGAGAGGAATGAAGGGTCATATCCCAAGGACATATGACTTGAGGATGAGTGACTTTTCTCAGATCCTTAGTAAGACTGCAGCTTTTTCCTCCTTGAGGGACACTATTAAGAATTGTCTCCCCTGTTTGGGAGGGTTTTTTTTACGGAACATTATATCTGAGTCTTACTTTCTTCCATCAGATTTCAATAAGATTGGTGAATGGGTGAAAAACTTATTGAAGCAAAGACAGATAACACACATAAACATAGACAATGAGTATAATTACATAAGGCTCATTTCCTAAGCAAACCAGGCTAAAAAAGATTTAATTACTGTAACTTGGCCCGGAGACACATAAAGCAAAAACTGCTGAGGATTTAATTTTCTGACTGGGGATTTGTTTTATTTTTTTTTAAATAGCTGTCAGTATGATTTGCACAGGGTCTGGAATAGCCACGGAATGGCAGCCATACACTTTTCAGGAGAACAGTGTTCAGACTAGTGCTGAGGTATGAGGAGTCACAAGAGTGCAGAACAATGGGGAATTTGGGAAGAAAGAGAAATTTGACCTCTCCCAAAAATTCCCAAAAAGGGATTTTCACAGAAGGAATCTTGCAAAAGAGTCTCACCGTTTTACAATGTGTTTTTCAGGGCTTTTTTAATTCTTTTTTTTTTTCTAAATATAAACACAAAGAAACTACATTTCTTAAAAGAGTTTTCTATGAGCTTGTCAAAGGTTAAGGCTGGGCCAACCTCTAGACAAATGAGAGACACTCTCTATTAACCCTTCTGCCTTCCACAAAGGGCAAGATATTGGGAATTAAAGAGAGAGACTTATTGATTGGAAAAGAAACTAAAACAGCTTTAATGGAAATGATAATAAAATGAAATATATACAAATACATAAAAAACCTGTATCAAACTGAATTCCGCTGATGGCAATCATATCACCTTCACCTCTGATGCTGTGGAGCAGCCACTGGGGAAGTCCCAGACTGGACTCAGTGGCAATCATGAGCTGGATTCAGGAGCTGGATTCTGGAACTGGATTCAGGAACACATGGATTGGGATTGAAGAAAAAACAGAGTCCACCTTGGATGCTGGCCCTTGAAGAAGAGAACTTGACCCTCCTGATCCCTCAGCTTTATATCGAATAAGACATATATGGGCTGAAATGCCTCGGGGGTCAGTTTGGGGTCCCCTCTCCTGGCTGCTCCTCCCTGCAGGTGCTGCCTTTGACTTTCTGCACCCCCAACGTGGTGCACAATATCCAACAGTGGCCTTGGTCTGCATAAGAGCAAGTACAAGCAAGAGCCTGTCTGCACACACCAGTCCTTGGTAGTAACTCTAAACATGGAACACTATCACTGCTGGAAGCAGAGACTGTCTGTGAATATCTGCCATTACCTTCAGACAGTGCAGTCAGTTAGAAGAGACTGAGCTGAGAAGTAAAATCAATGAACAGAATTTGTTCTGTTCTAACTCAAACCAGGACAGAGCTGGATATACAGATAATATTTTCTTTCAGAAACATGGGCACAAATTTTGCAAGAACAAGCAGTTCTGAGAGAAACTGGCAACTGCTTTGTGAAACTGAAGTCATTGCAATTTTCAGTGCTGCAGGAAAGGTGTGAATCAGTCAAGGGCCAGAAAGCACTTTTGTCTAGGACAGTGTTACAAGGATCCCAGGGCTCCAGCTTGGAGCATCCTTGTAGCTATGTCATTTGACGTGGGTTTTTTTGAGTGGTGGCAGCTGACTGATGCCCTGGAAGTACTTCGTGGAGCTGTAGCATCTGGAGGGTTCAGAGATATTGAGACAGTTGTGTTGTGTGTTGGTGCACAATACTGCTGCTTTGAAGCTTTAGTGGAAAAGGAAGCACCACAAAACTATGTACAGTTGGTATGTAGACTTATTTTAGATAGTACCTTACTCTGAAACAAGGTACTAAAGAACTTGATTTTAATAATTCTACGAGTAAAACCATCTATGAACCTATAAGCTGCGGAATAGTGAATCAAAAGGAAAACTGAAGTGCATGAGAGAAGTACATCTGATATCTTTGTTTTATCAGGCAAAAATATCACTGAGTTGGCTTCTTTCATGTTGCACTGGTACACAGGAAGTTCCACCTCAACATGAGGACAATCTTCTCCACTGTGAGGGTGACAGAGACTGAAACAGGCTGCCCAGAGAGGTGGTGGAGTCTCCTTCTCTGGAGCCTTTCCAACCCCCCCTGGCTCTGTTCCTGTGTGGGCTGCCCTGGGTGACCCTGCTCTGGCAGGGGGGTTGAACTCAATGATCTCCAGAGCTCCCTTCCAACCCCTACCATTCTGTGACTCTGTGATTCTGTGATTCTTTGACCTTACCTCCACAACAGCTCTTCAGTTTTAGATCAATAACTGATCATTTGAGGAGATTTAGATCATGATTAGTGCCAGAAATTGAGAAAGAAGCTCCTGAGGAGACTCAGAATTTACTGTATTGTGTACTGTAAGATCTTGAGAGTTAGAGTCACTGTGGGGATCTGGGAGAGCAGAGAAAGAGCGTGATTCCTCATAAGCTTTAGAAAGAAAGTTCTAGCTGAGATAAAGCAAAGCTAATAAAAATAACAGATTCACGTGCTTGAAATAGCACACCTGGGCAAGAGATTAAGGCATTGAGATACACAAACACATCAGAGAAAGATTCCTGTGTTCAATTATGTATATCAGAAGGTGAGAAAAGGATATGAAGACTACTTGGACTGGTGAACTACACAGAAACCTCAGCTAATTTTCATGAGCAGTATCCTGAAAGCAAATGAGATATAAATACCAGAGTCGGGGGGGGGGTGGGGGGTGGAAAAAGTGGGTATTAATAGAAGTGACAGCCCTGAGACGCTTGGAAAGTAAATGACAAAGGCATTGATAAATGCTTGCAGAGAAGATGAAGGCCAAATGTAGCGAATGCAAAATTAATGTATTCAACAATTCATCATAACACTGTTGCTGGTGTTTAAATGAAAACAGTGCAGGGCTCTCACTAATTTAATTGAGTGTGACCATAAATATGTCAGACTCAACAAAGTGTCCTGTTCATCTGAAACTTCATTTCATCAGATAATTTTGGATAAACTCTTATTAAGAACAGGGAGATTACATTTTAGGAACTGTTATTTTTGTAAACATGAGACACAAAAAAATATATTAACGTTTATTTTTTGACTGCCTAGTCTTGCATGCTATGCCAATAAGGCGCAGGCAAGTCCCAGGGATCTAAAATTCCGAGGGGGCTGTTTTTTTGTCAACAGCAGAAACACTATTTCACAAATCTTTTAAAAGCTAACCCTACTTAATCTCAGGTTTAATTAAATTTTCTGTTTAGTTTTGAGTTTATGCTGCAAATTGTTGGGGTTTTTTTTCTATGAAATAGCAGTAGACAGAAAAGACTCTTTGTTTTCAGTGTTAAGTGTTCTGTTGTTTTACCTTTTTTTATCCATTCGCAATGCATTCTGAGAAGACCTATGAAAAATACACAATATTCTTGTATGGAAATCTTTAATACGTAACCTGCTTCCATAAATGCTTTGTTGACTGAGCATAGTACAATTCTGATGGCTTCTGTAAACCCACAGGCTTTGCTGGTGCAGCTTCTGTGAAGCCTGAAATGGGTTTCATGGCAATTCAGTAAAAGCATTGTTGATACCTAAATTTTCATTTTCATGGGTCTGAAAATATACAGTTCAGGCTCGTTACAACCCCTGTCAACTATGGAAGCTGAATATATGACTATAATGACTTTTGTGATTGAAATTGGATAGAAAATTTCTGTATTTGGGCCAATGTGAATAAGTTGGAGTGTATTTCTGGCTTAAGTCACTGGGCTCTGATAAAAAGGTGGATGCTAATACTTCTGTGGATGCTATTATCATTTCATTGTAATAACTACCTTCAAGTTGTGAATACTTCTTTTTTTTTCATCTATGCCTACTAAAATACTATTATTTCATATGAGAATGCAAAGTCTTCTTGCCTGTCTGTAGAATTGCCTGTCTGTAGAATTACAGCTATTCCTTGCCACTTTAAGTACTGCCACGTCCATGAAACAGAAAATGAGTTCTCAGCATTACAGCAACCTTCATATCATGTGTTGAAATAAACAGCTTAGATTACTTGTCAATGAAAGGAATAAACCTGTAAGTAATTTATGTTTTCTCCCTTCCTCCTTTGCATAGACTAAAACACTTTACAGGTGTATTTTCTTTCATTTCCTGGGCTATTTATGGCTGTGTTGTTTGCTTTATTAGAGCTCTGAGTTTCCATCAGAATCTCTGCTTGTTCATTATATGTTGCCAGATGAGCCAAAGGACATTTTCCCAGCACTTTGTTTAACAAAGCAATGGATGAAGTAAAAAATGTTATCTTTCTCATCAGGGTAGTTTCAAGGAAGTCCTGTGTGGAGGATACAGTTAATAATTGCCATCAAATGGATAAAAGCAAGATTACTTTATCTGGTAATATCCAGTACAGTTGAAGTTGATACTGAGCATTTATGGGCTATTTTTAATTCAATTCACATATATTTGTATTAAAGATCTTTGATGTGATTTACACCATTTAATTTACACAGCTGTTCTACCCCTTAATTTGAGGTACATAGTAGAAAAAAAAAAAAAAAAAGCTATTTTTAAAGTTTTCTGGAGAATGGAATTCTTCTCCTTCTGGGGTGTTCCAACTCTGCTGGCCATCATCTTTTGGTGACACTACTGTCCATCCTAGTCACAAGGAATGTAACCACTTGCTCCATAAGGGTTACATCACTAAGCATCTTTTTTAGAGATTATACAATTTATATCCAGTAAACTAGGAGGAAGATGAGCCCATTAACCATTAATGATGTTAGGAATGGGGATGCAATAAAGCTAAATCAGAGGAATCTGGACATTTTTCAGGTGTTTGAATTACCAGTGGAGCAATTTGTGAGATAATTTGCTGACCAGAGCAATGCATGCAGATTGGCAAAAGCAATTGCTGCACATGAGGCTTCTGGAAATTACCTACCAAATAAAACTCTTAGCAAGCAATAAAAATAAGTATATAAATAAAAATGCACAGGAAAACATTAAGACAGGCTATAAGATGAGACTTTTCCTGTTTGGGGTTTTGGTGGTTTTTTTTTTGTGGGGGGTTATTTTTGGTTTGATTTGGGGATTTTTTTGTGTGTGTGAGTGTGTTTTTGTTTGTTTTTCTTTGGTTGTTGTTGTTTTGCTGTTCTTTTCAGAAAAGCTGAAGGCATTTGCAATGCAATAGGAAAATGTAATTACAGGAACAATCTAGGATAAAATGAACCATTTTCCAAAAAACAAATCAGGCATGGTACCAATTGAAAATGTGTCAAAAGATAAATTGTTTGGTAAACATAAGGACAGAGTACAAAGGTATGGTGACGCAACAGAATTGTCTTAGTTTCTTAATTTAATTTCAATCTATTCTGCCTATCCTTTAGAATGTGATACTTGGAACAGGGATTTTTCACTACTAGGGCTGTGTGTGGCAAAACAATAGCACCCGTATATGAGAAGCATCTGTTAGTTTTTAAAAGAAAACAGATTTTTATTTTTTTTTCAGAAAGTGAGTACATGGAAAAGCCACATCTCAAAATATCTTCAAGAGAAAACCTCTGTCTATTGACTCAGTCCATTCCTGTTCATTCTTTCCTGCCTTCCTTTCTTTTTCCATATTCACCTTTCTACTCTCTTCTTCTCTGTTTTCTCTGAGACAATATTGCAATTTGTCTATGAGTAGCAAAATAACAGGAAAATTACTACCTCCTACAAGAGCTGATTAAGAGAATATCCTTCTTTTGGGACTTACTTCTTTGGCAGCAACACTCTTCTTTTCCTCCTTTCTATTTTGAAGGCCGCAAAAATGCAGTGATGACGTAAGTTCCTCCTAAAAGCTAAGTTACCATATAATATATCAGCAAATTGAATCATTCTAGTGCTTCTCTTAGAAAACAGAATTAAGCATTGCTGTGGATGATGGTGACTGGATCCTCTAGTTCTTGCCAAAGTAATATCATAGTCATATTAAAGCACAGTTTTAGGTAGAAAACTGCAGTGGGAGATGCATCGTGGAACATCGGGGCAGTATTAGGTCCATTATTCTGCAGTCATGGTTATGCTGGATGATTTTTTTTCATGAGCTAATGTACTGTTAATAAGGTCTCAATTACTGATGCAAGCAAACAGGGCAAAGAATAACATTTATAATTGCTGTAGTTATCATCTAAGTGCAATTATCTACAACTACTGAAGTTAATCACTTTGGGTTTTAAAGCTATCTTCAAAGCATTCATATTTATCTGCTATTTATTATAGCTGCCTTCAAAACATATCTTTTTTTTTTTTTTTTAAATAAGTGAGTGAGAAAAAAAAGCTGGTCACCTACATTTGTGGACAGAGAGAACTCAATATTCATTCAGTCATGAGTATTGTTTTTCATAGATCTTAAGTAAACAAGTGACTTCATTCTTTTTCCCTGCTATTGCTCCAGTCTACCCTGATTGGTTTCTCCTGAAAAGATGTATTGAATTTTCTGTGTCCACTGATTTTTTGTGTTTAGTTTACTTTTTAAACTAGTTGAACTGAAACTTAGCTCTTTCTGCCATCTAAGTGTGCTTAATAAGTGCATAAATTCATGAAATCTAAGGGGAAGTAATTTTTAATAGAGAAGCTTCCAGGATTCTCCTAGTTAAAAGCACACACACCTTCTGAGAACAAACACCAGACAGATGCAGGAAACACTGAGAAACTTCTTCTGCCAAAATGCTGAGAAGTTTTGATTAAAAATGCAGTTTGCATGCTATCAAAGAAGCATTTATAAAGACTGATAACAAGAAAAAAAGCCCAGGCAGCTTCTGTGGAAGCATATAATTTGTCATCCACAACACGATACCAGAGAACGGTGCATTCCAGGACTTGATTATCTTCTTCTGACTGGGGCTGTGCTGACAGAGATCTCCCTCTTCATCTGACTGAGGCTATGTTGATACAAGTCTCCTGGTTAGCCTGAAGAAGAGTTTACCAGGTAGCATTTGAAGAAGCAAATCATGTCTGGAAGCAGCTGGCTGTAAGCTGCTCATAATTCACCTCTAATTGTGTCAGACCAACCTCCCTCTCCTGACCATCTTCATCAGTAGCAGCTGAATATATCACACTCCCTCCATGCCCGTGGTGTAAACTCTGACCGCCGGCTGATGATGACAACGTGTCTTTCAGATTATGCTTTCTCCTCACTTTGAGTGTATATCCCACACCCTTGGGAAAGCAGAACATTCTCAGAATCCGGATGTGTCTTTCAAACAAATACTCATGTCACAAGCATCAGCCCCCTGGCAGACACTTGACTGAACTGATCCCTTCTTGCTTGCTTCCCCCACGTTTTCTGCTTTGCTGCTGCTTTCATTAACTCCTCATCTTGTGCTCTGAGCATACAAATTTTTCCAAGGCTATGAAGGAGAGATGAGCTTCCTTGTTGCTTTATTCCTTCTGCTTATTCCTTCCTTACTCTGGATATTGCTGTGTTTCATGAGGACACAATGTGTGGGGAACTAGCAGTAAAATAAACCGATTTCACAAAAGGGGAAAAATATGTCTGAAGAGATTAAAAAGTTTTCTTTTTTCCCATGCCTCTCTGTCTTTTCATGCCTTGGATTCATATCTAAGGGAAGTCTTTTAGAGACACAATAGTTCTTCAAGTGGTCTGTGTCCTTTCTGACATGACACCTTTCCAGCTCTATTCTTCCTATCTCCACTCACTTCCTAAAATAGACCCATTACCACAGAAAAGAAGGTGAAACAGAGAAATAAAGCATTGCTCTAAGATGCCCAGACCAAAAGGAGTTTTGAGGAAATCATGATTAGAGGCAGCAAGCAATAACAGGAATGGATACATTAGTGGTTGTAGTTTGGAAGTTGCTGATTTTCCATCAGTGTAACAGACATGCTTCACCACTTGACACTTGTTCTCCCTGACATCTTGCAATTGCACATGGCTTACATCCAGCCTGGAGATGTTCCTGGACTTGACTTTGGTGGACGCTTCCTGAGAGAGTGACGAAGTATTGGAACAGCCTGCCCAGGGAGGGGGTGGAATCACCATCCCTGGAGGTGTTCAAAAATGTGTACACATGGCACTTCAGGACGTGGTATAGCAGTCACGATAATGTTGGGCAGATGGTTAGACTTGATGATCTTGAAGGTCATTTCCAACCTTAATGATTCTATAATTCTGCACAAATAGCTCAGTCTCCCTGGGAAGTGATGCAGTATGAACCTGAAGGATGCAGTTTAAATATTTTTAACTTCTCAGTTACAAATTATATGGTGGTGATGTGAGAAGATGTGGCAACGTGACTTCAATTATTCCAATTACAAAAGGGAACTACAATGAAAACCAGAGAATCTCACAGGTTGTCATGACAGTTTGGCTTTTTGTTATAAAAGGTTCACCTCCAAAATGGCAAAAAGTGCATTTATTGTATATCCATGTTTGCATTATTGGAGTCAGTCAGTGGCACACTTTGAAAATGTATGTGTTTAAGCATATGAGTAGAGGGACAAAGGTACATATCATTTGCATTCACTGTAAAAACCATGAAGTATGTTTGATGAAAGTAAAGAGGAGATATGACGTGGACATTTTCTACTGGGATGTTAAGCAAATAACATCAATCAAATTTGTTTTGGACTTGTTTTTACAAAGGCACATAACCCCCCAGTCTTACAAAAAGCAATATGGCCAAGTTGCTCTTTAGAAGTCTTTGACATTGCAGTATATAAATTTAAAACCTGCAGAAGATGTGAATAGCTGCAGCACAGTCTACAAAATAACCATCAGGCCAAAAAATAGGGGAATTTAAAGGCGATCAAGTAAATTCATAGGAAGGAAAAATGAAGGTGCTGACACAGACTTTGGTTGAGAAGCTTCTGAATTGCAGGTTGCCAGGACTTGGATGTCTGTAACACAGAACACAGGCTTGGTTGTCATGGTTGTCTTCTTCCCATGCTGTCATGATTGTCTTCTTCCCATGCCATCCCCTTCACCATCTTACTGGCACTCACTGGAGAGCCGCCAGGACCTCCTGGAGACTTGCCCTGCTGCAGTATGGATATACTTACATAACCTAAACCAACCTGACAGGATAAATACGCTTGATAGCAATTGGTTCAATGTTGATGGCTTGGACCCACAAGGTCAAGTATTTAAGGTAATTTACAGCAATTTATCATGCTGGGAAAACGAAAGAAAACAGACATTTGCATAGATTTGCACTCTTAGTTCTGCTGCGGGCTGAATGGCAGAGGTTGCATTTTTTTGTGGAAGTATTGAAGTTTCCAGTTCTGGTATTTTCTAAAGTGAAGCATTTAGAGGGCCAGAAGCAATTAGACTGGCTGTAAGAAGTATTGGATATCACTGAAAGAAGAACCATCATGCATAGCCCATTCTGTAAGTTAAATGAATCCTAGGAGTGATATACTGCCCAAGTAGATGTGTCATTATTCCATATGAAATACTACGTCTTTTAAATGAATTGAAAAGTGAAGTCACCTGGCACTGGAGCAGAACATAATAGCAGTTATTGAACAGGTTGAAACAACTCCCATTGACTCGCCAGTACTTATCTCCTTTGATGTAAGTAACCCAACCATTATAAGAGCAGAAGTCAGCAACTGTGGATTAAGAGGGCTACAATTGAAAGGGCACGATGGTCTCCTGAAGTCAGTTGCTTACTATTTAATGACGATGAATAATACCAAATGTAGTTAGTCTGAAATTGGATCTGTCTCTTCTTAGACAAAAATATAGGAAAAATCCTGAAGGATGAGAGTCTCATGAACTTGTTCCTCACAACATGCTGCTCATACCAAGATAATATGATAGCAAACTCAAGATTACTGACAGTGTAATAGATTTTTGGTGAGTGACCATGGGATGAAAGAAAAAGGCCAAAAAATCAGGAAGAAATTTAATTTAAGACTATTTGACACAACTTTTTCAGTAAAATTTGGAAAAAAAAGATATGAAGAGTTCATTTTGGGTCAATTTAAAATGAAGTTTTAAATAAAATAAATAAAATCTTTGTTACTTCTAGGGTATTTGAAACATTTTTACTTGCAAGGTTTATGGTGAAGTTTACCTGAGAAAAGAGGCCCCATCTACTGCCTGTTACAAAATCTGCAAATAAACAATCGGGGCCACAAAGTTCTACAGTGGGAATTGGTGCAACAGGGCAAGGATTTCCTTTCCTCTGCATCAGGAGGCAAATTAGGAGGTACAATTAGGACCCAGAGTGCATGGCCCTTCACACACATCCACACCCTGATACAAGTCCTGATACTGCTTGTGGGGAAGTGGCAGCTCTGCCACCACCACCCAGCATGAGGGCACAGCAGCCACAATATGGCAAGGAGACTATTTGTTGCTTCTTCCCTCCTGAACTGAGGGGAAGAGATATCAGTCATACTGTAGAATCATATAAGATGCCTTGGGTTGGAAGGGACCTCCAAAGGTCATCTGGTCCAACACCCCTGCGCTGAGCAGGAACATCCTCAACTAGATCAGCCTGCCCTTGAATGTCTCCAGGGATGGTCTCCACAGATTAAACCAATCTGAAAAGGCTCCTGAAGTAAAATGTAGGTCTTTCTGTTATTATCTGGTCAGAAATGTGATCAGAGGGCTCACTCACATAGGAGCCAGGCTTGAAACATCTCGGAGGATGCAGGGCTAAGGCTCAGAGGTTCTGCAAAGCTTGACTTCATTCACTGTACCTCTCCATCCTCTGACATAATCTGCCAGCCAAAATACATTAAAATAATTAAATCTAGATCAATCTCACGAACGGGCACAGAGGAGCTGGCAGTGAAAGCTGCTTGGCAGCAAGAATTCTGACAGAGAACAGCAGGGCTTGTGTTTGTTAATCAATTGGGTCGTTCATGGGATATTTATTTACATTGATGGGAAGTAGTTGGACATGGCATTTTAAATTAACACATCATCATTTTGTACATATTAGAACTGAGGGACTGGTGGGTACTTTTCATGCTGTGTTAGTGAGGGGGATAAATGAGGCTATGCACACCTTACAGCAGTGCCCCAGCAGGCTGATACCTTAAATAAGGTGAAGTAGACACTCACAGGAGGAAAACATCAAGGAAATAGCACCATGACAAGAGAAGTTGTTTTGCAATGCAAATATAAAAATGTATCAGTATCCAATGGAAAAAGTAATAAATTAATGATGGGACAGTTATATTAACTGGCTATGGTTGTTGATAGACTTTTAATTCACCTTGTAGTCTACATCTACTATATTCTTATGTCACAGAATCATAGAAAGTTAGGAGTTGGAAGGGACCTCTGGAGACCATTGAGTCCAACCCCCCTGCCAGAGCAGGATCACCTAATAAGAAGTTACTGCATGATACATTAGAGAGCAGCCTAGCTGTAACTAACATGGGCATGGTGTCATTTTCTAGTTGGTCTATTAGTATGGTTTGGATTGGTTGACGACTTGTTGTTGGATTTCTATTGGAAAATGCCATTCTCTAACAAAAAAGAAACTTAAATGTTAGTGTAGGGTTTAATTATGTCTACCAAGTGCTAAATTAATGAAGGAAAATTTTCAGAAGTTTTTTGAGCTGTAGAGATCAAGTGATGTCCCATTAAATATTACAGCCTTTAGAAATAATATGATCTCATGAGGACTTTAAAAATCCCATGTAAATTAAAATTTTACTTTGTTTGCATTGTATTGAGCTTGTTTTTAGAAGTACAGTAGCACACACTACATTAGAACTATTGCCACTTTACAAAAAATCTGTTGTTTTCGGTTGCTTACATATTTCACTGACCTCCCCCCTCTCTTATTTTACATTTTATTAGTTTGCACAGCTTCTTCAGAGCATATATAAAGTGGTACCTGTGTCTGGACCTCAATTTAGTGCAAGCAACTGCATCTCTGAAGAGATCTGCTTCTGATAGAACCAATCAGAATTTTTCTCCAATTGAAAAAAAAAAAAAGATGATCATGAAAATCACAGTTTTCCCAGTATTAATGATTCTATTTTTGTGTGTGTGTGTTGTGTACAACTCTTAAGCTGAATGATAGTATCAAACTCATTGAGAAAGCATCAGATCAGAAATTTAGGTGTACCCAAATAGCTCTAAATCAGTGAACAGATGCTGGTTTGCAGTACGTTTTTTTATGAAATGCAATATTTATACATATATATATATGTATTTATCAATTTCTAGATGGCTACCCCAAAGAGGAAATGATTTACAGATGGAGAAAAAACTCAGTGGAGGCTGCTGATCAGAAATCTTGGAGACTCTATCAGTTTGACTTTATGGGTCTCCGAAATACTTCAGAAATTGTGAAAACCTCTGCAGGTAAGGATGATACAAATGGTAGTGCTTGTTTTGGAAAACAAATTATTTCAAAACATTTGTTCCATGTTTGCTTTCTTTAGAGTGCAATTTGATTTCAACGTGCACCAACTTTCATGTTAAAACCTCTAAAGTGCAGGCTTAAAAAACTGTTGGCTTTGTCTAGATTTTTGATAATTTCTCTACTCATTTAGTAATTTCACTCACGGGAGAATAAATACTAACTTGACACAGCTGTTTGTTATATACTTGAAGTCATTATATGATTCTCATTCCTCAGCTAAGTTTGTTAAGCCATTCTTGCATCAAGATACACATTTTCACCATAAATTAAAGAGAAGGATTTTGAGTGCAGTGGTAGGGTTAGTGAAATTAGACACTTTCAGCAACAGTTAATCATTCAGCCACACGTTTAGTATTTTTTCTTAATATTTCAAAGGCACTCTATATTTCCCAATTGATAAATGCCTTTGCTAGTGACCTCACCAATTGATTGTAATTAAAATCTAATGGTGATTTGTTTATTTCCTCATAAATCTCGGTGTTCCTTATAGTAACAGCAAGACAGTGAAAAAAAGATGTACAAATAGAATACATTTGAAATGGATAATTTCTCATAAAATTCAAGCAACGTCTAACAACATTGTTATGTTGTAATACATGACTCTGCAGTAAGCTACATGATTACCATTTTCTAAGTCTTCCAACTGCAGAAGGAATCTGTTAGAAGCAACCTTCTGCTTAATAGGTGGTGAATTTTTGAAAAAAAATCTGTTTTCTTTCTCTTTTTTTTTTTCCCAAACACAAGTAGAGCTTTCTTATTCTTAGCAAAACACTGTGAATAATAGTAACAATAAAAAAATAATATTAATCTGTGAAACTACTGCTGTTGGGTCATGGCCTACCAACTAACATTAGCAATGTATTCTCAGGACTGGATAGCCATTTGTGTAATGAAGAGTCCCTAAAGCTTTAGTGAATGCTTTGAGCTGGTAGTTCAGCAGAAGAAAATGTTGCAAACAACATACATGTTAAAGTTCTTTTCTGTTATAGATACAGACCCTTGGAGTCTGTAAGTTTCTCAGGAAGGCTAATTTCTCATAAGTTGCACGAGAGTTGGTGGGTAATAGTAAAGTACAAATGATTAAAGTATCTGGGTATGCAAGCATGGAGCTCATCGGAAGGGATGGTAGGAATAGAAGAAAAAGCCATGCTACCTCTGTTTTGCTCACATCTGAAGTGATGCCATCATGAGTTAGCACCAAGAACTGCTAAATACTCATGGGCAAAGAATTACTGAGTCATCTTAAGATGTTGACAGTGTCTTGATAAACAGATCTATAAAACTCTTTCTTTTCACAGGACAAAACCATTTTTTATAAAGTCTTATTCAAGTAAGTGAATGGTTAATGTGGAGCAAGGAAAAATATATTTTCTATGCTTTTTTTAGTATAAGCTCAGTTCTTAAGATGAGTGAACTAACACACTGTTTTTCCTATTACTGCTATTGCTTGCTATTACTCTTATTACTGCTATTACTGCATCAGGCTTGATGGGGCTCTGAGCAACCTGCTCTAGTTGAGGATGTCCCTGCTGACTGCAGATGACCTTTGGAGGTCCCTTCCAACCCAGGGCATTCTGTGATTCTACTTCTGCTCACTCAAGATTATGAGTGCAAAACCCAATAGCAGCGTTGACCTGAACCTACTGGAACCATCACATGATCTTTCTATTTTCCTAAAGGCATCACAGTGGCAGACAGTTGTTGGCAAACTGGACTTTATGTAAATCCTAAAAAAAAACAAACCCCAAAACCAACACTATCAGGAAGTTGTGGAAACTAACTTGGAAGAAACAATGTGAAATGCATATGGCTCTGCTTGTAATCTTGTGTAATTAGGTAGAAAACTGAGTTGTGGGTCTCAGCAGATGTCTGAGAAGGGGATCTCAGCCAACACATATATGAAGGATGTGAAAAATAAAACCCTGAGTTTGAACTTTGACATGAATTTTCATAAAATAGACTCTCTGGCTGTTTTTACACTGTAGTTTAAGGTACTTTCAAGGCCAGATTTACTGAAAATTGACAGTATTTGCTGTCAGGAGCAAACCCAGGGCCAGCACTTGACTAAAACTAACAGGTACATTGGAAAACCTTGAGTATACCTCATGTCATTGAGCAAGGATTCCCAAAATCACTCTCCCTCTGGAGGGGAGGCAGGACATAACCCACCTGGGACTGTGCAATATCTCTCAGAGAGAAAATTTAAGGTAGTTCTGCGACTACCTGTTGTGAGTCTCTACGTCTATGTGAACGAGTAGAATAAAAATACATGGCTATTTACTGAAGAAAAGCAGCTCATAAAGGACCCAGCAGCTGCCATACCTTTGCAGACTAAGAACAGAAAGGAAGAGCAGCATTGTTCAGAGTGCTGCTCAGGGGATCATCCAGAGTAATGAGATGGAGTCAGGAAAAGGGAAGAAGGCAGGATACCATCAAAAGCTTCCTGATGAAGTCAGGTACTAAATATCATCTCTTCCTCACAAGGGAAATTATGAAAACTACTATTACACAGGGCACTTAAAAGGAAACTAGGCAAAATAGGAGAAAATGTACCACGAGGAGCAGTCCTCCACAACAGGACATGAATTCAAAACCCAAAAATCTTCAGTTTTGCTTCTGACTTACACCTTTTCTGCTAGTTTATGACACTATTCCTTCTCACTAAATTGTGTGTTCATTGAGAATATGAGAGCTGCTGCAGTATTACCTACCTGTGTACAGATCAGGGATGCCTTTCTTTTAGCCCCTTTCCAGCAGCGTTCTGCCTTTGATGGAGAGGTCACACTGACCACACAGCAACAATCTGCTTTCCCCCAGCACTTACGTAAGTCCTTTCGTGGTAGTCATTTTTCACCACTAAATTACTAGATTTAGTACTTAGTCGAGTTCGGCTATTTTATGCTCTTTCAGTCTTTGCAAACCTTTTTCAGACATCTAAATTGGGCTGACTGCTTGTAAAGCTGCCTGATAGAAATGGACCTAGGGTTGTTGATTGACAGCCAGATGAACATGAGGCAGCAGTGTGCCCAGGTGGCCAAGAAGGCCAAGGGCATCCTGGCCTGGCTCAGCACCGGTGTGTCCGGAAGGAGCAAGGCAGGGATGGTGGCCCTGGGTTGGGCACTGGGGAGGCTGCACCTTGAGCACTGGGGTCAGTTTTGGGTGCCGCAGGAGAAGAAAGAGCTGGAGGGTCTGAAGCAAGTCCAGAGAAGGGCAAGGAAGCTGGGGAAGGGTCTGGAGAACATGTCTGCTGAGGAGTGGCTGAGGGAGCTGGGCTTGGGTAGTCTGGAGAAGAGGAGGCTGAGGGGACACCTTCTTGCTCTCTACAACTACCTGAAGGGAGGTTGAGCATTATGGGTGTTGGTCTCTTCTCACAAGTAACTGGTGATAGGATGAGAAGAAATGGGCTTAAGTTGAACCAGGGCAGGTTTAGGTTGGCTATGAGGAACAATGTGCTGAGAGAGTGGTGAGGCCTTGGAACAGGATGCCCAGGGAGGGAGTGGAGTCAAAAATGAACCTCCTCCCCTTTTCTCTGCTGAAATGGGAACTGCAAACTTTCGTCTCCTTTCCTCTGTATTGATTGTATCTGAATTGGATTAGAATGAGATGATGTTTAAAGTCCAATCCAAACCACTCTATGATTCTATGAATTTGTTTTATTCTTGAATGGATTTCCTGAATATTATTAGTTTAGGGTATAAACATACTGGTGGTAATGTTCTTAACTTAGATCCTTCTACTAATGTTGTTTATGTAAACAGAAATACATTTTTTCCTCACTTTCTTTTTTTTAAATTTTTTTTATTTATACATTTCAGACTCATTTGGATCTCAGAACTAGAGGCAAATCTCACTCCTTTAGTTTCTGCTGTAACAAAATAATTTTTTCTTTCATCTGATGCTGGTAAGTGATCCATCAGGTGTTCAATTTATCTGGTCATTCTCACTTGTATCAATTACAAATATGTAGCTAAAAAAAGTAAAAGCAGCTATTCATAAAACCAAAGGGGAAATGATGTTCCCCTCCCATAAAAATTCTAAGACGTTAAGAAATTTCCTGTTTCCATTCCAAAACTTTTTCAAAATGTTTCTATGAAAAATGAGAACGAATCACACCAGAGTAACTACTCTTTGAATAGTCCAGATGATTCCTAGTGAGACCTATGGCTGAGTTCCTGCTCCTGCCTTGCAAATTATTCTCTGTGTTGGATCTGCTGCAGTTTGTCTAAAATTGGATTGGAACCTGACTCATTTATTTATCATTTATCTCCCAGGCAAAAATTTAAGACTAGATGTAATTAGGTGTAGAGAAGGTATCAGAAAATTTTGGAGACTAGAGCACTGGCATCTGGGGCATGATTCTGTTCTCTTTCCTGTCACTGCAAATGTATTGGCTTTGGGGGAATAAACATTTGCTTATATTGTATCTATATCATAGAATCAGAACATTTTGGGTTGAAAGGGACCTTAAAGATCATCTAATTTCAATATCAGGGTCATTGTCTTTAATTCCAGCTCTCCTAAGAGACAAATGTCAGATAAATTTATATCAGATAAATGCAGGTGAATTATTGTAAGCTATTTAAAAGTTGTGGGTCATAAGGTCTCCATTTCTTCAGACAAAACTAAACCGATATTGGAGGCTGATATCCTGCAGGATATTTACTTGAAAAGAAAAAGACAGACATCAGACACTAAAACAAAGCTCATTTTGCAATAGTTATTAAATATTTTTGAAAGAATGACAACATCTAAAATAGAAGGCCAGCTTACTTTTCCATTTTATTCAGATAAACAGGTCAAACTATGGATAAAAATTCAGCTCTAGGGAATGTGGTAAGAACAGTGAAGCTCCTTCTGATGCTACGTAGCGAAATGGAGAGGAATAGGCACTCCGAGGTCACTGTTCATCTAACTTGTGCCAGGCACCCTTTGGAAAAGGAAGATGCACCAGCTTCTTTCTGTTGACTGTAACAGGAGCCTGGAGTAACTAACTGAGATGTAAATTAGTAGATTGGATTTATTTGGTCAGGTAAACCTCCATCTTTGGAAATGATTTAGCCAAGTGTTAGTTGTTCGCTTCAAAAGTTCTCTCTCATGCTCCAGAAGCGTTAGAATATAGAGAAGGGTCCTAATTATTAATCTAAAACATTCTAACCTCTAACATGATGCTCTTATCACTGCAGAGTTTGAATTGCCTCTAAATGTTTTCTTTTCATGCTTGACTCGAATTCATTGCAATTGTTTCTGTGAGCAATGTTTGTTACTGGTAAGAAGGGAACTGTGGAAAGATTTGGTCTTAGAAATCAGCTCTTCTTCAGATGTGTTTTTACCAGCTTCTGTAAAGCTACAGGAGTTAAGACTTCATTTGTGTCGGCTCAGCCAAGAAACACATATCCTGAATTACTATGGAAATTAACTAAGAAACTTCAGTATTACTGAATTTCTTTTCTTTTTTTCTTCCTTTTCTTTTTTTTGTGTGTGAGAAAAAATGGTTTTAAATTAAGTAATTGAGCTATTATAGTAATTTTACAAAAAAAAATTTAAAAAACCCAGAACCCCTGATACTTACCATTCTACAAGATTGACTACTCTCCCATGCAAAATAATAGTACCAATATTAAGAGAATAAACTTTCAGAGTATCTAAGCTCAATCCTGTGAACACTTATGCACATCAAACTTGATTGTTCTTGCTGACAGAATTACATAATGAGGAGATGAAAGGCAGCAGAGATCGTGTTTGGAATTCAGCACAGTTCTTGTGCCTCATGACGTATTGCAACGAAATGTTATTTACAGTTTGGCTATAAGAGAAGCTGCAGTATATAGGAATTAGATACCATTCCTTTAAATATTTACCCTGCCTCATGGGATTCCCCCTTTTCTGTTGTCTGCATTTGTACCATTGCACAAATGGCTGAGTACAGTTTCTGGCGTTTGGACGTCATACTTTGATATATGCCTAATATTACGCTGGGTATAGAGCACAAACCCAATATTTTCCTCTTGTCTAAGAAGATTTATGAGACTCTCAGGACTCCCAAAGACCCAGCTGCTCTATGGATTGCAAGTGCCAATATTGCCAGGGGTTGTACGAATGCCAGGGTCATGTGGGAAAAGGGATATTTCTGAGTCTGCTTTCACTCTTGAAAAAGGCTAGGTCCTCAGAATTTGAAATGTCTTTAAAAAATATTCTGTGTGAAAACTTGCTACTTTTCTATCCCATTTGAAAATTAAAAACAAAAGCTAAAAATCTGACAGTGCTGCCAAATGCACTGTTTTCATTTTTCTTATTTTCTTGTCTTTAATTTCTTTGGATTTCTTCAAAAATGTCATTGAAAAAACAGAGAATTGAAAGTGAAGCACTACGAAACTTATAGAAATTATTTCAAATAAAAAATTTAAATCTATTTACAATCCAATTTCAATAGTATTTTTGAGCTTTGAATTTGTTTACAGACTACGAAGTCACACGTGGTTCAGTTGCCTGTACTGGAACAGAAGAGCACAATCACAACTTTACTGGACCAGACCAAGGTCCACTAAGCCCACTGTCTTTATCAACATATAACCTGTAACAAATGCCTAGCAATGAATCCAAGAACAAAACTAATATATCATATTAGTCAATAATCAAAATTATCAATATATCAAAATATCCTCTCATCCTTCCTTAGTGATCTATGGCTCTGGGACTTCCTTAGCCAGAGGCAATGGCTTTGTACTCAAAATTGTATTTCCAATTTTCATCACAGTGTTAGTGTAGACAGAAGCCTATGGAGAACACTATTTATGTAATGAAATTAAAGAATCAGGATCTTCCTTTTCAGAGTTTCCTTGATTGCATTAAGAAATTCAGCTAATTTTTCTCAAATATTCAGATAATCACAGAACAGCAGAATCATTAAGGTTGGAAAAAACTTCCAAGATCATCAAGTCCAAGTGTAATAATGTCTCAAAAACCATAATAATGCCTCAACCATAATAATGCCTCAACCATAATAATGTCTCAACCATAATAATGTCTCAACCATAATAATGTTTCAAAAATGTTTATCAATTTTATTAAAAGACCTAGCATTCATTTTCATCTGGGTGAATACTTCTATTCCCACGTGCTATTATCTCCATGTCATGAAAAGTCTTTTGCTGAGGAGGGAGTGAATATGTGAGCCCACTACATAATAAGATGTCACTGCTTTCAGATGTATGTCAACTGACAGTTTGATTTGGCTATTGGTCACAGCTTTTTTTGTGTGTGTTTTTAATTATTATGCAGGTATCTTACTCAGGAACTGTAGCACTTTGCCACTTTTTTTTTAATCCTGAGGCACAATAAATTCTAAGAAAAAAATCCTCTCATCTTAAAAATCAAGCAAGCAAATGTAGAATTTGATTCAAACCTCTGTAAGTGTCAGGTAAAGTATAAGGGCCTTTCAGATTTTTATTAGATACTGGACTCTTTTGTCAGCTGGTATATATCAGTCAGCTTCAATTTGTGTTAATAGAAATAGTCTGACTTGTAACAGTGGAAGAACTGGCTCTTTCAGCTACAGCATGTGTATGTTAAGTATGTGAAGTCAATCAAAAAATTTTCTGTGACAAATGATGAAGGTATGATGGGAACTAGATGGCAGGGAGCTGTGTTATACAACATAGTTTAAAATTCAAGGTCAAAGGTGTATATCCTGTTCAGATCACGGCAACTGAGTTTTGAGCATCCAGACATTTCCTTTAGAATAGGTGATAAAAAAAAAAAAAAGAAAAACAATAGGATTTTTTTCTTTTTTTTTCTTTTTTAAATTAAAATAATTTGAAACTGTCTAACCATCTATATACACTGTTTGATTGCCTACCTAAACTGTCATGAGGAAGTGATGGCTCACTGCGTGTTAAGTGAAAAAGTTGTCACATAAAAATGTCATTCCAGTGTCTAGTCCTGTCATCACTCCCAGTGAAGAGACCAAGGTCTAAATGGATCACAGAAGCTAAACTTTGGAACATGTTCTTTCACACCAGAGTTAAAATCTATTGGTTACATGAATGAAGATAGTCTGAAGGGTGTTTATTTAGCTATTTATCTATGTAACACAAGATTCACCCCAACTGACTGTGATTTTCTAACTCTTAGGATCTTGTGCTTTCAGCAATGTGAACGTGCTGCCCTCTTTACACACCTGATCACATTTTATGGTGGGTTGAATCTCCTTCTAGTCGGTTTTGTGTTTCTCCTTGAGTACAGGAGGAGTCTAGATGAGTGCCCTAGCCTGCCCACCCTCTTTTTGTGGAATAGGTGGTTGAAACATGGACACAGAGAGCAGAAGATGAGGTTTCCAGTCAGGACTCATCATGGTCATAGGCAAAACACATCTCCTTGCCACGAGGGTGTTGTAATCACACAACCATTCTGGGTAAGAATCAATGACTGACACCCTTTTGGAGACCAGACACAGCCAACAGGCAAAAGTCAATGAGCAGAAGGCACTTTGCTCACTTTGTGGATAGAGTTTCCAGCGGGGACAAAGGCAACATTAATGTCCAGGTTCATCTCCCAGATCTGAGAGCACATTCTGTATCAGGCCGTGAAAAACAGACCCTTGGGGAACACCAACACAGTTTCTAGCACCAGCAAACCTGTGGTTCTACATTCCTGTCTGAATAAGATGTGGAATTAAATCCTCTCTGAGCCCCAACAGGTTCTGATGCCATTACTTACTGCAAGAAAGTGAACTGATGTATTTCTATTTCACTGTCATAATCAAAAAAACCCCAAAAAAACAAACAAAAAAAACCCAACCCAAACAAAAACAAACAAACGAACAAAAATTAAAAAAGGGGGGAAAAAAGGGAAAAAAAAAAAAAAGAAAGAAAAAAATTATCAAATCTTCTTTTAAAAGACATCTGTAGTTGAAAATAAAAAGATATAGTGATTGCACTGTGGGAAAAGGGAGAGAAGTTCATTAGCAGCAGTTGTTACGAGCAGCATGTCAACATTTTTTAATTCTGTTTTCTTCTCCTGGGCAAAAGGATCTACTTGCACCTCCCACGACCTCCACCCTTCTCCGTTAGCAGCATTCCAAACGGGCTTAATGTTTATATGGATGGTAATAGTTTATTGCTAGATTCTAAATATGTTACATAAAACATGTGTTCTGATTTTCAGTTGATCATGCTGTACCAGAGGGGAGGAAATGCAATTAAAATAAAAACGACACACTAACTGGTATTTCTGAAGGCAGTTTTTAGAATTTAAATTGTGACCTCAGTGTAGACCATAAATATAAAATTCATATGTGCTCTGCTTCCTGCATATAATTACCTATCACAAGGTTCATAGTTTAAATGAAATTCTTTATGAAGCAAGAAATAGTATAATAGTGTTTTCTGGCTTAATGCCCTACAGGATACATCAAGCGAAGATACTTTTTCTAATTTTAAAGAGAAATAAAAACATGTGGAACATATGCACTTTTGATGCTGTAATCCTATCAGAATATGTTTGTTTTTATTAAATTTTCCTCATTGAATGCTTCCTTTTCTCAGTGTGTTCAGGGGGTGACACCACGTTCCACATGAGTTTAGTAGTCTGAGGGATCTCTCAGATTCTGTCTTTCTCCCCATGTATAAATTCTTGAAACCTGCAGTCTGCCTATGGGTAACACTTCCTCTCATCTTGGCACAAAGCCTGAACAAACAGGATTTGGGCAGGTGAACTGCACGAGGGTCGAGGGTGGACAGGGAAAAAGGATTAATCCTGCCAGACTGGAGGCGGGTGAAATAATTTCACTTAATGCAACCTTTAGGCTCAGTTAATAGCCTTAATTGTCCCATTGTGCAGTAGGTTCAAAGTATGGTATGTGCACAGGCATGAATTCTTCCCTCCATCCCAAGGGTCGCTATCTGACTCTTCAACTCTGCATGTCTGTGGCTCTGCAGCTTTGAAAGCTGTCTTTGGGGACACTTTACTGCTTCACCTCCAGTGCAGAGTCTCAAAGATGTCCATGTTACCAGCTAATACCACCCTTGGAATTTAAAAGGTATGGCTGAGGTTTATCATAGAAGACTCATAGAGTGGTAGGGGTTGGAAGGAACTTCTGGAGATCATCAAGTCCAAACCCCCTGTCAGAGCAGGATCACCCAGGACAGATCACACAGGAACAGATCCAGATGGGGTTGGAAAGTCTCCAGAGAAGGAGACTCCACCATCTCTCTGGGCAGCCTCTGCCAGGCTCCATCACCCTCATGGCAAACAAGTTTTTCCTCTTGCTGAGGCGGAACTTCCTGGATTACTGTTGGTGACCATTGCCCATCATCCTATCCCAGGGCACCACTGAAAAGAGACTGGCTCCTTCCACTTGACACCCACCCTTCAGTTATTTGTACACATTCATAATATTCCCTCCCAGGCTTTTCTTCTCCAGGCTAAACAGCCCCAGGGCTCTCAGCCTTTCCTCACCACAGAGATGCTTCAGTCCCTTCAGCATCCTCGTAGCCTCCCTTGGACTCTCTCCAGTATTTCCCTGTCCCTCTTGAATGGGGGAGCCCAGAACTGGACACAATACTCCAGATGTGATCTCACCAGGGCAGAGCAGAGGAGGAGAACATCCCTCAAGGTTCCTATTTCTGCAGACAAATGGTTTAAGCTGATCAATGTGGTTGATGATTCGTACACAGTAACTCAACCACTTCTGTCCTGAAGAGCTCCTCTATATTTTCATACTTCCCACGAGGTGTTGCATCACCAATGGGCACATGACATAAATGTCCTTGTTGATCTTGGTCACTAAGGAAGATAATTTTTTGTTATATTATTTGCTCTTGGTACTTGCTCACTGGTCCTTGCTTTCAGGCTTCCAAAGCTTCTCTGAGTGAGGCCGAGGGAAGTGCTTTGGTAACTCCTACAGTCTTCGTTCTGAAAGTAGGGAACTCAGATTTAAAATATTTACTTAAATATTTGCTGAAATACTTACTTAAAATATTTTTTCTTTCTAATCACTTTTGCATTCTGACACAGCTTGCTGTTTTAATTGTGTTCTCACTATGGGTACAAACATGGGGGGTGTGGACATGTTGAAAAAAAGAACTTACCATCTTTGTCATGAAAGTTGGTCTTTAAAAATAAATGTGTATGAAGAAAAATACAGATATATTTTTATAAGAAGACTGATTTGACTAGATACATAGGACTACATCAAAGGCATGAAAGAATCAGCAAAACATTGGTGTGAGTTAAGCGACACATTAAATACTGTTTGTGCTCTCGTGGTGATTACGAAGTTCCCCACATGTATTTTGCTTAAAAAATCCCCCAGTTACAATAGCACCAGGTTCAAGTCAATCTGATTCACATGTATTATAAAGCTGTGGTGATCTGCTTTGTGACACACACCCAAGGATGTCCGTGGCTATTATGTGCACATGACCACGCAAGAAAATCTGGCAAGTAAAGACAAACATAGGAAATGTGTGTAGAGATGGCAGCCCACTAAGATGGCAGTGACAGATGTCCTTGTTGCAGTAACCTGATGATGGCAGAACAATGACAGTAAAAAAACAACAAGAAAAATGTTTAGGGAGCACAGAAATGCTGGCTGTGATACTATCAGTAGAACAAATAAAGTTTAAGATAGGTTTCAGTGCTCAGTTCAGTTGCCTAGGTATATTTGTTGAAGGCCACTGAGGATCACTGCTATTATAGCCTATGAACATCTAGTCAATAAAGACAAAGGAGTCACAGAAACACAAAATCGTTAAGGTTGGAAAAGACATCCAAGGTCATCAAGTCCAACTGTCTACACAACGTTATCAGGACCACTTAACCGTTTCCTGAACTGCCACATCTACACGTTTTTGGAACCCCTGCAGGGATGGGGACTCCACCCCCTGCCTGGGCAGCCTGTTCCAAGGCCTCACCACTCTCTCAGCACAGAAATTGTTCCTCATGGCCAACCTAAACCTGCCCTGGTGCAACTTAAGCCCATTTCCTCTCATTCTATCACTGGTTCCCTGGGAGAAGAGACCAACCGCCACCTCACTCCAACCTCCCGTCAGGGAGCTGTAGAGGGCAATAAGGTCTCCCCACTTCTCCAGACAAAACAATCTGAGTTCCCTCAGCTTCTCCCCATAAGACATGTCTAAAGATGCATTCTGTCTAAAGATACATTCAGTCTAAAGTAGACACCAGCAGAGGTCAGCTGCACAGCTCTCCAGACTGTGGAGGGGATTTACTGTATCTTCATTGACTATCTTCGGTGACTGGAGCCCTCAACACAAGGACATGGACCTGATGGAGAGGGTCCAGAGGAGGACACAAAAGTGATCTGAAAGCTAAAGCACCCCTCCTATGAGGACAGGCTGAGACAGTTGGGGTTGTTCAGTGTGGAGAAGAGAAGGCTCCAGGGAGACCTTATAGTGGCCTTCCAGTATCTGAAGGGGGCTACAGGAAAGCTGGGCAGGGGCTGAGTACAAAGGCTTATAGTGACAGGATGAGGGGTGATGGTTTGAAACTGGAAGAGGGGAGATTTAGATTGGAAATAAGAAGGAAATTCTTCACTCTGAGGG